>JAHHFK020006054.1:0-469690 GCA_024533555.2 Aedes koreicus | reverse complement strand
TCAATTATAAAAAAGTTCAAATTAAGAGCAGCGAAACAGACCGAACTGTCTGTTCGCGACCAAACCGTCCGCTCCGGAGACTGAAATTGAACGATCCACAACATCAGAAGCAGCAACGCCCATTTAACCACTATCAGGTAGTCATGGAGATGAAACAACACATTTTGCAGTCTGTGCACACCGTAGCTCCACTTCTTGTTTTATTTGGTCTCTGCGAGTAGGTATAAATCAAATCCAAAACTCATGTCTGCATTCAGTCTACCTTTGTACCGCGAACCATTAACATCGGAAATAAAATAGAAAATAACCAAAGGTAAAAATTGACGTTTCCTTCTGGCACTTTCTAGCCAACTTCGTTTTGGACGTGTTCGATTGTGTCGACCCGCACCGAGTCTGCTGCTTGCATTCTACCTTGACGACAGTAGCTGATTGGGCACACTTCCTTGGAAACCAATTCCTGCCTTTTTCAAGGCAGAAGAAAGAGTTTAATTATTTCCATAACCAAGTGTGTCCATCGCATTCCGTGACATACAGTCCACCACCTTGGTGCCGAGAAGTGCGCCAACACTGTCAATTACACGAAACAGACCGAACACGAAATTATTGCGACACATTCAACAGGGCATAACTTGTTTACCATTGGGTAAAAATTAACCAAATTTTGCACACTTTCTCATTGATGTGTATTGTTTACATGCTGTCAAACTCGAAGTCGTGTTTTTCGATTCAACGAAAATGGAGGTGAACCAACGCGAGTCGAGAGAACAAATTCTTTCCAAACACCTGGAATTTCCTGACCTGTCGCACCGGCAGTTGGGAAAAATGTTGAACATTCACCATTCAACCGTCTCCAGAGTGTTGAAGCGGTTCCAGGAGCGGTTGACGTTGGACCACGGCAAAGGAGCTGGAAGAAAACCGGGACCGGAGAACAAAAAGACGGAGGGAAAGGTGAAGCGGATGATTAAAGCAAATCCCAACGTCTCAAGCCGTGATTTGGCTAAAAAGATCGGCATGTCGCAGAGCTACGTCCAGAATGCAAAGAAGAGAGCTGGACTACATACATACAAGGTACAGAACTTCCCAAACCGCGATGAGCGGCAACAATCGACGGCTAAAACTTGGGCACGGAAGCTCTACGAGAAGATGCTGATAAAATATGGCTGCTGTGTGATGGACGACGAAACGTATATAAAAGCCGATTTTAAGCAAAGTCCTGGGTTGGAGTTTTTCACCGGCAAGAGCAAGTTCTATGTGGACGACAAATTTAAGAAGAAGAAAATGTCGAAGTTCGTCTCCAAATATCTCAATTGGCAGGCCATCTGCTCTTGCGGACTGAGGAGTGAGCCTTTCGTGACAAAGGGCACAGTAAATGGCGAGATCTACAAATCTGAGGGCCTCGAGAAGCGCCTTTTGCCGTTCTTGCAGCAGCACGACGAAGCTCCGCTATTTTGGCCAGATTTGACATCATGCCACTATTCTAAAAGTGTCCTGGAGTGGTATGAGGCCAATTCTGTCCATTTTGTTCCAAAGGACATGAATCCGCCAAACTGTCCGGAGCTGCGCCCGGTGGAGCAGTACTGGGCAATGATGAAGCGGGAACTTCGGAAGAGCAAGAAGACAGCCAAAGACGAGAAGGACATGTTAAAAAAATGGAAAAAAAAACTGAGAAACTGGTACCGGATATCACTGTAAAGACTTTGATAGAGGGCATCAAGCTAAAATGCGTTCAATTTTACACTCAAGGCTCCATCGATTAACTTTTCTTTTGATTTTTGAAGTAAATATATGTATGAAACTACCCTAAAATTTTGGTTTGATTCTAAACATTATAAGAAAATTGGCATGACATTTTCGGTGTCGCAATAATTTCGTGTTCGCCCTTTATCACCTTAATTCGACACCTTTCATTATTGTCATACAACCTAGAATTAGCATAATTTCAATAATATTACTGCTATTCAAAGAATCGTTTATTAATTTCAATTCTTTTATTTTAACTGAGGTTTATTATGGGTCTGCAACTTTTTGGAAAGCATCACCACACAGATTCTACGTTTGATTTGGCTGTTTTTGACGGAGGAGCGAATATTTTTGTATACTTGTAGAACGAAAAAAGAAACAATACAAGAATCAGGAAGGCTAGGTTTGGAGCCTGGTAGGGTCACTTCCATAAAAGCACACACACACACACACACACACACACACACACACACACACACACACACACACACACACACACACACACACACACACACACACACACACACACACACATACTTCCCTACTTACTACCTGTACGTTTCCTGTAACCCGTGACGAGAGCGATTTTAGAAGTATATGACGAAGCGAAGTCACATATTAGTTTAATAGTCTTGTAATCCCTAATACCATGGGCAGAACTTTGGGGCGGGTTGGTTGAACGCCAACGACCCAACATTGTAATGGCCCCCAAAAACTTATTTTCGCTTACTGTGTTGAAAATTGCCATCGTGAAGAATCGTTTCCGCAATAATAATCCCAGAATTAAACAACCGAGCAATGAGATTTACTGATAGGGGGAATATTATTTTCCAGTTTACTCATGAGTTATACCTTAAATATTATTTTGTTAGTTATAAATATTTGTGATATTAGCTTTAAATTCATCACAGCAAAAAATAATGAATGTTACATAAAATTCAAAACGTTTGAATAGTAGAAATTTAGCAATGTAATGGATTGCTTTATTGAATTTTAAATTTAAAACCCTGCACAAAAGCAAAGCATTGATGTGCTTTTGAAAATACGTCTCATTTCATTGATTGATACATTGCAAAAATAATAAATCACTGTAAGCCCGTTTTCCAATGCATTCTGATACGAAATTACACGAACGTGTAATTATAAATCTTCTACCATCGAAATTGATCGCTTCTACCATCGTAATTTATCGCTGTTCTGCCTTTCTTGCTTAGCTGTCATTCGACATCCATAAGCAGAGGTCAAAAGAGGATACTTATTTGTAACTACGGTTTTTAGCGGTCGAATCTGGTACACTCAAGTCTTTTTTTACACGGGGGATACGTACTGTGAAAAAAAACCGCGTTATTTCGAAAATCGTCGTAAAAAAAACGACGTTATTTAAAAAATCTTCGTAATAAAAGACCGCGTTATTTCAAATATCGTCGTAAAAAAAACCAAGTTATTTAAAAAATCGTCGTAAAAAACCAGTTTTATTTGAAAAAACGTCGTAAAAAAACCGTCTTATATCGAAAAACATTGTAATATCTAATAACTGTGAAGGTGCATATGCATTGTTTCAACGCATATTGCATTGTTAAAAGACAAAAATCGCAGTTATCATTGATTTATAGCTAAAACAGGATGAAAATTATCCGTTTTTATCAGCATTTATGTATTTACAGTCAACTTTCCATACCTCGATATTGAAGGGACCATCGACATAGCAGATCGAGAGATGGAAATTGACTAGCCTGCTAGAACGATCGTAGAAGCATTTCGCGTTGTAAAAGTTTTTGTGTGTATTCCGTATCCAAAGCAAATCTCGAACGCTTGCTCCAAACACAGGTGAATTTGGTTTTTCGCCGTTTTTTCATCGACAGATGGAAGGTTATTTGCTCACAAATATTTTCAAAGGACTACAGACATACATACCTATATACAGACATACAGATCATCGAGATAGAGAGAATATCAAGATAAAGAGGCTCTTATATATACCAGAGACTATGTTATTAAGAGACGCGCGGAGAGAATGAAAGTTATTTTGGTTACACGGCCAATTGAGATATTTTGTCTGTAGGTTTTGGCAACCCCAAATTTTGTGTTTACTTCGAGTGACTTTCACAAGTAGCGTGAATTTTGTCTGCTGCAGCGTAACGATAAACGATTCCATTATTGTCAATAACAGTCGTGTGCATTTAATTTCAGAACTTTTTCCTATGTGACTAATTCTCCTTTCCACACACACCTATAAATAATTACTACCGAGTTGAGAAAAAAATGATAACAAAACCAAATCTCTAGAGAACTCATTATTGTGGAGGGACTGTATATTTAGCTTTAAATTTTGAATTTATTTAGTGACTAATTTATAAGCAGCTGCGGAAAATCTACAGAACTGTAGAATCAGTTTTATTGACTGACCGAGACAAAACCTCAAAACGCTTAAATCAGTTGATCACTTACATAATTGTTCCGAATCTTCCGCCGGGACACCATTCCGGTCAAAACTGTGGATTCATTCTAATGAGAATTCAATTAATGGTTTTGTAAAAACTGCCTAACTATTGAACCAGTTTTAAGAACTGAAAGCTCTCACGATAAAAAAGAAAACTTCTGAAAAGCAATATGGCGGGGGTGGACCGGTTCTCGGTTTCAATCGCGTTTACTCAGCCAATTCAAAATTGAATTTTGGATAATATTTTATTTACGTGTGCATCCAAAATAAGAAAGCACGATTGTAATATTGATGAGTGCGAGCTTTTTAGTGGAATAACTGTAATGATGATTCAAAGGCGGAGATTAGTATCTTCCATTGAATTCCAACTACTTTTTTGTTATTTTGACAGATACGTATTTCGTCTACAATGTGCAGACCCCTTCAGTGGCGTACTAATGTTCGACCTAACATTAGTACGACACTAAAGAGGTCTGCACATTGTACCGGAAGTCGCCATCTTGGTTGCCAAAATGGCGTCAGACATCGATTTCCGGTCCCTAAACGTAGTCTTCGTTCCGAGAATATCCATATTGTAGACTATTTGATAATTTTTCACAAACCGGAAGTCACCATCTTGGATTCCAAAATGGCGTCGCACATCGATTTCCGACCTTTACACGTCGTCTCTTCCGAAATACCCATATTGGAGAGTGTTTGACAATTTTTCATAAACAGGAAGTCGCCATCTTAGATTCCCAAATGGCGTTGGACATCGATTTCCGGCCGCTACACGTTGTCCCCGTTCCAAAAATACCCATATTGTAGACTATTTGATAATTTTTCACAAACCGGAAGTCACCATCTTGGATTCCAAAATGGCGTCGCACATCGATTTCCGACCTTTACACGTCGTCTCTTCCGAAATACCCATGTTGTAGAATGTTTGGCAGCTTTTCACAAACCGGAAGCCGTCATCGTGGTTTCCAAAATGGCGTCGGACATCGATTTCCGGTCTCTAAACGTTGTCTTCGTTCCGAGAATATCCATATTGTAGACTATTTGATAATTTTTCACAAACCGGAAGTCACCATCTTGGATTCCAAAATGGCGTCGCACATCGATTTCCGACCTTTACACGTCGTCTCTTCCGAAATACCCATATTGGAGAGTGTTTGACAATTTTTCATAAACAGGAAGTCGCCATCTTAGATTCCCAAATGGCGTTGGACATCGATTTCCGGCCGCTACACGTTGTCCCCGTTCCAAAAATACCCATATTGTAGGATATTCGGCGGCTTTTCACAAACCGGAAGTCGCTATCTTGCTTTTCACAATGGTTTCGGACGTTGCATAATATGTGAACAGTCCCTCCACAGCACACCATTGAAGGCGTAGGTTAACTGAACACCGAGGAAACTAATCTTCTTCATGACACACCAGGTATCCAATAATGTTTTTCGCGTTTTTTGACTTTTTCATTGTATGTACATCCTCAGAAAACATTTAGGCTTTTTTGGCTCTTTAACCGCGTTATTTCAAAAATCGTCGTAAAAAAACCGCGTTGTTTCGAAAATCGTCGTAAAAAAAAGCCGCGTGTTTCAAAAATCGTCGTAAAAAAAAAAAAAACCGTGTAAAAAAACCGTGTGAAAAAAGTCTTGAGTGTATTTAGACCTGATAACGAGGTAAATTGCTGATTTAATCGATGTCTAGGAATAAATTGTGCTTTTACCTACGAGTAGTTGATTATCTGGACTTCCCCAGCAACAAGAATGTAGTCTTCTTAGATATAATGAATAGGTTTTAGAGTTTCTCCATTGCTTTCAACGCATTAACAGGACGTAAATGGGAATTTAATACCATGTTAAATTAAACTAGCAAGTTTCTAAGAACGCATTTGATTTGCTTTCTTCAATGTTGAAAATATATTTGGATGGATTACAACCACATGAAAGCGTTTGACGGGATGAACCATAATGATTAAAATTAAGCTATTTCTTAATCATAGGGATTCCTCTTCTTACTTGAGGTTGCATGTTTAGATTGATTGGGTTATTAATGAGCAAACAATTATAACTAATCTTTTGTCTCTTGTTGTCTAACGTGAGAAATAAACTTGAATGTAGAAATCAACGATGCGGCCATATGAAGCAGTTCCTTTAAAATTCAATTCCGCAAATATTACAAAATGTAATTTTCAATTCGTGTAACTTTGAAAACTCATGTGATTTTGAAGTTTATTACATGCTCTTTTTATGTGCATGAAAATAGACTGAACATTACAAAACAATTTTAACTGTGATAATAACTATGTCACCTGCATATTTTTAGCCCTTAGTGTTGAAATATCGTTTAGTCCAGCATATATTTCGAGTCCAGTCCGTCTGTCTAACTCTATATAATGTCGAGTTGAATTCGATTGGAGTATTTGAGTTGCTTTTGTTGGGTGATCCGTATTAAATTTTACATTCTGCTGTACTGTAATTAAGCTTGTACTCGATATTTGCGTGTGATAAAGCAGTTCCATTCAGTTATTTACCACTTAGTTTGAAGATATAACTTAGTGATTGAGGTTATGTTAAGTTTGTTCTTACTCTTAATAATTCCTATCAAATGAACGTTAATTTAGCTAAAAAAATACCTCACACATACTGGGTGAGTGGTAATTCCTGTCAATGTTTTTTTAAACATGTGTAACTTTGAATGGGTTAATCACAGAAATGTTTACACATTTTCTTTTAGAGTGAATTCAAATTTCAACACGGCTTTAAAGTTTGTTTTGACTTTTAATTCGTTGGACACTCGTGGTAACCATGGATGCAAAAAGGGAGCTCGTGATAAGTCTGTTTTTGAAACATTTTAGACCGTGCACTATTTAAAGAAATTGAAACCACTCGGAACAAACGACAATTCATCTTTCGCACCATCAAACGCTACAAAAAAACCGGTTATTGGAAAATACCTCTCAGACCTAACCGTAAACCCACTGTCAGGTGCCTGGAAGCCATCAAACGAGTGAGCGAGCTAATTTGGCGGAATCCTGGTAAGTCTGGCCAAAAGATGGCTAAAGAACTGGGAATGTCGCAGTCAACGACCTTGGACTGAATCCAAACCAAAAACAACGGGTGTTCAGCTTGACTGAAAAGCAGAAGATTGCAAGAGTCGAAAGATGTTGGAAGCTGCTCAAGTGGCATGGTGATTGTGAAATTCGGTTTTTGGACGAAAAATTGTTCCTGCTACAGGATCACCACAATCAAATGATCGGGTGTATGCAGCACATCTTTTTGATATTCCTCGTGATAAACTAGCTGTTTAAAGGTTCCAGAATGTTCCTAGGGTGATGGTTTAGGGATGTTTCTCCAAAACTTTGAAGGTTCCATTGCTGTTCATTGAACCTGGTATTATAATCATCAGTATATATCAGTATCAGTGCGGGAAATAAATATACCGACAAAATGATTTCAATGGTGTCATTCTCTCAGTGAGAGTAACTTGAGCAACACGCATATCAATGAATATGTATTGAAAGCAACGGAAGAAGGTTAGAGGAGCAGATGACATCATCAAATTCAAAAAAGACTGGGTAAACGTAAGCAAAACCATCGACGGAACGGTTGTGCAAAACCTCATGTGCAACATCACGAAGAAGGTGCGAGAGCTGGTCAGATCTACGGAAAAATAAATGAATACTGATGTAATGGGCTTTTTTGATGGTCAAAAAACAATGTAAATGTATTTGAGTTGCATAAAACATATTCAAATACAGCAATTTTTAGGTGTACTTGTATTTAACGATACAGTCCCTACATCAAAATAAGTTTTAATTTATAAATGAAGAACGATATACAGCCCTGATAAATTTTATTTTCTTCCAAATTTTCTGACACTAGGTAAGCAATCAAATGTCCACAACAAAATATACTATTAATTAAATAACACAGAACGGGGAAAGGGAGGGACCGCCCTGATGGTGAACCCAAGTGAAACGATTTAGATAGGGAGCATGGGACTGCCTCCGCCCTATTGTTAACATTTCGTGGATCGAGGGCAGGCTCTTCGACCCCATCTATTGGGTTTATTCTGTCAATCGAGGGTTCGTTTCTTGTGCTGTGAGAGTGAACTTGCTTTCAAAGGGAGATTCTCTTCCCTATATTCGCGTATTTCGCGTTAGTGTCTATGCTTACGGGCCCGCCGGAACGTTTTTGACCCTTCATACAGGAGCATGATGATCACAAACAACAATAGAATCCTGATCATATCGTTTTTCAGATTATTCCACTGCTATGGAAAGTTACCTTATCCTATAGATAGTAGTATCATCATCATCATCATCATCATCATCATCATCATCATCATCATCATCATCATCATCATCATCAACTCCGATACTGACCACTTCCGCTGGGAACATGTTCGGATGTGTGCAATGTAGTCCTGGATACTTGATTTAACCACCGTTGTTCTTCTTTTTACATTCTCATGTGATTTGAAGCGTCGCGTGATGGGTTTTGGTTTTGGTCAGAAAGTTGGCTCCTCCCGTGGGATACCTGTAACAAGCCTGGGTGTGGCGAATTTGGTCCTCTACAGTCTAAACGACCCATAATAGTCGAAATGCGTATTTTGAGATATTTACGAAACCGGTGGACCAATATAAAAAACAATGCGACCATTATACAACTCGTTGTTTTATGTAAAGCGACCCAGTATTTCCTGAGAAACATGTTTTACTTTGAGGCGTCACAAACATAAACACGTATAGACATACACACATACACACACAATAATGGTTCCTAGCATATAAAGCTCTCAATTAATAACTGCGGAAGTGCAGTTAGAACACTTAGCTGAAAGCAAGCTGTAAGCTTTTTTTTCGAGAATTTCTAGTATGAGTTTGTGTTGCACCATTTATTTATTGGATTACAAACACTGCAACCTTTTCAAATCAAAAATAAAATGGGCATGAATTTCAGACAACCATGGCCATCTGCCATCTTTATTGGACAACACAATCCGTTTGAATCAATACAACTAAAATAAACGACCCCAAATTCGTATAGTAGTACAGTGTGCGAGCAACGGCAACCTTAATCGAACACACACGCCGACCGATAACAGATCGGAAAATATATGAGTTCAAAGTCGTAAACTCTTTTCTGTTGCTGCTGGTGGTGCGTGTGAAACTCCTTGTTGCTAGGTTAAGAAAAAAAAGAAAAAAAAAGGAAGATGGAAAAGCACGTCAACGTCGGTTGTAAGCCTGTGAAAGGACTCAAAAAGTGAAAATACCAGCTCGTACATCACTTGTTGGCTTGTTGGCCGGTTCCAAAAGCCATGGGTGTGAAACTCGCACGTGATTGGAATTTTTCGGCGCCCAAAGTGATGGAAAGGAAACGTAAAGTTGTTAACATATTCCGCTTTTGCAAATTGCATTATTCGCATGCCGTTCGTGGAAGAGTTAGGCATGGTGCTAATTTGGAAGGCGACGCCGTTGACTACTGATTGAGTGAAAATGCCCTCTGATTAATGGGAGTACGAATGGTGAGGAAAATTGCACCCACATTTTCAACGTGTCAATTAGATGCTAAATATTTATAGAACGAAACTAGACGTTCATGAATTGGACCACACAAGCCATAATAATTGTCATACTGATTTCCATTAGCGACCCTCCAATTACTGAACAGTAGGCAGTGCGACCCGACCGTTGTTGTTATCTGTTCCATTGGTGAATTCAATTGAGCGTGCGGTCAGAAATTTTAATTAGAGTTCACAGTTTGATCTAATTTGATAATTAATGTCACCACATTATGATCCTATTCGCCATACAGCCAATGCCCCGCTGATAATAATAAGCTATACGTCCCGTTGGCACAACCCGTCAACCAGAACGGTGGGGTTCCGGTTTGTATATTTTGCTTTCAATTGAAATACCACCAACTGTCATCGAAAATTTTCACCGGATAACTTTTGAGGTTTGCTGCCATCGTTGCTCTACCGCTCGTTCCATATTGAAATACTTTGTAAAACAGTTCTGACTGTTCTCCTTTCAGCATTTAGCAAACTCCCGTGCATCGAGGCAGCAATCCCAAATGGAACCAAACCCCCGAGATGGAGTCCACCTGCCGCAAGTGTTTGTGATTTTAATATGATAACTTTGTTGCAAACAATTTTAACAATTCAATTCACTGTGACTGTGGCATCGCATCCGAAGTGCAGCTGTTGCGTCGAGGTGCCTACGGTGAGACGTTCCCTCTGTGCGGGATGCGAAGTGGACATTGTTTGTGGAAACATTTGCTTAATTAAATAGTTTGCTGAATTTCGCCTTCTGGAGAGAGTTGGGTCGAAATGGTTGACGTGACGTGTAACTGCAATGTTGTTCCTCGATGGCAGACGGTAGCATTCGGTCGTTATGTTTAACAATTTGAAAGGTTGTAATTTTCTCGAACTTTGTCACCCCGATACTCGGTTGAGAAATAACGAGATGTAATTGGGAGTATGGGTTTGAGAAATGAGGGAACATTTCTTACTGGAGAGTGGATTTTTATTTCATGACATAGCGGAATTTATTCTAGCATGGGATTTTTTTGGACTGTTACATTTTTCATCAATATTAGAATATTTCATAGGGGTCCATTATAGAAGTCGAGTCGAGCAACTCATTGTCACTGTCGAGTCGAGCAAAATTGCGCATTACAGAAGCAGACTGAATCTGATCGAGTCGGCAACCGAACTCGACTGTTAACTGTAGTGTTGAAATTTTTCAAAATGTCATTGAAATATTACACCATGCAATAATTTAAGACTTCCATCAATTTAGCGGTCGTTTTTGAAAGAATTACAAAATATAGCATTATAAACACAATTTAACATTGATTTGTGAATTACACTATTGTTTTTACTATTCAGAAAACCTCATTGGGACGCTGTGCCAAAGTTGCGATTTGAGTTTTTTTTCGAGGAAGTTGTAAACTAATATGTGGACAAATGTCGATATCTATTTCAGAGATGATTCAGTAGAGGAGTTATTATCTAGTTATCATCAACTAATTTATGCGTGACGATACTGAAGCTGATGACAGTAATATTTTTTCAAACATTTAACATTCAAAGATTGTTGTATAGATATGCAGTGATCGATCTCACTTCAACGATTTTATCTCAAAGTTCTCTGACCTTCTTTGAACTTTGGAAGCATTTTCGAAAACTTCTTTGATATATAGATAAACTCCTTGAATTTTTTTATACTTCTTTGCTAAACGTCAGGGAAGTTTTTTTACCGATGAAATCTCTCAAACGAGGTGAGATCGAAAGCAACAAATTATAATTCCCGAATGAGTTTGTGTCCTCATAGTACGATGCAAACGGCTGGGAATATAGTGTGTACCATATTTTAATATGGTGTCATGAGTAATGAATATCATTAAGGTCATATGTATGATATTTGTATAAACTGCTTCTTCTTTTGTAAAGACTGGTTCTTCGCTTCTTCAGTGATTATCTGTCGCATTTTAGGGAAGCTCTCTCTCACTTGATCTTCTGCAAGGCTCTATGCTAAAATTCTGGGAAGTTTCCTTCCTGATGAACTTCTTGGCAGTAACTCCTGATTTTCATGGAAATTCACATCTAACAACCCAACCTAACGTCCCAGGAACATTTGGCAAGTTTTTTACTGAATTTAGTAACTTTCTAAACTTTTGATAAGACCCATCCTGAAATCTCGGAAACTTTGGGAAGGTTCTGTACAGAATTTCTTTGGAAATCTTCTTAAATTTGATGAAGTTTGTCAGAAGTAGATAATTTATCATCTCCATGCGAAGCGCTAGGAGTGGACAGTAATTGATTGCTAGAACGAAATAGACATGAAGAGAAAGTGTATTGATAGTTCCGTATAGGCCAACGGCAGGCTTTGAAAATTGAAAGATCAAGTTTGAAAACGAGCGGAGGGCATCATTGTTGAACGGTAGTATCCGATCAGGCACATAACCCTTTACCATACTACCCCATGCAGGATAGGCAAGAGGAGGAAATCCCCTTGACTGGCAAAAGGTTATGCAACCGGTCGGGCTCTTATACTACCTATTGCTTTTTTCTAGTTCGAGCGATTTGTCCCTCTCCCAATACTGCCTAACACGGGTGAGAAATTATCTCCCGCTGTTGGGTTTATTTTTAAATTTGTTAAAAGTTTCTTCCTGAACTTTTGAAAAGTCCTCTTAGGAACTACAGGGAGTATTCTCCTGAACTTCGGGGAAGCATGTTTCTGAATTTCTGAGAAATTCCTGCTTGAACTACTAGAAAGTTCCTCTTGTACTTTAGGAAAGTTTCTTCCTAAATTTCACAAAAGTACCTACCTGTACTTCTGGGAATTCCTGAACTTCAAAAAAGTCTTATTCTGAAATTCTGGAATGTGCGATTTGGAACTTCAGGAAAGATCTCTAGCACTTCTGGGTAGTTGTAGCCAGCCCTAACGATCCACCTCTAAAGCGTGTGGCTTAAGCGCCACTCCATAAAGGCGACCACACACCAATTCTTATTGGCCCGGTTAAGACTCTCCTCAGGGCGAGTCCATTAATTTTCTACAAGATTTATGGATCGAAACAGCCGACTGGTACTCTAAACGACCCAAAACGGGACAACCCTATCACCTTCATGAACTCATAAACACGATAGTCACTCAGAGAATCCGAAACGAGAGTACGCTATACCTAAAGCCTCTCCACAGAGAGTATCCTCATTGGTAGTCCCTCCATCTGCCACTAGACGTCACCCCGAGCTGGAAGTACGCTCTTCCACTCAACATAAACACTCATAGAGAGGACGGGACAAGAGAAACTAATACGGAGAACGCGAGATGATGTCAAACATTTGAATCAATTAACCCTATGAATATTCTGGTAACAGTAACATTTATTATACAAACTAGACGGATTTCGACAAAACTACAACATATTTATTCTCTCATCTTATTAATGGGTTCTTACTGTCTCCTACGTGTGTGCGTCTTCTCTCTCCCTAACTGTCTACCATGTCTAGGGTTTTTATTCATTAGGGCGAATCTACAATTGAGAGACTCTCTCCGGGCTCGCTCTCTTTCATTCATAAACCAATCACCTTTACGTTTTTAATTCTACTATTTCTAGAGTATGCTAGCCAGCACTGTTGTGTTTCGATCTGTACTAAGGAATCCCTCGAAAGTTTTATAATGGCGCTGTAATGAATGAAAGGGAGCGAGCCCGGAGAGAATCTCTCAATTGTAGATTCGCCCTAATGAAAAAAAACCCTAGATGTGCTCATGTGCTCTATTTTGTTTTCTACGTCACGAAATCTCAGCAACTCAGCTCCAAACCGGTCTGCGCTCCTGGTGATAACGCTTACTTAGAATCGCATTTTAGGCGGTTTGTACTTCCGCTCACGAGTCCGGATAGTGACACGGACCTCGGAAGTTTAGCGCATGGCTCTTCAGTTTAACAACTGGCAAAAAAAAAACTACTACGTGGCGCCCTCGCCGGACGCCACACTCCAATGAAAAAAAGGTTGACTCACCAGATTCTGTAGGGAGGGTCGATCACCTACTTGCTGCGTCTATAGGCGCTGTCGATGACCTATCAACAGGTTAACGCACTGGCGCCTTTATCCTGGTCAATGGCGATGCACAATGGCCTTTCTTACGCCGGTTTGATGGCGGTTGCTCGGCTAGCCGGGCAGTTGACGGGCCGGCGCGTGGACGCTATCTACGTGGAGAATCCCCGACTCTCCTCGGACAGATGTGGTGACGTATCTGTCCGCTTCCGGCCGGTTGGTGGATGCCGGGAATCTTCCGTCCGTTGGGGGAGAAGGTTGACCGCGCTTGGGTGCGGAATTATTGCTGCGAATTATCGAAAGCAAACGAACTAGAACAACACAGTGAATAGTGCACAAGCAGACACATGGACAGCACATTTGAGCACGGTAATTTACCTGGGGTTGGTAGCCTAACTACTATATCGCACACAATCTATTCGACGCACACTTAATTAAATATCTAGCTATTTGAACAAAGAACTTAATTAATCTAAACACTTGACATCACTTTAAATAACCTACTTCAACTAACCAAAAACGACTACGAACAAACGCGAACACTTCCAGATCGGTATAAGGTCTCGGACGAAATGATCGAGACCGTGAATCCTCAGAATAAGGTAGTTTCAGACTCGAATAAACCGGAAGTTTAACATTTCCCGAATCTCTTCGTGTTCTATCGTGAATCTAACAACACGGTAGGTATTTTGGATCGTGTAGTGCTGCGACTGTCCCTTTACCACCTTAAACATAAAATTAAATGGGCCCGTCTGAGGAGACGAGCGGCAAAAATGCTGACGCTTTCGCATAGCCTACACTAAGGAACTAAATTACGGCTAATAACTTATGTACAAAATCTACCACATTACAGATCGTTACATAGTTCCAACTAAACTTTCGGGAAAATTGTATAGAAACTTTGGGAAAGTCCTCTCCAGAATTTCTGGGAAAATTCCTTTAAATTTGTTCTTGAAGTTTCTCCTTGAAGTTCTGAGAAGTCCTCTTCCGAAATTTTGGGAAATTTTCTCCAGAACTTCGGGGAAGTTTGTTCTTGAACTATTGGGAAATTTTTGCTAAAATTAATAGGAAGTATCCCCAATGCTCCTGGAAAGTTTCTTTCTGTTCTGTAGAGAGGTTTCTTCCTGAACTTAGAGAAATCCTCATTATGAAATTCTGAAATCTCTTTCAAGTACTCTTTCAAACAGACGTATCTGATTTTGTAAACAAAGAGGGGAACGAAGATTCAAACGTTAAATTCTTGAAACTCTTAGCACTTTAATGCAAACTAGGGCCACCAGCACAAGGAATAACATTTATCTAACATAATGGTGATGCTACTTTCCGTGACGGTGCTTAGAGTTTTGAGAATTTTACGTTTGAATCTTAATTCCCCTCTTTATTTACAAAATCAGATACGTTTGTTTGAAAAAGTAATCGAGAAATGTTCTCTTCTGAGCTTTGGGCAAGCTGTCCTGCACTTTTGGGAAGTTCCAACTAATTTTTTGAGAAGTTTCTGCCAAAACTTCTGAGAAGTATTTTCCTGAACTTCAGAGAAGTTCTCTCTTAAACTTCTATGACGTTTCATCCTGTGGAAGTTTGTTCCTGATTTTTTGAGAAATTTTAGGTAGTGCTCTTCCTGGTAGGTTCCCGGCTGAAATTCGGGGAAGTTTTTTCTTGAACTTTTAGGGGGTTCCATCTTGAATTTCTGCGAAGAATTCCAAAACCTCTGGAAAGTTCCAAACTTTCAAGAAATCCTCTTCCTGAAACTCCGAGAAGTCCTCTCCTGATTTTTGGGGAATTATGATCTTGAACTCTGGGAATGTGTCGTCCTGAATTGTTCGAGGTTATTCCTGCTTTAACTATTGAGAAATGCTCCCTTTAATTCTGAGAAGTTTCTGCCTGGCCATGGGAGAAGTTTTTTTTATTTCGAGGAAGTCTCTTCCTGAACTTCTAGAAATTATCATCCTGGATATCTGGGAAATCTACTTCTAAACTTTCCAGGATGTTTCTATCTATACTTCTTAAAATTTAGGACTATTTTCATAAACCACTTAAATTGAAGGTAAATTTCCAAATCGCAAATATCAATGTACCTAAAAGGATGCGTTGAGAAGTACTTTAGAAAAAAATCAGAGATCTAAGATTAATTTCAAAAGCTCATCACTTTTAACGTTGTGCTAAGTCTCTCTGCGACCACCAATTGAGCCAAAGTTAGAATTACAAAAGTAATAGCCTTTAAATGAGAAAATCAAATTTACTTTTTGTTATTCCGACCCAATTTGTGGTCCTAATGAATCGAGCTCTTGATCAATTTCGTACCATTTTTGCTTAGCATTAGTTTTGCTGGCTCCACGCCACCAAAGCATCTGGTGATTTCCACATTAATTTTTTTCAGTTCGATCAGCCATTCGAACTGACGGTAATTTGTTTTGTTTTTTTTATAGGATTAGACATTTTTATGCTAGATGTAAATTGTTTTTGTGTTAATTCACCTGAAAAAAATAGTTATTTAGTGTATTTCTTATCTTTCTCAAACAATTACCAGTAACCAATGATTAACGTGAATCAAAACAAACTCTTACTCGACTTAATGTGACAGATCAGTCATTAGTTTCCGAACGGTCGTTCGAGTCGACCGACTCGATAAAATTTAGTCGATCTCGACATCTGTAATAGCAAAATAGACCTGTCCAGCAAAGTGACGGTTGACTTGACTTCTATAATTGGCCCCATAGTTTTACCATATCATTGAATACTTACAAAATGTTAAATTCTGTGATTACAAAATTATGACATCTGGAAATACAGAAATGGCAAGTGAACCAGATTTGAAGGTATCCTGACTGACTTCTTTACTTGAACCAGAAGTGAATAAGATTTTGATAAGGAAGCAAAATAGATCAGGAAAGTTTGAAATCACTTATAAATGAAAGGACTCAGGCTTGAAAAGTTACTTCTCAAGTAACAATTCAAAGTTTTATTTCAGCCATATAGCACTCCTCCCGACTTTGCTGATAAAACTACATTAAAAACTGTTTTGTCTACCAACAACTCTATGGATGATTGTGAAAACAAGTTAATAAAACCTTTATAAGATCATAAAGATTTTGAAAATGGTCTTGTAAAAGAGGTTATGACCACTTGAGAATCTTCATAAAAGCTATTGGCTGCCATGAAAACCAGCGTACAGCCAAATGGCCACAACTGTCAAACTTAACTGTGATATCGTGGTTGGTTTTTCTTGTTCTGCTTTGTTCGACTCTCTGCTCTTCTGATTCATTTAGCAGTAAATAATATTTGAGAAAAAAGGTCTGTGATGTTGCGGGAAATTTTGTTAGATAGCAAAATATCCAAAACAAATTGAGTTTTTTTTTCAGCATATCATGCTCCAAATCATATGCGCGTTTAATTTTATGGTGAATATTGGCAGAGGATAAGAGCCGAACTTAAATGCGCGTCGAAAATTATGCGAGCTCACAACAGCAAAAACAAAATTAAACCAAATATATTCGATTAATTTATCATGCATCTCCCAAAATTTTATGAAATTCAAAAAGGTTCTCTAAAAAATACCTGAATTGGTCTCCTACAGGAAGCAGCAGAAAATAATGCGAAAATGTTCAAGCTTGAGTATTGGGTTAATTCGTGTAGCTAGTGACTAATTTCTGCCGAAAGTGTATTTGTTTATGTTTACTTTCAAGTGCTGCATCAAAACATTTTTTTTTTTTTTTTTTTTTTAAAAAAGACCGTGCAATTTCGTAGTTGCTACTCCCTTACTGACAGAACTAGTGTAATTGCACAGAGAACCACATAGATGGAGCTTAGGAGTAGCTTTACATCTTCAATGTACAAGTTCACTAATTCTATTTATAGATCAGTACCGGCGCCGGCCACGTCCTCACGGTCTTTTTGGGGAGGGGGAAGGATGATTAGTTTGACAATCGTTGTTATTAGAGACCGTGAACACCACTGCATCTCTACAATTGCCAAGGGAAGGATAGTTGTGTTAGTGAGGTAGGTTATTTTTAGATCATGGATGCACTGTGGTAAGTGATGCGATCAATGAAAGAAAGCGCAGTAGGCTGCTTTTTATTTTAAATCTAGTGGTGATAGAAAGAGGCAAGTGAAAAATGGCAAGGAAGGGGACGGGCCTGGGATTGAACTCCCGACAATCTGCTCAGTAAGCAGAACGGGTAACCACTGAGCTACCCAACCGCGTCAAGAATTTTTTCCTTGTTGAAGAAGGAAAAAATGATAATCCTGTTCTCCGACGAAAAGCTTTTCAGCATCGATGCTGTGGCCAACAGCCGCACGGACCGGTTCATTTCACCGCAGAAAATGGAGAACGTTCCGGAAAAAGTGAAATAAAAAATTTCAAACCAAACATCCGGCTGGTGTCATGATGTTTGGCTTGGTGGCGTCCAACGGTTTGAAAATGCCGCTTGTTTTCATTGATGCTGGAGTTAAAATCAATACCGAAGTGTATATCGGACCAAAATCGGTATTTTAAAGGACCAAGTGCTTCCCTGGGTGAAGGTCAACTTCTCCGAGGATCAAAACGTTGTCATACAGCAGGATGGAGCGCCGTGTCACACGACTTATCGAATCCAACAATGGTTGAACGATAACATGAAGTTTTGGCCGAAGGATTTGTGGCCCCCTAGCAGTCCAGATCTTAATCCGTTGGATTATTCGATTTGGGCATATGTTGGAGCACGACCCTGCAAAACATCACACCCTAGTGTGAAAACCCTGAAGTCAACCATAACACGCACAATGCAGTCAATGTCGGAGGACTACGTCCGAAAGGCATGCTCTGGTTACCGGCGTCGGCTCGAGGATGTTATTAAGAAAAATGGAGGACACATTGAATAAATATGTTTGAAAGGACTTAATAAAGATAACTGCACTCAAAAATGTTGAAATTATTGCTTGAATTAGTTGAATATGGGATTTGAAAGGAATAGAACAAATTTTCGCATTATTTTCTGCCGCACCCTGTATCTACAGTTCATATGCATAACATTGTAAATTTGGTGCATTTATTTTTCCACATTTCAATAATTTCTTATATTTCAATTGGCAATTGGAAAAAAAGTCACAGTTTTACCAAAAAGAAAATTTATCTTCACAATAACTTCTTTTAAACTATTTGGTCATGGTTTTGCCGTTTTAAAACCACATTGAAGCTAAAATAAGTTTTTATTTGTTTCCCACAGATGGCGTTTAGCGTTGAGTGCATGCGAGAAATATTTTTTTTGTGTTTGGTTAGTGGACACATTTTCTGAAACTCGGCCAAAAGATGCACTTTTGCAGAATCTTTCAACCGAGTTTCAGACAATTTGGCCTACAAAACACCCCAATACGAAGAGAGTCATTTTGTGCCAAAGTAGTGCTTAACCTTACATATTTGCGTATGGATCTCGATGGTTTCTAAAACTCTCCTAAAAAGTGAAGTTATTTAGAAACGCATACTTGAATAGTTGTTTTTGGTGATTTCCCTTAATGCCAATTGCCAACTGGAAGCAAAATGGTTTTAAAATGCTTTTCAACTGACCATAATAGGATAATATGAATGAGTCCTAAGACCGCATTTCAAAACAGCCTTTTAGGAGTTCATAAAGTCGAAATAAAACCTTTGATACGAGTAAAAGGAATTTCAGAAAACGTGGTTTTAAGATCGTTGTAAACAAATTCTGAAAGTTCTCATAAACCTGACTAAAATATGAAACCTATTGGCAGCTCTTAGTGCCATAATAAAACCAAATTGATTTTTGGTAGCTTTCATAAAACTTTAACTTCATATAGCTGGATGGTTTTGGGAAATTTTACTTAATTTAGGCTATCCTTTTTTTTATTTGATTATCGAGATTATCAGGCTTGTTCATCACTCGTCGAAGTCACTTAACACAACTTTTGTCTTTTGTTCTGTGACTTGATCGTTTTGAACCCGTGTTTGTGGCGTGAATGAATTTTGTCGTGATTACGAGGGATAGAATAAAAAAATAACGGGAATTCAACATTTCCTTTGTCGATTTCCATTGTAAACAATTTCAAGTTCAGCTTGGAAATTCAACCCAGCCAATTCCAGCATGATCTTGCATGTACATAAGAGTTGTTCAGCGTATTGATTCAGCTCCACCCCACTCAATCGATTCCAAATTAGGTCTTAGCTCTTCTTGTAAACTTTGAGCTCCATTGCCTAAGAACTCGAACTGCACTGGCCTTTTGAAATTTCTATTGTTCCTTGCGTTTTTTGTTTATATTTACTATCTTGGCTTACGAGTAATTTTTCTAGCCCAGGACCACTTTTCGATTGCACAGCGGTATAATAAAATGTTTAAGAACTGTTCATTAAAGAAAGTGGACACCTGTTTATCAATGGTGAATTAATTGCTATCTAGACGAACGGCTCATTGGACAGTTTTTTCTAGCAGCACAGTTCCTCCATGCTGAGTTACCAGTCCCAGACAACGTGGTTTGCGCAGAAAGCAGCAGGCTGCAGGCTGTTCGTTTAAGGTTTATTTCAGCAATAGAGTTTGTCCACGTTAAAATTGCAACACACGGAAATAGTTGTATTTTTTTTTTGTCTTAAGGTTAAAATGTTTGAAACTTAGGGTGTTTTAGTTCAGTACATATTGTTTAAATCCTTAAAGTGGCATTGAAAAGTGCGGAAAAGTTATTGAGGTGGAGTCGGAAGACCAAAGACGACGAAATTTTGCACGAGCAATTCAAAAATTCATATCTTTCGCATTGTGCCATAGCCAAAACAGGTGGGAATCGTGAACTCTCCTGTTTCCCGTGTCATCAGACGTCGCAGAGAACGTCTGACCAGCTATCAAAAAAAAAAAAAAAGGAAACGGACAAAAACATCCTCGCAAGAGCGCTAAGGACTATAGGATGGTAACTAGATGATATCCCGAAAAAAAAATCTCATAGATGTTTAATTAAATGTATTGTAACTAAACAATAGAATCAATGGTGTGTACAATAAATATTATTGTTCATGATAATAAGATGACAATACGAGATATTGTTTCCACAATAGAATTTAGTGTTAATTGAGACATCGACAATAGACTAAGGGGGTTATTATGTATCTTAACTATAGAAAAAATCATTTTTTCCCGAACAAATCTGAGTCAATTACTATTGATTGTATTGTTTCACAATTGTTGAAAATTCTAGCATGTAGTTGATATAATGTAATGATAATATGCATTTTTCATTTATCCAATACGTGAATAATAAGATTTGTGAAAAAAATATAACCTTGAACAAAAGGTTTGTGCAAAAGGTTAAAAATCAGGCTGTACTACGTACATTCAACGATATCAGTTCCACACTGCGAGAGACAAGTTCGATGTACCAGAGCACCAACGGAAGCAACAAACCCCTTAATTTTCCTAGAAACTCATAGAAGCAGTGCTCCATTCATGACGACATAGAATGCCCAGGTGTGCGTAAATTAATGTCTACAAAAACATCTCCTTCCGTTGCTGAGGTCGCACAAAAACCCACCCATTTTTTGGCCTGAGTTGGCGTCATGCCACTACTCAAAGGTAAAAGATGATTCGAACTCGTAATTTTGGCATGAGAGGTATGGATGTTAACCACTACGCCGGGTTCGCCCCCCTTATCGAAAAATATGGATCTAATACGAAGTAGGGATTACGCAAACATCCTAAGACAGTCAACCCGAACAAGAATTGAAGAAGCATGGGTCAATGTACTTTCCGGTTGTTCAAAATCTCATGGATCGTCTTAAAAGAAAAGTAAGAACATTTCGATTTGGAACGCAAGTTGAATAAAGTAAATTTGGCAAAGTTAAGCAAACGTGTTTTATTTATACTACGAAAATTAAAAGACCATTGGACAGAAGTAGGATTTTTGGCAAATAGATTTGTGCGCTGCAATTTTAACGATGCCACCTTTATTTTTTATTTTTTATTTCTTATTAATTTATTTATTTATTTCTGCAGAAGGAAGACCCGTAGAATTGAAGCTTTAGTAAAGCCTCTACTCCCATGGGCACAAAACCTTCGTATATTATTAAACTATAGATAGAACAGAGTGCGCTACCAGTGAGTTTTAACTTCAGGGCGCAGTGCCAGACATATGCAGAGTAGGCCCAAATAAGTGACGCAGTATTTTGTTTCAGTGTAGATTTTTTTTTTAGCCATTGCAAGAGCCATCTGGTTGCCTGCATATTAAAGAGATTAATATTAAGATTAATATGTAAACAAACTAGTGTTTGCTAGATTCCGTCGACAGGAAGTGCGTAAGAAATATATGGATTTCAAAAGACAACGGATTTTGCAGTTGCATTTGGCGGGAAAGCGTCCCAACCATATACTGGCCGAGACCCGCAAGGAAGGAATATGTCGCAAAGCAAAAACAAGGTCGTCCTCGCAGTGTATGTACCAAACGGCTCGTAAAGGCGGTGCGTGAGTGAATTCGCCGAAATCCTTGTCGTTCTTCATATAAACTGGCTCAGGATATGGACGTCTCCAGGAAAACTATCAGATCAGTTCCCAAAGAGGATTTGAGATTGGTGTCGTACAAGAAAAGAAAAATTTCATGGACTTTCGGAAGCCAACAAAAAGAACAGAGTCATTCTTTGTTGCGAATTGCTTGGTCGGCACGGTGATTCCATGATTGTGTTTTCAGATGAGAAAAATTTCGTATTGCAGCAAAGTTTCAACGCTCAAAATGAAAGGGTCTATGAAGCGAGTATTCAGGATATCCCTTCTTCAATTCGCGCAGTTCAACGCTTCCAAAATCATACTTCGGTCATGGTTTGGGGAGCGATTTCTTCGGAAGGTCGTCTACTACTTTATTTCATTGATAAGGGTGTAAAAATCAACTCAGTATACTTCGTAAAAAAGGTCCTGGAAAAGCATTTGAAGAAGCAAACTTCAACGATGTTCGGTAACCGCAAATGGGTGTTTCAGCAGGATTCTGCGCCGTCCCATGGAGCAAAGATTACCCAAGCATGGTGGATTTGCCAGACTTCATTCCTAAAGAATTATGGCCAGCTTCTTCGCCAGATGCAAAACCTCTGGATTTCTCTATTTGGGGAATCATGGAAGCTCAGTTTCAAGATCTCAAACCAATGGGTATTGAAACATTCAAAGCTACCATACAGAAGTTATGGGATGAAATCCCCAAAAATTAGGAGCGTGCCGCTTATAATGCCTTTCAGAAGAGACTAAGGGCAATAATTTAAGCTAAAGACAATAGAATCGAAATGTAAATATGTACACATAAACAATAAAATATAAGAAACAGAATAAGAAAGAAACATTTAATTTTTTTTGTCTTTTCGTGGGAGATACAGTCTTTGTTTCACGAGTCACTTATTTGGGCTTACCCTGTACAGCTCTATCTTACCTAACAGAAGGCTAGATTTGGCCAGACCGAAGTCCAGAATTTTTGGCGTGACTGACAAGAAGCTGGTTAACAGCTCGTCGTTTCGGAAACCATAAAGTGATGACGGAGTGTGGTAAAGGTTGCAAAGCTGACAGGAAGCAGGAGTTCACCAGACCAAAGTCCAGAACCCGTGGTATGGCTTGGCATCTTTTAAGGAAGATACCTGGAGGTTTGATCCTTCAGATTTTTTCTCAGAAGATTCTTGAACATGTATGGACCAACAACATTTTTACATCTCGGTGGAAGTTTGTTGTACATTTTGCAGCCAATATACACACATTTTCTCCTGCCATACTCGGTGTATGCCCTCGATAGCGCTAAGTGTCCTTCCAGTCGTGATGCGTGATTCCGAATAGTTCTCGTCATTAAGATGTTATAGTGCGTTGAATTATCTATTACGATTCTTCGAACTAACGAAAGGATTTGATGTTCACAGAGCACTCAAATCGGCATGATAGAGGCGTCAGCTTGTTTATAGAGTTCAACCGTAAGATGTAAGTGTGGCTTTCCAAATATGGTCTTCAAGCATCGATTCTTAACGACCTGCAGTTCTTTCAAATGAGAACTACTGGCCATACCTTAGATGGCTACAAGGTATTGCAGACGAGAGTGGAAGAGCGAGAAGTACAGTTTCAAGAGCCAGGCTCGTGGAACAAAGGCTGATATCTTCCTCAAAATTCCACTTATTGAGCTAAGTTTACTCTTGAGGTTATTGGCATGTGCGGACCATTTCATACTGGAATCTAGCGTTAGGCCAAGAAACGGATACTCCAATACCTTCTCAGTTTCAAATCCGTTTACCTCCAGTGGATTGTGAGATGGGAGGAGCTTCCATGGCGAGTGGAAGATCATATATTTTGTTTTCCTCAAATTCAACGAAAGGAGTAAATAAAAAAAAAAAGCAAAAAAATATTTTTTTTTTTTTTTTTGCACGATTTTTTCTCCACTCCCCCCCCACAACAAAAAAATTTTTTTTTGTTCCTTCCTTTTTTTTTTTTTTACCCCCCCCCCCAACACAAAAAAAAAAAAAAAAAAAAAATACTAAATAAAAAAAACAAAAAATTTATAAACTAAAATAACTTTTGGAGACAGGCCCCCCCCCAAAAAACCACCCCGGAGAATACATTTGCTTTTTCCAACAAATTTCCCCCAACCCTCCCCCCCCACCTTAAACCCAATCCCCCCGGTTTTGGTATTCTCCGATTTTTTAGCCAATATTGCACCATTCCGACCAGGGCTTCAAATGGTGAGATGACATCTTCAAACGAGGGTGCGACCGACATCTGGTCCTCACAAGTTCCTACCTCACGCCTCCACGAGTCATATGATCACCAAAGACTGCCAGCTGAAACATGGAGACGCTGGTTGGCGTAGCCTGGGCAATGTTGTCATTTTGACAATAGTGAAGTGAGGGGGTGCGAACATTTACATTCAATTTATAATTTCAGCCCGGTTTGGGATCATCTTTGGGTTCCAAACCATTTGCCTTATGAGCATGGAGAAACATTATTAGCATTAAAGGCTCAATTTGTTTTTAATTATTTCAGCATAACGCTTACATTGGATGTCTTTGGACTAATGGATGTCAGATATGTTGTGTACATTTATATATTATGTTCTCTTATTATTATTATTATTATTATTATTATTATTATTATTATTATTATTATTATTATTATTATTATTATTATTATTATTATTATTATTATTATTATTATTATTATTATTATTATTATTATTATTATTATTATTGTGGATACAAATATTAATCTTACTAGATATTAACGGTTAATACTATAGTAGCTGTGAAAGAAGAAGTCTATTGATGAGAGGATGGCTAGCTTAGTTACAGATATTCATTCTTTTATCGTTAACTGTCATGCTCATATTAATATTTTATTACGTCATTATATTATTTTATGTTGAGATATGAAATGAAAGTATATAATTAAATTTAAATTAATTTTATTACTTAAAATCATTGTAGTACCTACGAGATCCACTACAAATGATTATTGCGAAGCAAGGAAACGGAACAGCATATCAAAACTTAAGCTATACTATTCTTTATAATTATGATATATTATTTCAGGTCATCCATGGAATTACCAAGTATTGTAAAATAGTTTTAAATTCAATTTTTTTTTCTCATTGATATGATATATTGTCTAAATTTTCAGGTTCATATTGGCTACGCAAGTTATTCTACAATTGCAGCAGGACTACAATCTGCAGACATGTAAATGAAAATTGAATTGGTATCAGTTCATTTTACAATATCCCTTCACTGTATTATGTATATCAATTTGTATGACATTGTATATTGATTTTATTTTTATCATTACTTTTGTTTTCGTGATTTATATATTAGCATAAACATAATTTTATTATTTTCACTTCATAGGTATAGATTGTTTTGTCTTATATGTATAATGATCATTTTAATCCTTCCTTTTTCCTCTTATGATTTAGAAGTATCTAGTGCCTTGAATACAAGAAGCTGCAACTGAATCAGCAGCAGAAATAAGTACTTATTACCTAAAGTCCGTTTAGGCTTCCTTGTTCGTTTATTATTTCTCTTTACAGGCTCGGCTGTTGTAGTTACTAATTTTATAAATTTTAACATCTATTGACCATCATTTTGATATTAACTGTTAACACAGAGTACGTCGGATATTATTCTGTTAAAATATCCTTATACATGTTATTACT
This sequence comes from Aedes koreicus, assembly GCA_024533555.2. Lineage (NCBI taxonomy): Eukaryota > Metazoa > Arthropoda > Insecta > Diptera > Culicidae > Aedes > Aedes koreicus. The sequence goes on along the minus strand of JAHHFK020006054.1, from coordinate 443,832 downwards.
CCATAGAACCAGCAGAAAGGAAATCACTATTTAAGAAATTTCTACATGCAAGGTACAATTCTAAAACATTATCCAGCCCTGGCTACCCTTTTTGCAGTATACAATTACTTACACGCTTTAAATACTTTTTTCCTTATTATATTCATGAACCTCATTATAATTAAATTGCATGAACCTTATTATAATTCATTGATTTCAAACATTTCAATACTGGGATGGGAGGGTGCACCAGGGCATCATTGAAGTTGCAATTGGACAATGGAGTGGACATCCAACCGGAGTCTAGGAGGGGATGTGTCTTTCATTTATGATTGTTACATTCCACTCCAACAGTTGTAATGAATTTGACGCGCCTTTCTCAAACAAACCATCTAGTGGAAAGCTTAACTGAATTGCGTATTTTGTTATTCGTTTTATCGGATCATATTGCTGAAAGGAGATTCTTTTTATTCCCGCAGGTTTCGCGTAAGTGTGTCTGCTTACGGGCCTGCCCAACCCTTTTTGGCCCTTCATACAGCAGTATGTTGAATTTAGAACGATAACAAAGCATGATCTTTCTGTTAAGTGGAACCGCATTCAGGGCAAGGCCCACGCTAGGATGGTGGCTTCCTACATACACATACATACATACAATATTGCACCATTCCGACCAGTCCAGACAAACTTCAAGTTGATTCCTTCAGTACTTCACGCACACGCTTGAACAGCTTCATTCCATATGGAGTCAGTTCATCCCTTAAAATGACCTTCCTAGAGCTGTCACGGTAAGCAGAATCGATTCCATCGGGTAGTATCGGACCATACGTTCTCTTTTTGCTGAAGCGATCCTCCTTGTACTGCGCATTCGAGGAGTTGATATTGACCGGCAGCGAATCTGTTTTGTTGTTGTTTGGGATCATTTGATGTTAAACGCTTTGCACAATTGCTCCGTCCGGTAAATCATACCCAGCAAAAGCAGCTAATTTATGGACAATTTTTTTTACGTTTTCATTATTCTTCAGTGGAACTCCCAACACAATCGTATTTCTAGTCAATGCTGCTCGATTAATAAGATCAACTTCCAGTTTGAGCTGCCTAACAGAAGTACTCAGGTGACGATGTTTCTCTAGCATTTCTTCGGCATCTGCTTTGAGAATCGACTGTTCAGTTTTCAGCGATTTAACCTCGTTGAGAAGAGAGTCCAGCTGACCAGAAAGAAAATTTTTGAACGTCTCCATTTCCGCAATAGTGGTTTTCATCTTGTGTACCTCAGCCCAAGTTTCACGAACTTCAGTAAGCACCGTTCGAAGCTCGTGCAAAACTTTGGACTTGGCTGCAGATGTTTAGGTGGCCTTCTGATGAAACTGTTGGCACTCAACGGAGCAGAAATACGGATTCTCCCTAAGTTTGCGTACTGCACTTTCAATGACGTTTCTGAAATGCTCGCTCTCGAAGTATTGGAGACATTCGACGAATTTCACGTCAACTCGTGATTGGCAGCACCCTCTCAGAATCCAATGAAACTTTGTGAGTGTGTGGACTATGTCTTTTCAAGCAACTTTGCATAAACTGTTTTTTGGAAAATTTATCTAGACTGCCATTTGAAAAGGGCTTAAGTTTTTTGATCGATTTTTTTTAAATCAACATAACTCTAAAAGGAAAAGATCTACAAAAAAGTGATGTATGTGTGACTTTTAGAAAACTATTTTAACTTTTGCGGAAAAAATGTCAAAATTGTAAAATCGATTCTTACACGCTAAAAAAAAAAACATTTTAAAATTTAAAGCCAATTTGCAAAAAATTACTATCTCAGAATTGGACAAAACTTTTTCTTAATAAAGGCAATATAATTGTCTAAAAGTTCGCCATACATTGCAAGATGGGGACTTTCATGGAAAAATAGTTTTTTTGTAAAACAACTTTTGTATGTCCTATTTTTACCGTGAATCACGCAAACTTGTCTAGTTATGGTTTAAATATGATGTTATATGAATTTTCGAAATACTGTTTATGTCAATGAAAACTCATAGGTTTTTGCTTAGCCAGGGTTTAATTTTATTTATTTTTTATATGTACATTTTCACGTTATAGTAATAAACATAGCTTCATATATTTAATTTATACATCTTTCACATAGAAAGTAAATTGATTTGGATTATCCTTTCAATCAGAAAACCTGTTAGCTGAAATTTGATTTTCTGAAATAGGTACAAAGCAGTGAACCGGTGTACCAGGTATTGTCTTTACGTGCCTATATAACTCCTCAAGTTCTTCTGACATTTTTGCATACTGTTCAGCTGATATGAAGCAGAAATTCAGTTTTGTAATACTTTTATTTGACTTTTTAACTGCCCAGTCATATAGTTCCCGAGGATTGATTGTGTTTTTTGAGTAAGGCTGGCTCTCTTTGCCATTCGCTTGAGAGTATCAACAATAGCATCAAATAGACCCATAAGACGTTGCAACGAAGTGCCATTCTGCTTCCAATCCATACTTGGACTTGAAATTGCACAAGCTGGCAAAGTTCTTTTTGTTCTTGTAATGGGCCGCTAGCAAGTGAAATCTAGCAATTTTGATATAAGCTTTTGTTTTCCAATTTATTGTCCTTCTTATAATATACTTCAAAGTTTTGGTAATTAACAGGATTTTCAAACATTCAAAGACTCTTAAAAAATCCAAATTGTCATAATAATTAAATTTAATTGGCTTCTGTGAGGTTTAAGGGCCAAATTATTGTTAGAAAAACTTTCTTTCCTTAAAAGTGCTTATCTTGCGATGTATGGCGAACTTTTAGACAGCTATATTGCCTTTCCACTTTTTGTCGTCCAATTCTAGGATATCCATTTTTTGCAAATTGCAAATTTTTACATATTTTGAGTTATGTTGATTTGAAAAAAAAAGGATCAGAAAACTCAAGCCCTTTTCAAATGGTAGTCCAGATAAACTTTGAAAAAACAAGGTATGTAAAGTTGCTTGAAAAGACATAGTCTACACACCCACAAAGTTTCATTGGATTCTGAGAGGGTGCTGCTAAACACTGGATGAGTGAAATTCGCCTTCTCTCTTCCTTCGTACACGAAACAAAGATAGACGCATCTTTGGACATTGCTGTTTTTAACGATCAGCTGGATAAACAACTGTTGTGATGAAAGGGAACCATAACCAAAGCAAATCCGACAGGCGTTACACAACTTACAAAAATCAAACCATAATGACTGAAGGGAATGGACTCGTATAGAGAACTAATTCTAAAATAACTCAAATATTGGCTTAGATAATGCTGAGATAACACGACCTCAAACGTATCATAGACTTAGCTTTCTTCCTCTATGTGCTGCACTTATGTTTCATGAGAATGCACATGACTTGCTTGAATTTTTATCAGAGCTTCTTCTGGAGTTGTTTTGATCACCACAGACAACAAGATCTGGGACTTTTAGTTCAAATTGTACGATGTTTTCCCTCCCCTGCTTTCTTAACCTACCTGTTAACGTTGTGCTGCTGCGGTGCTTCATCGGGTAGCCCTTGCCGTTGGCCGCAAGGTCGTCGGTCTCCAGAGCGTTTCTACTGCCACTACTATCCAACCCAGTCTTACGTCCCTGTACTGCGGTTTCACTATCCTTACGACTTTCACTATCACTAATGGGTTCGATTTCCCCCGCAGTTGGATCATCGGCACTAGCAAGTTCTTCCAAGCTCAACAGAGTCCGCAGCCGCGAATCGGATGGCGGGTTCAAGATCCTGTCATCTGCGTTGGTCGCCACCGATTCCGTGAGCATGGCAATGATGGCCGACGAAGACGAGGCGGATGACGACGTGAGGGGCGGTGATTGATGTGTGACAAGACAGTGCGTTATCATTAGTGCAGCTATTATGCAGCATTGATACATCATGGCGAGCATCATCGGACCGGCGTCGGAGGCGTCGCTTATTCCACATGAAGCTATCGGCCGCCGGTTCGGTTCTTGCTCACTGGAGACGCTTGTGGCGTTTGATTTCCGCTGATAGTGATGTTTTTTTTTTGGCGGAAGAAGGGGATGAGCTTGTTTCGTAAAAATCTAAACGAGGCTATTTATATGTTTCTGACTGTGCGGAGGATATCGGATACAAGTGGTCCTAATTCGATTGTGTGCAATTTTAAACGGTGACATTGGTTCTTCAGATTGTGATGGGTTTGAATCTGAAACTAGAAGAGAGAGAAGAACAATGAGATTTTGGAATGAGGCTACATGGTTACAGGGTTGTATGTTAAAATCAATAAAACGTCCAGTTTTGCTATGACAACATCCAACGTCCCATTCATCCTGCCAAAAGGCGTTATTCGGACGACACCCATCCCATTTAGATCCAATGTTTTCTTTTGCCTTCGTGTGGTGCAAAATTAATGACGATTGGCAAGGTAGTATGGACCGTACCTATCCTCCGGCAATGGAACCGAATGGGATTGCACTTCAATCTCTACCAGCGGTGCCGACCGGTTGAAGACCATTTTTGAGCACACCACAAAAAGCCGGGTTTTGTCATCATTGTGTGCCGCCAGGTGCAGCAGCCAAGTCCTCTATGATGACTGTTCGTTGTTTTTGCAACTAGCTCGCAGGCATTCGGACGGACCGATCCTCAGTTGAAATATGTTCCAATTCGACACCCGACACCACGACCAGCACCACCACCGACCGGTTCGATTCTGAAGCCGTTTGTCTATTTGGAAAATTTAGTAGAAAACGGTGCTGACCACCAGAGCGCTTCCGATGTTCCTGTTTGTGCGGTCAACGAAGTGAATAATTTGAGAAATTACTACAACATGGGCGCCGTGATGCAGAAGGCGTTTCATGTGACTACTGCCATTATCAATGCACAAGCGTTTTCGGTTGTTGGTCGGATGAAGGAGCGCATTGCTGGTGAAGGGTTCTTGTTGATTGGGATGGAAATTGTTGTGAAAATATTTACTCGGAACGCTCTTCTGTTGGCTGTTTGGGCGATGAAAACTAACTTTCGTATTTTTGCCATCCATCGGAGGAAATATGTGTGAACAAGTTGCTTAGAATGGGAGAATGGAATTTTCGGGGCCGGGATATTTACGAGTACGTTGCAGTGGAATTTTTGTCAAACGGTGGAAATATGCCTCCCGCGGTCGAAATGGGTGGGTAGAATTTTTGTTAGGAAGTTGAACATATTCATTAATTTTGTGAGGAGGGTCTTCGTTTGGAATTATATCTTCTCTCCGAAGATGCAGTGTTGCATATTGTATTTGATTTTAAAATAGTATTTGATGGAGCATTTTATTTCTGTCGAGTTGGACAAGAGGGAAGGGTATTGAACAAAATGAATTTTGCAACGAGTTGCACGCAACATTTTTTGCAACGAGAAAAAAAAACCTAAATTTTATCTCTTCTATATTACTTTACACCAATTTGAACACTGCTTACGGACGCTCATAAGTACTGGAAAAACTATAAGGGACAGCCCAATGGGGTTGTACGCAAAGTTGACGTAGGACTACGCAGCAATCGAATTCCCATACACGTCAGGGCCATCCGCTAATTGATTTAAGTCAGTCCTGAAAAGGGCCAAGACAATTCTATTGTACACTCTCTAGAAAGCATTTGGTGGCTCTTAATTATGATACGGCCCCGGTTGTATTTTCTACGATGGTTGAGAGGGCCACTATCTCTAACGCGTAGAAGATAGTTATAAATCTGTTGGTTCGTTGGTTGTTCAACGCGCTTTACCATTTACTCCGGGAGGCGGCGTTTAAAGCAATGCCATGTTCAGCCGGGGCGCGTTAATGGAAATTTCAAACAGCACAAGAGAAAAATTCATCCAAACGAACTCTCCAGTTGGCAAACTAATTTGGTCGTCCTGAAAAGGACGGATTTAGTTGACGGGGGAGAAACAGTTCGCGATTGAACTTGGGCTTTCTCTCTTGGTTCATCTCACGGGATGATTGATTCTTGACTCGTTTTTACGGGCGACAACAGCCAATCGCACCAACGTCTCTCTGGGCAACGACTGCTCACCGCCGCCTACTGCGATCCAACAGCCACTGCACAGCTTAACGACTGTCGTAAGACTGAATCAAAATGTTCTGCTAAAAGCTGTTAGGTAAAAGTATCGGATGCTAGTGCACAAAAGAAGGCGGTACCAACGAAGGCAATGTGTTACAAATAGCATCAAAGGGGACGAACTTCAATTACTGCGCCACAATAATTAGTTTTAATTATTACACGCAAGACGGATGATTTTCTTAACCGGACCTTTCCTAATTTGCTTGCCACCGCCAGCAACTAATCCGCTATGCATAGCTAGGAACTACAACGAACTCAACCACATGGTCGGTCTGAAGTGACGCAGTTCGGCTCGAATTTCGTCCGTTGGTGGTTCAACCTTCTTTGTCATTTACTACGGGACCCGACGTTTAATGAATGCTATGTTCAGCCGGGGCGCGGTAATTGAAATTAATTTCAAACATCACAAGAGAAAATTTCAACCAAATAAACTCTTTAGTTGGCAAACTAATTTAGTCGTCCTGAAAAGGACGGATTTAGTTGACGGGGGAGAAACAGTTCGCGATTGAACTTGCACTTTCTTTCTTGACTCATCTCATCTTCATTGCGAGTGGCCATCTGCAGGTGACGTGGGATGATTGATTATTGTCTCGTTGTCACGGACGGCTTTTTCCCGCCAACTAGTAGGCTTCAGCAGCCATCTTTCTCGCAGCGCAGTTAACGGGAGCATCGGCAACAACAGCCAACTGCACCAACGCCTCTCTGGGCAGCGACTGCTCGCCAGTGCTGCCGCCAACTACGATCCAACTGCAGATCCTACGCTGCACAGCTCCACGACCGCCGGAAAACTAAATCAAAATGCGAAGGTGTACCCCTTATATAACATTCATGGCTGCCTAGGAGACGTTCCTTACTTAAATATGAAGTCTGTGCGCGGAAAGTACTGTGTATTTGGTAAATTTACTATGAAAAATCGATATTATAAGACATCACTTCATATTTGCGTTAATTTTATTAGTTGCATGTTAAAAATCAATAGTTTGAAATATTTAAATCGAAGCGTAGAAAATGTTCCGATAAATTGATGCAAACATTTTGGAAATCAATCGTGGAATGACTTAGTTATTAACGTTCAAAACCTATATATTTTTCGTGACGCTCCAAATTTTCGCAATTCGAACGTGTACCCCAGTATTGAAAACACAGACGTAGTCCTACGTCAAAACTTTCTGACTCAGTTAGGTTTTCCTGTATGACTATCGCAAATAGATGACTACACGGAAACAAATCCGTTTCTGTTTTTATGAATTAAAAATCATGAATTTAACTCTTATCTTATTTTATGAATTCATGTCTCTTATTCATGGTTTCAGGAATGAAATGACAACTGCAAGTCATGAGCTTTAGAGAATTGTTTTGCCTTTAATCAACAGTTGTGTAATCATCTTCATCAATCAAGAATATATTCAAGAACAACAATAGTGTAGTAAGTAAATCCCCCACTTCTCATCATCGCTCTTCAGCTTAACACCAGGTTCGAATCCCGTCGGTGGATTTATTTTTGACGTAGGATTACGTTTGTGTTTTCGATACTGGGGTAGGTACACATTCTAATTGCGAAAATTTTGAGCGTCACGAAAAACGGTCAGGTTTTGAACGTTAATTACTAAGTAATTTCACGATCGATTTCCAATTTTTTGCTGCATTAGGTTAAGACATTTTCTACGCTTTGATTCCAATATTTAAATTTATTGATTTTTAACATGCAATCAATAACATTAACGCAAATATGAGGTGATGTCTTATAATGTCGATTTTTCAGAGTGAATTTACCAAACACACAGTACTTTCCTAGCACAGACTTCATATTTAAGTAAGGAACGTCTCCTAGGCAGCCATGAATGTTATGTAAAGGATACACCCTCGCATTTTGATTCATCATCATCATCATTCGGTAATGTACAAGCGACACGTTCGGACGTGTTTTTCGCTTCTGTATCGTCGCGCGCTTTTGTTCGAAAAAAAAAAAACAGGTGAAAGTTAAGAAGACGTCTTCGGACGATGTCGAGAAGGCGAGGAAAGGGCCATCATAGCCCTGCCAAGTAGGATCAAGCCTCATCCGAGGGCAACCGCAAGAAGAAGAAGAAGCGCCAATCGGACGTGGCCAGCGAAGCAAGCCAACGCACAGCAACAAACACAAGCGAAGTCGGAGATATCGGTTCCGCCCCCAAGGCCACCGAGACAGGTGCGACAAAAGTAAAACCGCCACCACTGGTGGTGAAATCGGTACCTTTAGGCAAATTCTTCAGCGACTTCACGTCGTTGGGTGTCAAGGCGGAGTACAAACTCACCGGCATCGGCACCAAGGTTATTCTACACACCCAAGCGGAATTTGACCTAGTGAAGTCGTTCCTCAAGGATTCCAAGGCGGATTCCACCCACGACATCCCTGGTGAGAAACCCTTCAAGGCAGTCATCAGTGGCCTACCGAACTTCGATCCCAAGTCGATCAAGAACGAGCTGAAGGATCGGTACAAGCTAGATCCACTTGCCGTCTATCGGATCAAGAGTAGGAACGAGAAGAGGCACCTGGACTGCCTTTTCCTGGTTCACTTCAATAAGGGAACAGTGACCCTCAGTGGGCTGCAAGCCATTCGTATGTTCGGATCTGTCATCTGCTGGTGTCAACCATACCAAGGCGGCCGTCGTGACGTCACTCAGTGCCAGCGGTGCCTCAACTTCAGTCATTTCGGTCGTCGTGAAGAAAGGACTCAGGTACCACATTCTACCTCACATTCATACTTCTGTCATCGAAGCGTTGTGTGGAGGTGGAAACAACTTCCACAAGCATCCGATTCATCACCGTCTATTGTCCACGGCAGTGTTCTGACAGCAACGGAACGGCAACGAAATTCAAGAACGACCAGGCCGCCATCGCTCGGACCACTTCCCGGTTCATCATAGGCGGGGACCTCAATGCCCGGCACGAAGCTTGGCGGAACTATCGGTGGAACCGGAATGGAAGTCTGCTATTCGACCATGCCCAGCTCGGACTGTACACGGTGCAGTTTCCAGACGAACCAACATTCATCTCACGGGCGGGGAACCCATCCACCTTGGACATCTTCCTGACTAACACCAACATATCCAAGCCTCGCTAACACCAACATATCCAAGGTGGCTCACAACGACATCAGCTCCGACCACCAACCGGTGGTGGCGGAAGTTGGTGTCAATGTGGACCCAGCCCCCGCAGCCTACGAAAGAACTACCACCACGTCAACTGGGCGACGTTCGGACGAACGGTAGACAACAACATCGACGAGAATCCGCCCCTCGACACCGTTGAGGAGATCGACCGAGCCCTGGAGAGACTGCAACGAGCCATAGATGTGGCTGATGAGGCGTGCGTGCGACGAATTCCTGTGAGGGGTAAGTTTGTCACAATTGATTCCCACACCCAACTTTTGATCCGCTTAAGAAACATTCGTAGACGCCAGTTTCAGAGGACTGGGGATCTGGACAAAAAACAAGAAGTGGCCAATCTGAATAGGCAGATTGCTTCCAGAATGAAATGAAAAAATGAAAAGAATGAAATGAAGAATGAAAAAATGAAAAATGAAATTAAAATTTCGGGCGCATGGTCCAAAATCTGGACGACCGCTCCGGACCATTCTGGAAGGTTGCTAAGGTCCTGAAAACTCATCCCAAACGTGTTCCTTCTCTCAAGGTCGCCAACAACATCTTAACTACCCCTCAGGACAAAGCAAATGCGATTGGCAATCACATCGCTTCGTCGCATTTGCTTGGCTTGACTATTTAAAGTCCGCTCGAAGGTTAGGTTGAACAATGCGTCCAAAATCTGGATGCCTCCCCTTGTGTCGTTCCTCCGGAGGATAGAATCACCGTAGAACAAATTTGCTCAGCGCTGAAGTTCTCCAAAAACATGAAGGCTCCCGGGTTTGATGGAGTATTCAACTTAATACTTAAAATACTTACCATCATAGTCTACTCTTTCCTGAGTGCCATCTTCAACAGATGCTTGGAGTTGCACTATTTTCCAAGCATCTGGAAGATGGCAAATCCACAAACCCGGCAAAGATCCAACTTCACCAAGTTATGGACCAATCAGCATCCTCTCAGCACTGAGCAAATTGTTCGAGAAACTAATTCTCTACCTTCTGCTTGCGTTTGTCGAGGAACACAACATCCTTCTTCCGGAGCAGTTTGGGTTTCGGAAAGGCCATTCCACCACACATCAGCTAGTACGGGTGATGAACCACATCTGAAGCAACAAAGCTGTATCCAAGTCCAGAGCCATGGCATTGTTAGACGTTGAAAAGGCGTGTACAAGCTTTGTAACTTCAACTTTCCTCTCCATCTCATCCAAATCATCCGTAACTACCTTCAGCAAAGGTCGTTTAGGGTATCGGTAAATAACCGTCTCTCAGACACCTTCTCCATCCCTGCAGGAGTTCCTCAGGGCAGCTTCCTAGGCCCCTTGCTTTACAGCATTTGCACCTCGGACATTCCCCCTCTCGGCGACGGATGCATGTTCTTTCTGTTTGCAGATGACACAGCCATTGCCGTCAAGGACCGAAAGGCCCTTTAAATCACCACCAAACTCCAGCGATCCCTAGACACCTTTGCTGACTATGCTAAAACATGGAAAATCAAAATCAATGCCTCCAAAACCCAAACAATAATGTTTCTGCACCGATATTCCGACAAACGCAAGCCCCCTCCGGATTGCACCATTATCATGGACGGCACAAGGGTTGAGTGGTCCGCCAAAGTCATCTACCTAGGGTTGATGTCTGATAAAAAGCTCCTCTTCCGCTCGCATGTAGATAGGGTCATAGTTAAGTTTGCCGCCCTAGTTAGGTGCCTGTATCCGCTGATTTGTCGCAGATCCCACCTCTCTAGGACAAACAAACTGGCCGTCTACGAACAAATCATAGCACCTGCGCTACTTTATGCAGCGCCGTTGTGGGAATCATCCGCACAGACCCACAGGAACAGGGTCTAAGTCCCCCAAAACCGTGTTGCTCTGAGGATGATCCTGGATCGTCCTTATGACACCAGGATCACAGACCTCCATCAAGAGGCAAACATTTTAAAAATAGATGAGAAAATAGCCACAATCACAAACAAATTTGTGCAGAAATGTAGCACTTCTGAGCATGCTCTCGTCAGCAGCCTGTATATAGTAGGTAAAATCTAAATAGTAGGATTAGTTTAAATAGTAGGTTAAGATAGAAGTAGTTTGTACACACACTCGACGTTCGATAGCTGTAGCAGGCCTTTTCGCTCTTTTGGGTGACTTGATCGCTCTGAGGCGGCATTTTGAGCGTTGTGAATCATAATTCGAGTGTCGAGTGTCGTAGTTTTTAAGTTGCCTTTTTTCCAATTTCAAACCAAACCAACTCCACCAAGGTAGTATATACTCAAACAAGCCTTCAAGGCTAGCAACTTAAAATATTAATTAATTAATCAGACGATCAAAGATGAAAAGCTAAACCTGCATCACTTGTATACTGAAATCCCATGTAAACCCAAACAAAAAGCTGAAATAAAAGATCATTAGTAAGTAGTAAGTAAGTTTTGATTTAGTTTTTCGGCAGTCGTGGAACTGTGCAGTGGCTATAGGATCGCAGTTGGGGGCAGCAAGCACCCTGAAGGGTGCACTGGGGAGCAGTCGTTGCCCAGAGAGGCGTTGGTGAAGTTGGCTGTTGTTGCCGATGCTCCAGTCAACCTCGCTACGAGAAACATGGCTGCTGAAGCCTACGAGTTGGCGGGAAAAAGTCGCCCGTGACAACGAGACAAGAATCAACTATCCCATGAATACCAAGAAGAAAGCCCAAGTTCAATCGCGAACAAAGTTTCTCCCCCGTCAACTAAATCCGTCTTTTCAGGACGACCAAATCAGTTTTCCAATTAAAGAGTTTGTTAGGTTAAAATTTTCTTTTGTGCTGTTTCAAATTAATTTCAAATACCGCGCCCCGGCTGAACATAGCATTCATTAAACGCCGCGTCCCGGAGTTAATGATAAAGAATCTGATCAACCAACGAACAAAATTCTAGAACGGATAATTCGAACCGAACTGCGACACTTCAGACCGACCATGTGGTTGAGTTCGTTGTAGTTCCTAGTTGTGCATAGCGGATTAGTTGCTGACGGTGGCAAGCAAATTAGAAATGTTTCGGTTAACTATTGGTTAAAACTAATTATTTTGGCACAATAACTAAAGTTCTTCCCCTAGATGCAATTTGTATCACATTGCCTTCGTTGGTACCGCCTTCTTTCGTGCAATAGCATCCGACGCCATTACATAAGAGCTCTTAGCAGAACATTTTGATTCTTCATCAGGTCATTCAGTATCGTTCAAGCGACACGTTCGGACGTGTTTTTCACTCGCTCTCCGAAAAGTTTTCGGTTTTATTCCAGTTTGTTTCTTCATTAATACTTCCGCGATTTCTCGCGTTTCCGCGTGTTGGTATGGGCAAACCTGGCCTAAGTGGTGGACCGAAACCCAGCGGCAAGCGACCGGCTGACAGCAGCAACCCTTTTTCGCTCCTCGAAGGCAGGACCGATACCGTTGCCTTGGCCCAGAGCAACAAGATGAAAAAGAAGAAGAAGCAGAACCAATTCGATGGTTCCAGTGGCTGTACCCCTCGAAGCGTGGGCCCCCGTGGTGGCGGTACAGCTATGAACACCAGCGACGTCGGTGGTTTCGGTTCGGCCAACTGGTGGACCGAAACATCGATGAAAATCCGCCGCTAGACACCGTTGAAGACATCGATGGTACACTGAGTGGACTCCAACGAGCTATTACCGTGGCTGATGAGGCGTGCGTACGACTTGTTCCTGTGAGGGGTAAGTTTACTGCCATTGATTCCCACACCCAAATATTAATTCGGTTAAGAAATGTTCGTAGACGCCAGTTTCAGAGGACGGGGGATCTGAATAGGAAACGTGAAATGGCCGATCTGAATAGGGAGATCGCTTCCGGAATGGTAAAAATTAGGTAGCCAAAGTCCTCAAGACGCATCCCAAACCTGTTCCTCCTCTCAAGGTTGTCGATTCGCTTCTCATAACACCTCTCGAGAAAGCAAATGCGATCGGTAACCACGTTGCTTCATCGCATCTGTTAGGCTCGAGGATCCAAAGTCCGCTCGAAGGTCGGGTTGCGCAATGCGTCCACAATTTCAATGCCTCCCCTTGTGTCGTGCCTCTGGAGGACAGAATAACTGTAGAACAGATTTGCTCAGCACTGAAAGGTACTAAAAACATGAAGGCTCCCGGGTTTGACGGGATTTTCAATTTGATCCTAAAAAAACTTAACACAAAAGTGCACACACTATTGAGCGATATCTTCAACAGATGCTTGGAACTGCACTACTTTTCAAGCATCTGGAAAGTAGCCAAAGTCATTCCAATTCGCAAACCTGGGAAGGATCCATCATCTCCCTCAAGCTACAGACCAATAAGCCTTCTCTCAGCGCTGAGTAAACTGTTCGAAAAGTTAATCCTCAATCTTTTGCTGCAGTTTGTCAATGAGCAAAACATCCTCCTACGGGAACAGTTTGGATTCAGGAAAGGGCATTCCACTACTCATCAGCTTGTTCGGGTGATGAACACCATAAGGAGTAACAAAGTTGTATCCAAGTCCACTGCCATGGCGTTGTTAGAGGTTGAAAAGGCGTTTGACAATGTCTGGCACGATGGGCTTGTATACAAGCTTTGTAACTTCAACTTTCCTCTGATGATGATGATGATGATGGTCCCGCCCTTACCCCTACAAAGGTTTGAGCTAGACGATTTTATCTCTAAGATAATTAATTTGGTAACAATTCAAACCAGTTATGCAAAAAAAAAACGAACTGATTTCATCTACAGATATAAATTTCTTCAAAAGTATCCATTTGCTTCACAGCGACATAATCGTGAAAAGCTTTGATGTTAACCACAAAAATTCGCAAGTATTCCCAGCGATCAGGACATTCTGTTGCAATTCAGATCACAGAATCCAGTAAAAGGACATTATCAAAAGACAAGCCAATATTCGATCCTGCCCGTTACAGAGCCAATGCAGTTCCAACACTAATGGAGCCGCTAGCTTAGTTTAGGGCTGGCCAAGAATATCTCACCAGGGATGTCAAGAATGTTTCCAATGTTTTTTTTTTAACGAATTCTAAAAGAAGTCCATCATATCTGTATACCGCGCGCGAGGCTCAAACAATTGTAGATTTCTTTCTTTATTTTTTTTTTAAGCTAACACAACATTATACAAATTTCCATCATCATCACTGTGACGAACAAAATAGTGAGTATTGTAGTATTGTAAACGTGAAAAAATAAAATTTAAATTCTTCATCTGGTTAGAATCATCCGAAACTACCTTCAGCAAAGGTCGTTTAGGGTTTCGTTGAATGGGTGTCTCTCAGACACGTTTTCAATCCCAGCAGGAGTTCCGCAAGGTAGCCTGCTTGGCCCGTTACTATACAGCATCTACACTTCCGATATCCCTCCCCTTGGAGACGATTGCGTGCTGTTCCTGTTCGCAGATGACACCGCAATAACGGTCAAAGGAAGGATGCCTCGCGAAATCACAAACAAAATCCAACGATGCCTTAACACCTTTGCTGACTATGCCACCATGTTCCTCCATAGGCAGTCCCCCAAACTAAAACCACCTCCACCTTGCACAGTAGTCATGGACGGCACAAGGGTGCAGTGGTCCACCGAGGTAACTTACTTAGGGCTGTTGTTTGACGAGAAACTTCTCTTCAGGTCACATGTGGAGAGAACGTTGGTCAAGTGCTCCGCCTTAGTTAGGTCGCTATATTCGCTGATTTGCTGAAGATCCCGCCTCTCAGGGGTGAACAAACTGGCAGGCTACAAACAAATCATAGCGCCTGCGATATTCTACGCTGCTCTGGTGTGGGAATCATGCGCACAGACTCACAGGAACAAGCTGCAAGTCGCGCAAAACCGAACGCTCAGAATGATCCTAGATCGCCCATTTGAAACAAGAACGACTGACCTTCATCAAGAGGCGACCGTTCCCAAAATTGACTCAAAAATTATTGATAAAAGGAACAAATTTATAGAGAATTGTAACGTATCGGAACATGCTTTAATAAGCACCCTGTATATAGTAGGCTAGTTGTAAATAGTAGGTAAATTAAGTGCAAAATGCAAATAGTAGTCACAGGTAGATAGATAGTTAGGTATTTTAGTTTAGTTTATTTTAAAAAATCCCCAAAACAAACAATCCCACCTAAGTGGTAAACCATTCAACCAGATAGGCCTAGATAACTTAAAAATTTAATTTGTATAAATAGCCATAACTAAAGCTGAAAAGCGAAGCTGTATCACTTACAGAATTAACATGTTCCAAAGAACAAATAATTACGAGATAGAGACAAATTTATGATGATGATGATGACATTTAGATTCAGTCTTACGACAGTCGTGGAGCTGTGCAGTGGTTGTTGGATCGCAGTTGGCGGCAGCAAGCACCCTGGAGGGTGCACTGGCGGGCAGTCGTTGCCCAGAGAGGCGTTGGTGAAGTTGGCTGTTGGTGCCGATGCTCCCGTCAACCTCGCTGCGAGAAACATGGCTGCTGAAGCCTACGAGTTGGCGGGAAATGCCGCCCGTGACATCAACGAGACAAGAATTATCCCACGTCACCTGCAGATGGCCACCCGCAACATCTAGGAACTGAACCAAGAATACCAAGAAGAAAGCCCAAGTTCAATCGCTCTGATTGTTGTCTAATAGTGTCAAGATGTTGTAGATGCCGGAACGGGCGTATCCGGCGTTCACAAAGTGCCGCACGATGTCCGCTTTCGACGCGGCGGGGTGCCGTTCTTTGAACGCGCACACTTCTGAACGGAGTTGCTTCACTGTTTTTGCCATCACGGTTAGAGTTCGACTGATAGAGCTGTCAAATTTTGTCTGGTGACTCATGGGTCACTATGATTGATGCTGCATGGGTAGTTTCGTCAGTGCAGGTAAAGGTAAACCCATGAAAAATCGACAATTTTTGTCCATTTTTTTTTAAATGCAAACGTTACAACAATGAACTAATTTCAAATCGCTAGTTTCACATTGATAGTTGCTAAAATTGGTTGTTATACAATTTGGGAGAACATATTGGTTTCTTATACTGGATTTGGAATGATTCTATTTTATAATTTGAGATAGAATGAAACCTTATTAACTGAATTGGGAACTAATTGAGATTCAACATGTTGTCATGAACGATTTTTTAAACAATTTTTAAACAAATCACACACAACTTCGTCAAATATACCAGCTGGTGCATGTAGTACTTAAAACCCGTTCCGTACTCTATAAACAATTTTGTTGGTTTCAGCCAATCACGGATTATCAACTACGTGCAGTTATGCTCAAGCTCATGCTCATAAGAACGAAAAATAAAACGTTGTAAATATATTATTTACGCTAATCAAACTGAATCACACAGACTCATGCCATCCAACGTTTCAACAGTCATCTTAAGATTCCGCGAATGCCGATTCCAACCGACAGCTATACTCCAGTACAGTGTCGCAGTCTGCCAGAAGTATTTTTAATTGCAAAACTATTTCTTTATTGGGGCCTTCTGCTGCAACCGCGTCGTCGTTCCTCTGTCATACGTGGACGTTCCCTCGCACCTCCCCAACGTCCATTGCAAGTGGCCACTTGTGAGCTGGTGAATGGAACAGTAAACTTTTTACCGCATTGTGCCTGGATCACAGCAGAGCACCAACACACATATACTAAAACAACCTGTGTTTTACTTGGCAAACAAGTAGTGTCGTTTTCGGTACCCCCACCGAGAAGATACACATTCTAGTCCACCCTGTCCTCTTATTCCGATGCCTGACAAGGACAAGTGTGGCGTGGTTTTCATTGGTCCAGTTGGAGAATAAATGTTGTCGCACTAAATATTTGAACCTTGTCAGACACTTCACAGTGTCAGGGGAAGCTGTTCAGCAGACATGTGAACAATGAAATTGCAGTACATCAATGTGCCAAAATGAGGGCCACTTGCACTGCAAAATGGTTATGTCAAGCACAAATTGTAATCCGAGAACGTCTATATGAGCATTTGTTTTTCTGTGAGGGCTGTAAAGTGCGTAAAAACCATCTCGTCCCCAAACCTATCAGCATGTCCTGCTCGCCGACAGGGAGGGTATAAAACATGTGTTCCACCTAAAAAAGTTTACCACAATAAAAACGAACGTTTTCACACTTTTATCGGCAAAATTTATGTCTCCGAAGGAGATCCTCGTTTCTTCGAGTCTGAAACTCGACAGTTTTCATCCCCTGGCCACCCCTCTTTCGGATCCCACCCTGGAGCTCAAATGGATATCTCCCATTCGCTTGTAGATTGTGTTCTTCTTGTGTATCGAAGTAAATCTACTGTCCTGTCGGCTGAACTCGAGTTCCAATGTATCAGCAGGAGTGAAACCCCCCTCCCCTTCTGCTCTGCTAAACTAGACGAGGAAAGAGATGCCAGCACCCATTTATCCATTTTGTCAGAAGAGTGTGTTTTTCCAGTTGGTTTAAGATACCGGTAGATCTATTTCTCTCTTCCTTCTTCTTTTTTTGCCTCTGGTCCGATCTAACCGATTTTACACAGTAACAACGACTTTCAGGATTAGTGAGGAATGGGTCGGGGGGGTGGGATGGAGAAGGGGATTTGACGAAATGATTTATGGCAATTTTGGAAGATGCTTTTCTGAATTCGAAATTTTGTTAGAATGTTTGGCGATGTGCGGCATCTGGTAATTGGATAGCTGTAATATTCGTGGATATCTTGTTAAGAGGGCAAGCAGAGAAATCGAGGTGGGGTCGAAATAAATTGTTCGGTGATGTAATTTCACCTTTGCGTGAAGGTGTCCTTCCGTTTTTTTTTTTCTAACTTTTACGAAACATTCCAGTTGAAGGTTAAGGGTGTATGATTCGAATTTTTGGTTGAGCTGGCATTTTCGGTGTATTAGGAGGTTTATATTGAGATACGGTTTAAAACCAAACTGCCTGAATACTTTATACCAGCATTTCCCAATTTATGGGTCACGACCCACATGGTGGGTCGATGCTGTTAGATCTTGAAAATTTTGCTACGATTTTATATGACATTTTGTTTTTGCGGCTGGTTATGGAAGCATAAAGGCAGTTTTGCGCTTATATAATGTGTTGAAATTGCTCTAACGTGAGTCTAGAGAATGACCTATCTAAAATCTTATGTTGTAAATATAATCGGTAGAATATTTTTGTTTGAAAAATGTTTGTCGAAATGTGTGCTCACGAATAAAACGTAATCCGGCCGTATCTGGCCGTAAATTGGGCAAACAATTTCAAATGTCTCTCTGCTTCAATGAACAGGCTTCTCAGACATGATTTGGAATGTAAACCGTACAAGAAACAACGGGTTCACGGGTTGACTGAGCGTCAAAAGCAAGCCAGGGTCCGAAAAAGCAGAAATCTTTTGGTTCGGAACGGTGACTGCGAGATTTTATTTTCGGATGACAAGCTCCTCCTCCTTCAGGATAGTCATAATCAACTAAATGATCGTGTGTATGGCAAATGTCTTGCCAATATTCCAAGAGATAAACTAGCTGTAGAACGCTATCAAAATGTATCGAAAATCATGGTATGGGGCGCCGTTTCACTAAAAGGAACACTTCCTCTTCTTCTCATAGAATCTAACGTAAAAATCAACACTGAATATTACATCGAACAGGTTTTGAAGATTCATCTGCTTCCTCATGTTTCAACGCTGTATGGGAATACACCATATTGTTTCCAACAAGACTCAGCTCCAGCTCACAAGGCAAAGAAGACACAAGCGTGGTGCGCGGAAATTTTGCCCGATTTCTTCACAAGCGAAGAATGGCCTGCATCTTCACCGGATCTCAACCCACTTGACTACTTTGTTTGGGGTTATATGCTTCAACATATACGCCCTACGAAAGGGCTTACCTTAGATATATTCAAGAAACATTTGGTTGATATTTGGGACCAAATTCCTCAAGAAATCGTGCATGCCAGCTGCGATGGGTTTTCAAAGCGTTTGCGCGAAGTTATCAAGGAAAATGGCGAGAGATTCGAATTGAATTAATATGGTTGCAATAGCAATATGGTTTATTTTTTTAACTTGTATCTTTCAAATGAAAAATAAATGCTATGATTTGGTTGATTCCTGTAATCCCATTTTAGTGACACCTATTGTGAGACACCCTGTAGTTTCGTGTGCTGAGGACGGCAATCATCGGCTAGGCAACGTGGTGGAGGAATCAAATGACTTGGAAACTTGTTGGAGAAAACTGCTGTGTTTCAAACGAGCAAAAGGGAAGCTGAATTTTCTCTTGCTAAGAAAGTTCCTTGCGAACTTTCTACTAATTCCGCATTCTTCGGCAGCGATGGAGCTAGTTTTCTAGTAATACATTCTGAATAAGACCAAAATCTAGAACAGCCTGAGTAAGGACACCATGGATGCCATCAAACGATCCAAATGTTACATGAAAGGGAAAGGACATGACTAACATGAATATCACAACTGATGACACAATGATTGATTATTAATTTTGTTCCGATTTAATGCGACCTTGAAGTTTTAGTAATCAAAACAAACACCTTATGATTCATTTTCATGTCAACTGAGACCTGTCAGAAGGTCTTAAGTGCAATGATCAATTTCTCCGAAGAACACCAATCCCTCGATTACTGATCCGTTTCCTTTAGAAAGCAGATCTGTTTTGCTGTAGTGCGATTTGGGGGAACCGATAATTCCACTTAACCCCTATAGAAAAACCGTTTTGTATCGGCTGTTGATGAATGTATTGTGATGAGTACATATTTTATTTTGAATCTCCATAGCAATTATAAAAAAAGAAGTACATTAGCGTTCTGGCACCTTAAAAGCTGCCATTCTGCTTTTACAACAAAAAGTTTTAAGCAAAGATTTTTGCCAAAATTTTCTGCAACTGAACACAGCTAAAAAGATTTTTTTGGCAAAAATTTAAGATGGGAACGAACAATAATATGACCCCCCCTGGGGGGAGGGCCCCCCTTTTTTTTCTCCCCCCATATTATAGTGGGGGGTGTGTGTGCGCAGTGGTGGTTGTGTTCCTGCTACTCTGGGAACCGCCGGTTTCCCCCCCAAAAACCAAAACGGGAAAAAGGTTTTTTGGGAGGGCATTACATGTTTTATATAGACTGTTCCGAAAAATATAAATACTCTTTCTTTCTCAAATAAAAAAGACCATACCAGCGGCAGAATAGTAAAGAAGAAAATCAATATAGTTTTTGGCTCAGAAAGTACTAGTACATCGGTCCCAAGGTAAATGATTCGCCCCTAATAACCCCTAAAATATTCTGTCAAAATAACCCAGCGAATCAAAACAAAAACAAAGATTCTTGTATCGAAAAGCGCAAGAATGTATTGCTAGGTGCAGGATGCAAGGTGTGCTTCGGACCAAGGGGTTCTACAACAGTGAACCTATTTCAAATGACTAGTTTCATATTGATTGATCCCCATACTGTAATTTTTGATTATTTTATTCTCAAACATAATCAATAACAATGTTTTCTTCCCATCTTCATTTCAATTTACTTGATTTCTCGAGGAGTAGGCGAGTTCTCTTACTTTTCCGTTAACACTACTCATATACTTCTGCACAGTGCTCTCTTCTACCATTTTTACCACTTTTGGCCAACCTTTCTTAAATTTTTCCACAGTATCCGCTGGTCTCATGTGTTTTCTCAGCTTTGCCTCCGTCAAAGCCCAGAAAGTTTCGATAGGGCGAATCTCTGGGCAGTTTGGTGGATTCATCTCTTTTTGTACAAATACGACATTGTTCCTTTTGTACCACTCTAGCGCATATTTAGAGTAATGACAGGAAGCACGATCAGGCCAAAAGATTGTAGGCTTGTTATGCTGTTTGATCAAGGGTAGCAACCTTTTTTGCCGACGCTCCGTCACGTAGATTTGACAATGAATAGTGTCTGTCGTAATGAATGGACGAGATATTTTTCCACATCGGCATATGGCCTGCCACACCAGTACCTTCTTGTCGAATTTTTCAGCGTTAATGGCTTGCACTGATCCAGGAAAATCCTTTCCCTCCGGCGAGGTATAAAACTGTGGTCTGTGGTCCGGCGAGGTATAAACTGTGGCTTCTTCGTCCATGATAACACAGCCCAATTTTTTTGGTCAGCAGTTTGTCGTATAGCGTTCGAGCCCTCGGTTTCACATATTCAGCCTGTTTGGTGCTTCCTTTTGGCTGCTTCTGCTTCCGACGAGTCTGCAGGCCCATTTTCTCCATGACACGCGTAACATTAGTCGCTTAGTAGGAAATTTTCTAAAAGTACTTAGCTGTTTCGCCACATCTCTGACTGATGCTGAAGGATGACGCTTGAAATAGTCCCTTACCTTTCTGTAGGGTAGGGTTAGCGGGACCGGGTTGTTTACCCCGTCTCGGAGGATTTACGAAAGAGCACTGTTGTTGATACTTCCGTAGTGCGGTTTGAACTGCGCCGACGCTCACACCTTCTTCCTTAGCCAGTTCTCTGATCGAAAGACCACTGACAGTGCACCGTTTGTGCACAATCCGTTTTCTTTGCTCGGGAGAAAGACCACGCATTTTCAAACTTCCGTGCGAAAAATTGAAAAAAAATGACATTAGTTTGATTTGGATATAAACAACATGGCGCAGCCAAAAGTTGGTTGAATATTGCACGCATTTTGAATTGACGGTTAATTATTAGTGCATTTATAATTATCGGAACAGTCTATAGTCACTAGCACGGTAACTGAGGCAATGTGAACCAATCCGAATGCATCGTAAATTTGAAGTAATTTTCGACCAATAGCTTCTTGCGTTTTGAATTTTTTTCTTTTAAGTACTTTTTAACTAGTAAACTAGTAAGTTTACAAGTACTTTTTAACTAGTAAACAGATGTAATGAACTAAGTTAGCAACAGGGATTAAGCGTAGGTGTTCTACCTTTCGAATGAAATACTCATCGTTAAATTTCTGTGGTAAGAAAGGTGATATTATTGTTCAAAATCTCCACTCGAAACGTAACATGGTCGCTTTCAGAAATTTTAGTATGGCGCTACTATACCGGAATAGCAAAGAGAAACGTGAATCCTACGTCAAAATATTGCGCTCGAATTTTGTAACCGTTAGTTACAAGAATGTACATGCATTATCGCCGAGTGCAAAAACTTTTTACAACATACCTTGGTTTGGAAAATTAGTGCTGCCACCTAGGTGTCAGTGAATTGTGTTCATTTCCATAAGAATGAATTAGGTCGACTCCCAGCTGCCTGACACTGAAGAGGGAAGCTACATATTTCCACGACTGCGCACATATTTGTTCGGCGGATCTGCTCTTGTTCCAATGCCTTTTTAAAACTTGCCAGATTGTGCTGAAGTTTTGTCAACGTAAACATTATACTCTAAGCTAGTTTCAGACAAAATTTACTCACACGCTAAAAAGTAACAAGCTAATCATTGTGTCTCATTTTTTTCGAGTACAATGTATAGTTTAATACAGCTGGTACGAAGTTGTCGACAGTAGCAATAATCTCTTGAGTAGTTTGGCAATTTCTAGCAGTTATAGACAGTTCTGTTGATTGTAATAGATATGCCAGATGACACCCAGAAGGATGGACTCTGATTAGACTACCAAAAAATGCGTAAATTCTCCCAGTTTATGCTCATGTGAAGACAGTTATACCATTATTATATGTACATGGTACTAACAGTGGGTTTTTCATTTTCGAGTGTCGAATACATATAAACTAGGTATACCTGTATATTGAATTGCAAATATTGTTTCCATCAGATTTTACGAACACATCATCGAACATATCAGAACCAACCCATCAAGATCGAATGATTCCGTACTGTTCAATCCACACTCCAACATATTCCTACCCGTTCCGAAGGAATCGAATTACTCCGAGCAGCAATGTAAGTTCATTGTAGCATTGATGTACGATTTAACCCCTGTCTCAACAGGAATAAATACATCTCACCACCAGATTCACCAAACGACATGGCAAGCGTTTTATGATCGATTCAATTTTCGTCAAGAAATAAGCGACGAAAAAAGAGAGTCCCCCAAATTCCAACCGACCCGAACTTGCCAGCTTCCTTCCGGTGTCTGAGTGCTAACTTTCACTCGAAATTGACTTTGGCTAGTTTATGGCTGATGGCACTTTTTTGCTCTTTTTCCCTTCTTTCTCACCCATGGGAAAGGAGGTCGACAAAACACGAAAAATGCGAAATATGATAACCCACCATATTCATAAATTCAAACACACTCACACACGTGCTCTTGCTGTAGAAAATCGAATTAACTTCCGGACTCCGTCGAATGGCAGCTTGGTGTGTGTCTCTGGATGAAAAAAGTTGATAAATCGTCAAAATTGAATCTTGTTTCAATTTTTTTCGCTAACAACGTATCTGCATGCGTCTCCGCCGCCCAGCTCCATCTTCCCGGTCCGGCTCAATTCCGGATGTGCTGATGGGGCTGTGACATTTCCAATCGGAAAAGCACCCCTACCAGCAGACTCTGTCCAATCGGAAATCCGTTGCCGCTGGGGATGGTGACCTTCCAGGAGCAGGGTCGTTGTAAAACTACGGTGGGAAATTGGATGGATTTACCGACGACAAAATACCGAAGTCAACCTTCCTCCCCTCCGTCGCCGTCGAAAGGGCCGTGATGGCAGCTCTATATTTAAACAAAAAGGAAAAGGTTTATCTCTCTTGTCTTTGTTTCTAATTTTATTAATTTTTTCATTTGAATTTTATCATTCTTTTTTCTTTCTTTTCCTTCCTTCTTTTTTTTATGGGTTCCCCCCACAGGCCTCAAACCAAAAGGTTTTTAAAATTTTCATGACTTTTACAATCTTCGAGGGGGCGGGCGGGTTAAACCATGGAAGGCCAATAAATACTATTAATCATCTGTTCTAGTTATGAGTTATTTGTGTTCAATCTAACACCCATGGGCTGCTGTTCTGGTATTGTATTATGTATGATGTATGATATGTACTACCACCCATTGTAGCACGTGGAAACTAGCTCCGACAGCAATGGGCTCTCCCCTCTGTGGGACTTGATCAAGCTTTAATAACCACTGATTATCCTAATCATGTCATTGTATGAAGGGCCAAAAAACGGGTTGGGTGGATCGATAGGCAACAACACTTATACGTTTCCACAGGGATAAAAAGAAGCTCCTTTCAACAACAAGAATGAACAATTGGTCATAAGAGCGAGCTATCTAACATGGGGATGACGCAATGGGCAGGAGAAGAGCCCGCCCTCTATTCACAAACTGTTAGCAATGGGGAATTGGCATTCCCACTTTCCCCATCCAGAGTGCTTCGATCGGGTGCCCTGATGGTCCCTCCCATTCTCATGAAATATTTATAGAATAGTAAAGTACTACAAGCATTCGTATCTATTATATATGATCTTCATTCGGTTGATCCTGAAATGCAAGAAATGTTGTAAAGTGTAAAAGTGTAGAGTTCTGTGGTACCGCGATTATGCTCGTTTTTGTTCGTTTTCAGCGATAGCATCAATTTCACCCAAAATATCGAGGTACCTGAAAAAATTTGTTAAATCTATTGAAATTTAACAAAACTAACATGTATACATTTTAATTTACGGTTGCGGTACTTTTGTTGATCTGATTTATAAAGAATCGCTCTTATTTCTGCTGGCCCCATAATAGTTATTTCTCGTGAGTTTGCAAAATAGGGGAAAATTTAATTGAGAGTGAGCAAAAGACATATGGACATAAAAAAAAACAGTAAGTAATGTTTAAAATATCTATGAAACAATATTATCAAATACAATGATATTGTGGAGTTGTGATAAAGTCGAAATACGTTTCATCAACCGGCGCACATTATTCTCATACCATCGTTTTAGAAATCTTATTCCTCTTGGTTCTCAATTCATTGATCTTTTGATGATATTGCCATTCACCTTCAGCTTCCCCTTCATCATAGCCCAAAATCTCTCTATCGGTCTGAGCTGGGGACAGTTTGGTGGGTTGAATTCTATCGGTATAAAATGAATCCGTTGATTTCATACCACTGTACGGTGGATTCCCCCAAAAGGCCATTAATACAAAAAATGGACTTCGAGGAAAACGTGATTCTATCTCGGCATTCTTCGTTAAGATGTATATTTCAATGTTCAACACATGATTTTAACGATTTTAAATCGGAATTTCTCGAAATCGGGTCGTATATGTGAGTGTAATTGGTATTAAAAAATCAACAGTTTATTAGTGATATGAATAGCATTTCATTTATTCGTCAGTTAAACTGTTTTCTAAATAACAGTATGTATATTTTTATAGATATGTGCCTTCAACAAAGTTAATTTTGAAATTTTATGTCAACTACAGTGTTGATATTTACAATTTTGATCAGTAGAAATGCACTCAAAATAGTGTCTATTGACAATATAAATGACAATAATTGGTATTTTTCGGAATAAGGAGTGTATCGAATATAAGCTATCCACATACATTGCGTTGTACGCATGTATTTGTGATGGTTTTTTATGCTCTGAACACTGCATGCTGTGTGTTTGACTGTCAGCTTTCCTTTGTTTACTTGTTTGTGCGGTTCAAATTCTGCGTTTTCAAAATGTCGCGTATTGAAAACGAAGTGAAAATTAAGGTTCTGGACACATGGCTAAGTGAGAAGGGTATTGCTATGCGAAAATTGGCGAAGCGGTTTGGAATTCATCATGCGAGTGTTTAAACCATCATTAATAAGTGTGGGGAACACTATTCTTTGGATGAGCTATCAGGAAGAGGCAGAAAACCCGGTTCTTCCAACCCGAAACTGGAGCAGAAAGTGGTATCTCTAATCATGAAGAACAAATCAATGTCGGCACGTGATTTGGCCAAAAAAGCAGGAACGAGTGTCGGAATGATCCAGCGTATCAAGAGGCGAAACCACCTGAAGACCTACAAGAAGCAGAAAGTCTCGAAACAAAGTGCAGAACAGAAGAAGCGAGCAGCAACAAGGGCCCGGAAATTATATTCGCGTCTTTTGCAGCGTCCGGATGCATGCGTTTTGATGGTCGATGAGACCTATGTAAAGGAGGACTCAAAAACCCATCCAGGTCCACAATACTTTACTGCCGTCGTTGGGAAGGATGTGAGCGATGCGGACAGGTCGATTCAAGTGGAGAAATTCGGTCTAAACGAGCTTTGACAGTTTAATGTGCTTGAAAATATCTGCCACCTTTCCCCGTCCGGTTGCCGTATAAAATTTCTGTCCAGGAAGCTGTTTAAAGTCTGCCTTGACGTAAGTTTCATCGTCCTGTACCACGCAATCAAACTTCGTCAGCATCGTCGTGTACAACTTTCGCGATCGTGCTTTGGCCAACGGGTTGAAGGCGCCACTCCCAGCTTCTTTGCGACATCTCGGACGGTGGGGTTTGGATTCCGCTCGAAACAGCGGGCAACTCTTTTTGTCGTCGCTGTGGCCTTCGGCTTTCAATTTCCCCCCGATTCAGCTTTCCTGGCTGTCGACAAACGTTCACCGAACACTGTTAATACGTTGGTAACAGTTGATTTAGTCACATTCAATAATTTCGCCAACTTGGCGTGAGAGTTTGGATTTTCGCCACGCACGTGCAAAATTTTGATGCGTTGCATCTCTTCTTTCGACGACATTTTGATAACTGAAGTGCTAATCTCAAAATCAAAATCGAGGCATGATGCTACACGCACACATCTTCAAAATGAGGGGTGTGCAAAGTTTTTAGTGCACGATGAAAGGAAATGAGTCAAGTTTAAGTCGACCAAATTTTGATCGAAACACCCTTTACAAACGAATTTGATCGAATTCACCGAACTGCAATACTCAACATTGATATGTGTTTTGAATGTCTTAGACAACATTGGCGAATATGGTACGATCCATATGTTGTCAACTTCGGTATTTGGTCCTCTAAAGTGAGTGATGAATGTTCTGCCATTTTCACTTGGTAAGCGACGCTGATAGAGTGGATATCCATCATTTTCAGTTTACGTTTCCGAAAGAAAAGCACGGGGATAGCGTTCCGTGCATTTATTGTCAGACATACAAACCGAAGTGGGATTGTAGTGTCGGCAAGGTCCATGAACCATATTGGTCTTCACCACTTCGTATAGCTCTGGATCTATCTCAGGATCAGTAGTTTCCGCAAATATGATATCAATTTGATCAGGTGTAATCTTGTCCACCATCCAAAGAAGAATGTGTGCGTGCGGCAAGCCTCTTTTCTGCCACTCAACAGAGTACATCCAGCATCTAACAGATAAAAACCACCAAACATCGTAGATGATGTTTGAACACTCGTGCCGTGACGTCGAGACGATCGCTTGCTGAATGACCGGTATGCAATAATTCCGTTATCTGTGGCCATTTTGGATTGCAAATGAATGTAACAAACAAATCCGGCCGTCCATAATTCCGGATATCATCGCATCCTGAAAGTACGAGTGCATAGACCTTGCGCTGCTAATGTATGTTGATGGCTTAATCGTGAGTCGATGTTAACAATTTGAATTTTTTTTGTATGTAAAAAGGCCGTTTTTACGAATTTTCCAATTTTCTGGCTGTTCCTTGAACATTTACCAACTTTCCTTTTTTTTCTAAACCTTCGTTGGGCAAAAAGGAACAACTCATCCGAAGACACCGTCAAGATTGGTCCGGCCGTTCTCGAGTTTTAGCGTCACTAACAAACAAACATTAATTTTTATGTATATGCAAAAAAAAGCCGAGCAAAATTTTACTTCCAAAAAACGCCATATTCAATCTTCTGTAACTTTGTCAATTATCAATATTTTTGGCTGAAAATTTGACAAAATTATAATTAATGTATAGACCTTATTTGACTTAAATTTCATGTTGATAGATTTTATAAATTTGTAGTTTTCATAACATATGTGAAAAAAGTCGTTTTTGAACACACCAATTTCAAAAATCTGTATTTTTGTGAAAAATTTAGGTAGCATACTAAAAATATCACCATAGCTTAAACAAGTATGGGAAATAATGTGGACAAAATTTGAACTGTTTTCATTAAGTGCTTTGGACTACAGCTGGCGTCAAAGTTGACGCACCAACATGAGTATTTCCCTTTTTCACCCGATATTGACCATGCTGAAATATCGGTGCAAAAAAAAGTCGCGATCTGTCAAGTAGTTTTCAAGATGCATTCGAAACAAGAAGAGCTACGCCAGCAAATCTTGGGCGCGGTGATCGATAATCCTGGTCAGTCACACAGATGGATCGGGAAAAGGCTTGGAATCCACCATTCCACCGTGTCGCGCGTTGTTAAGATGTTTCAGGAGACGAAGACCATCTAGCGGAATACCCAGAGAAGGCGCGGAAGATAAGGCAGTACTTTAAGAATAACCCGAACCTTTCCACCCGAGACGTGGCCAAAAAGGTCAATTCGTCGAAGTGGTTCGTCCAGCAGACCATGAAGCGGGCTGGGCTACGTGTTTTTAAGGTTAGGAAGGCGCCAAACAGTACTGACAAGCAACACACTGTGGCCAAATTGCATGCGCGGAAGCTGTACCGTGAGTGGCTGGTCAAGCCAGGCTGTCTCGTCATGGACGACGAGACATATATCAAGGAGGACACCAAACAAATCCCCGGCCTCGAGTTTTTTGTCGCTACGTCCCGCATGAAGGTTCCGGAAAAATTCCGGAAGAGAAAGATGGACAAATTCGCGAAGAAGTACCTGTTGTGGCAGGCGATCTGCGAGTGCGGACGGTACAGCAAGCCGTTCGTTACAACCGGCACCATAAACGGGCAGATTTATCGAGAGGAATGCTTGCAGAAGCGGTTGCTGCCCTTCCTCCGCTCTCACCGTGGTCCCACGCTGTTCTGGCCGGATCTCGCTTCGTGTCACTACGCCAAGCCTGTAATGGATTGGTACGAAGCAAAGGGCGTTTATGTGGTCCCGAAGGAGGCGAACCCGCCAAATACACCAGAACTTCGTCCGATCGAAAAGTTTTGGGCGATAATGAAGAAGAAGTCGATCCTGACGAAAAAACCGATGAAGCTTTGAAGAAAAACTGAGAGAAATTGTGTAAGGAAGATGGACAAAGCCTCGCCCAAGATCTCATGAGCAGTGTTAAGAGAAATGTACGAGCATTCAGCGTGCGGGAGGAAATTCAATAAATAAAACATGCCAAAACATAGTTAATATATAGTTATTTAAGCTCTAAAAATTTGAGAAGTATCCGATTTAAAATGAATTTTTGGTGATCATTTTTGTTTGTCTCATTTTTTCCGAGTCCAGTCTTTACTTCTGCTCAGTGCTTTCTTCTACCATTTTTACCACTTTTGGGCAACCTTTCTTAAATTTTTCAACAGTATCCGCTGGTCTCATGTGGTTTCTCAGCTTTGCCCAGAAACTTTCGATAGGGCGAATCTCTGGGCAGTTTGGTGGATTCATCTCGTTTTGTACAAATACGACATTGTTCCTTTTGTACCACTCTAGCGCATATCTAGAGTAATGACAGGAAGCACAATCAGGCCAAAAGATTGTAGGCTTGTTATGCTGTTTGATCAAGGGTAGCAATCTTTTTTGCCGACGCTCCGTCACGTAGATTTGACAATGCATTGTGTCTGTCGTAATGAATGGGCGAGATATTTTTCCACATCGGCATATGGCCTGCCACACCAGTACCTTCTTGTCGAATTTTTCAGCGTTAATGGCTTGCACTGATTCAGGAAAATCCTTTCCCTCCGGCGAGGTATACAACTGTGGTCCCAGCAGAGTTTTATAATCGAGTTTTAAGTAGGCTCCATCGTCCATGATAACACAGCCCAATTTTTTTGGTCAGCAGTTTGTCGTACAGCGTTCGAGCCCTCGGTTTCACATATTCAGCCTGTTTGGTGCTTCCTTTTGGCTGCTTCTGCTTCCGACGAGTCTGCAGGCCCATTTTCTCCTTGACACGCATAACATTAGTCGCTTAGTAGGAAATTTTCTAAAAGTACTTAGCTGTTTCGCCACATCTCGGACTGATGCTGAAGGATGACGCTTGAAATAGTCCCTTACCTTTCTGTAGGGTAGGGTCAGCGGGACCGGGTTGTTTACCCCGTCTCGGAGAAATTAACAAAAGAGCACTGTTGTTGATACTTCCGTAGAGCGGTTTAAACTGCTCCGACGCTCACACCTTCTTCCTTAGCCAGTTCTCTGATCGACAGACCACTGACGGTGTACCGTTTGTGCTCAATCCGTTTTCTTTGCTCGGGAGAAAGACCACGCATTTTCAAACTTCCGTGCGAAAAATTGAAAAATAAATGACAACATTAGTTTGATTTGGATGTAAACAACATAACGCAGCCAAAAGTTGGTTGAATACTGCACGCATTTTGAATTGACGGTTAATTATTAGTGCATTTATAATTATCGGAACAGTCTATAGTCACTAGCATGGTAACTGAGGCAATGTGAACCAATCAGAATGCATCGTAAATTTAATGTAATTTGCGACCAATAGCTTCTTGCGTTTTGAAATTTTTTCTTTTAAGTACTTTTTAACTAGTAAACTAGTAAGTTTACAAGTACTTTTTAACTAGTAAACAGATGTAATGAACTAAGTTAGCAACAGGGATTAAGCGTAGGTGTTCTACCTTTCGAATGAAATACTCATCGTTAAATTTCTGTGATTAAGAAAGGTAATATTATTGTTCAAAATCTTCACTCGAACCGTAACATGGTTGCTTTTAGAAATTTTGGTATGGCGCTACTATACAGGAATAGCAAAGAGAAACGTCAATCCTACGTCAAAATATTGCGCTCGAATTTTGTAACCGTTAGTTACAAGAATGTACATGCATTATCGCCGAGTGCAAAAACTTTTTACAACATACCTTGGTTTGGTAAATTAGTGCTGCCACCTAGGTGTCAGTGAATTGTGTTCATTTCCATAAGAATGAATTTGGTCGACTCCCAGCTGTCTGACACTGAAGAGGGAAGCTACATATTTCCACGACGTCGCACATGTTTGTTCTGCGGATCTGCTCTTGTTCCAATGCCATTTTAACACTTGCCAGATTGTGATGAAGTTTTTTCAACGTAAAGATTACACTCTAAGCTAGTTTCAGACAAAATCTAATAAATTTTTACTCACACGCTAAAAAGTAACAAGCTAATCATTGTGTCTAAATTTTTTCGAGTACAATGTATAGTTTAATACAGCTGGTACGAAGTTGTCGACAATAGCAATAATCTCTTGAGTAGTTTGGCAATTTATAGCAGTTATAGACAATTCTGTTGATTGTAATAGATATGCCAGATGACACCCAGAAGGTTGGACTCTGATTAGACTACCAAAAATGCGTAAATTCTCCCAGTTTATGCTCATGTGAAGAGAGTTATACCATAATTATATGTACATGGTACTAACAGTGGGTTTTTCATTTTCGAGTGTCGAATACATATAAACTAGGTATACCTGTATATTGAATTGCAAATATTGTTTCCATCAGATTTTACGAACACATCATCGAACATATCAGAACCAACCCATCAAGATCGAATAATTCCGTACTGTTCAATCCACACTCCAACGTATCCCTACGCGCTCCGCAGGAATCGAATTACTCCGAGCAGCAATGTAAGTTCATTGTAGCATTGATGTACGATTTAACCCCTGTCTCAACAGGAATAAATACATTTCACCACCAGATTCAACAAACGACAGGGCAAGCGTTTTATGATCGATTCAATTTTCCTCAAGAAATAAGCGACGAAAAAAGAGAGTCCCCCAAATTCCAACCGACCCGAACTTGCCAGCTTCCTTCCGGTGTCTGAGTGCTAACTTTCACTCGAAATTGACTTTGGCTAGTTTATGGCTGATGGCACTTTTTTGCTCTCTTTCTCTCTTTCTCACCCAAGGGAAAGGAGGTCGACAAAACACGAAAAATGCGAAATATGATAACCCACCATATTCATAAATTCAAACACACTCACACACGTGCTCTTGTTGTAGAAAATCGAATCAACTTCCGGACTCCGTCGAATGGCAGCTTGGTGTGTGTCTCTGGATGAAAAAAGTTGATAAATCGTCAAAATTGAATCTTGTTTCAATTTTTTTCGCTAACAACGTATCTGCATGCGTCTCCGCCGCCCAGCTCCATCTTCCCGGTCCGGCTCAATTCCGGATGTGCTGATGGGGCTGTGACATTTCCAATCGGAAAAGCACCCCTACCAGCAGACTCTGTCCAATCGGAAATCCGTTGCCGCTGGGGATGGTGACCTTCCAGGAGCAGGGTCGTTGTAAAACTACGGTGGGAAATTGGATGGATTTACCGACGACAAAATACCGAAGTCAACCTTCCTCCCCTCCGTCGCCGTCGAAAGGGCCGTGATGGCAGCTCTATATTTAAACAAAAAGGAAAAATGGCACGGTGGGTTTACATCTCTGCTGAACCGGAAGGATTGAAGAAAGGTAGGAATCATGACGTTGTGGAATAGGGGATCATGCTTCTGAAAACATTATGCTGATTGAAAAAGGGTTTATTGTTTCAATATTGAATTTTATCAATGTTGACTTTTGATTCAAAGGTGCTTCGAGGGGGCGGGCGGGTTAAACCATGTGGAATGGCGCAATAAATTAGCTGATTAATCATCTGTTCTAGTTATGAGTGTATTTGTGTTCAATCTAACACCCATTGGGCTGCTGTTCTGGTATTGTATTATGTATGATGTATGATATGTACTACCACCCATTGTAGCACGGAAACTAGCTCCGACAGCAATGGGCTCTCCCCTCTGTAAGACTTGATCAAGCTTTAATAACCACTGATTATCCTAATCATGTCATTGTATGAAGGGCCAAAAACGGGTTGGGTGGATCGATAGGCAACAACACTTATACGTTTCCACAGGGATAAAAAGAAGCTCCTTCCAACAACAAGAATGAACAATTGGTCATAAGAGCGAGCTATCTAACATGGGGATGACCCAATGGGCAGGAGAAGAGCCCGCCCTCTATTCACAAACTGTTAGCAATGGGGAATTGGCATTCCCACTCTCCCCATCCAGAGTGCTTCAATCGGGTGCCCTGATGGTCCCTCCCATTCTCATGAAATATTTATAGAATAGTAAAGTACTACAAGCATTCGTATCTATTATATATGATCTTCATTCGGTTGATCCTGAAATGCAAGAAATGTTGTAAAGTGTAAAAGTGTAGAGTTCTGTGGTACCGCGATTATGCTCGTTTTTGTTCGTTTTCAGCGATAGCATCAATTCACCAAAATCTTGAGGTACCTGAAAAAATTTGTTAAATCTATTGAAATTTAACAAAACTAACATGTATACATTTTAATTTACGGTTGCCATGGTCACTATTTGCTGCTTGATGCTGATTTTATAACAGCAATCCGCTCTTATTTCTGCTGGCATAATAGTTATTTCTCGTGAGTTTGCAAAATAGGGAAAATTTAATTGAGAGTGAGCAAAAGACATATGGACATAAAAAAACAGTAAGTAATGTTTAAAATATCTATGAAACAATATTATCAAATACAATGATATTGTGAGTTGTGATAAAGTCCGAAATACGTTTCATCAACCGGCGCACATTATTCTCATCCATCGTTTTAGAAATCTTATTCCTCTTGGTTCTCAATTCATTGATGCTTTTGATGATATTGCCATTCACCTTCAGCTTCCCCTTCATCATAGCCCAAAATCTCTCTATCGGTCTGAGCTGGGGACAGTTTGGTGGGTTGAATTCTATCGGTATAAAATGAATCCCGTTGATTTCATACCACTGTACAGTGGTTCCCCCAAAGGCCATTAATACAAAAAATGGACTTCGAGGAAAACGTGATTCTATCTCGGCATTGCTTCGTTAAGATGTATATTTCAATGTTCAACACATGATTTTAACGATTTTAAATCGGAATTTCTCGAAATCGGGTCGTATATGTGAGTGTAATTGGTATTAAAAAATCAACAGTTTATTAGTGATATATCGCATTCATTTATTCGTCAGTTAAACTGTTTTCTAAATAACAGTATGTATATTTTTATAGATATGTGCCTTCAACAAAGTTAATTTTGAAATTTTATGTCAACTACAGTGTTGATATTTACAATTTTGATCAGTAGAAATGCACTCAAAATAGTGTCTATTGACAATATAAATGACAATAATTGGTATTTTTCGGAATAAGGAGTGTATCGAATATAAGCTATCCACATACATTTGCGTTGTACGCATGTATTTGTGATGGTTTTTTATGCTCTGAACACTGCATGCTGTGTGTTTGACTGTCAGCTTTCCTTTGTTTACTTGTTTGTGCGGTTCAAATTCTGCGTTTTCAAAATGTCGCGTATTGAAAAGGAAGTGAAAATTAAGGTTCTGGACACATGGCTAAGTGAGAAGGGTATTACTATGCGAAAATTGGCGAAGCGGTTTGGAATTCATCATGCGAGTGTTAAAACCATCATTAATAAGTGTGGGGAACACTATTCTTTGGATGAGCTATCAGGAAGAGGCAGAAAACCCGGTTCTTCCAACCCGAAACTGGAGCAGAAAGTGGTATCTCTAATCATGAAGAACAAATCAATGTCAATACGTGATTTGGCCAAAAAAGCAGGAACGAGTGTCGGAATGATCCAGCGTATCAAGAGGCGAAACCACCTGAAGACCTACAAGAAGCAGAAAGTCTCGAAACAAAGTGCAGAACAGAAGAAGCGAGCAGCAACAAGGGCCCGGAAATTATATTCGCGTCTTTTGCAGCGTCCGGATGCATGCGTTTTGATGGTCGATGAGACCTATGTAAAGGAGGACTCAAAAACCCATCCAGGTCCACAATACTTTACTGCCGTCGTTGGGAAGGATGTGAGCGATGCGGACAGGTCGATTCAAGTGGAGAAATTCGGTCTAAAGGTACTAGTATGGCAAGCAATATGTTCCTGTGATTTGAAGTCAACCATTTTTTACACTACCGGAACTATAAATGCGGAAATCTATCGATCTGAGTGTCTCCAGAAGAGAGATTGAGCTCTGGCGTATTGGGAGGGTTCTTGTCTTTGTTGGCAGCATACTACTCCATGGCCTTTTTTTCCGTAATGTCAAGATGCCAAATCCGGCCAAAATAGAACGGAGCAATTGTGTCGCTTCAGGAAAGGCAGTAGACGTTTTTGTAGGCACTCGCTCAGATATATTTCCTGGTTGACGATTCCGGTCGCAATGTAAACGTTGCTCTTCATTTCATTTCTTCGCGAACTTTCACAGTTTAATGTGCTTGAAAATATCTGCCACCTTTCCCCGTCCGGTTGCCGTATAAAATTCCAGGAATCTGTTCAAAGTCTGCCTTGACGTATGTTTGATCGCCCTGTACCACGCAATCAAACTTCGTCAGCATCGTCGTGTACAACTTTCGCGATCGTGCTTTGGCCGACGTGTTTTGTTTATCGTCGCGATTTGGAGTCACCACTTTCTTGTAAGTCGACAGTCGTTTTTTAGCTCTATCCACGGTTGAAAGTGCCACTCCCAGCTTCTTTGAGACATCTCGGACGGAGAGGTTGGGGCTCCGCTCGAAACAGCGGGCAACTCTTTTTGTCGTCGCTGTGGCCTCCGACTTTCGATTTTCCCCCGATTCAGCTTTCCTGGCTGTCGACAAACGTTCACCAAACTGTTAATACGTTGGTAACAGTTGATTTAGTCACATTCAACAATTTCGCCAACTTGGCGTGAGAGTAGTTTGGATTTTCGCCATGCACGTGCAACATTTTGATGCGTTGCTTCTCTTCCTTCGACGACATTTTAAGTCGACCAAATTTTGATCGAAACACCCTTTACAAACGTATTTGATCGAATTCACCCAACTGCAATAACCAACATTGATATGTGAATGTCTTAGACAATATTGGCGAATATGGTACGATCCATATGTTGTCAACTTCGGTATTTGCTCTTCTAAAGTGAGTGATGAATGTTCTGCCATTTTCATTTGGTGAGCGACGCCGATAGAGTGGATATCCATCATTTTCAGTTTACGTTCCCGAAAGAAAAGCACGGGGATAGCGTTCCGTGCATTTATTGTCAGACATACAAACCGAAGTGGGATTGTAGTGTCGGCAAGATCCATGAACCATATTCGTATAGCTCTGGATCTATCTCAGGATCAGGAATTTCCGCAAATATGATGTTATCAATTTGATCTGGTGTAATCTTGTCCACCATCCAAAGAAGAATGTGTGCGTGCGGCAAGCCTCTTTTCTGCCACCCAACAGAGTACATCCAGCATCTAACAGATAAAGACCACCAAACATCGTAGATGTTGTTTGAACACTCATGCCGTGACGTCGAGACGATCGCTTGCTGAATGACCGGTATGCAATAATTCCGTTATCTGTGGCCATTTTGGATTGCAAATGAATGTAACAAACAAATCCGGCCGTCCATAATTCCGGATATCATCGCATCCTGCAAGTACGCGTGCATAGACCTTGCGCTGCCAATGT
The DNA here is from genome assembly GCA_024533555.2 of Aedes koreicus. Classification (NCBI taxonomy): domain Eukaryota; kingdom Metazoa; phylum Arthropoda; class Insecta; order Diptera; family Culicidae; genus Aedes; species Aedes koreicus. Next base: position 407,291 of record JAHHFK020006054.1, on the reverse strand, counting down.
ATGTTGATGGCTTAATCGTGAGTCGATGTTGACAATTTGATTTTTTTTTGTATGTAAAAAGGCCGTTTTTACGAATTTTCCAATTTTCTGGCTTTTCCTTGAATATTTCCCAACTTTACTTTTTTTTCTAAACCTTCGTTGGGCAAAAAGGAACAACTCATCCCAAGACACCGGCAAGATTGGTCCAGCCGTTCTCGAGTTTTAGCGTCACTAACAAACAAACATTTATTTTTATATATATAGAAGAGAAGAAGAAGATATATAGATGTGTCCCTTGACTCAGCCTAATATGCAACGATCGATTACATTTTTTATTATAACTCATGAAGTATTTGAGCTGGAAGAGATATTTAACTAGTTGAAAACTTGCTTAGAGAAGTGTAATAAGCCATTTGGCAGTATGTATCTCGAAAAGTTACACAACTCATTTTATAAAGTCACAAACTTTCGAGGGATATGGATGTAATGTCGGTCTACGAGCACCAAATTGGGTCTATTCATGGATGCAACTTCGTCCCATTCGATAGATTTGTTTTTAAATGCAGTCTTCGTATGGTATTTTTTTCTGATTTTCTGATTAAAGGCGTTGCCAGCTGTATTTGCTCTAACCCATCACAAAATTTCACAAAACAAACTATCATAAAATTGCTTAGAAACACTTAAGTGATTCCCACATATGGTTTATCGGTCATTTGATAGTCAAAACTTTATAAATCACTCTACACCGATTTTGTTGCTTTTTTTGTGTTAAGATGAGTCATTTGAAAAACATACAATCGAAACTCAGAAATTTTTATTGTAAATTTTACCAATAACAACATTTTTAATACACTTTTCATGCAACAGGCCATGGTTGGGAACATAGAAAAATATATGTTTCTAACATTGGGTCTACGGTTTTCTTGTTAAATCATTGTTATTTTACTTATGTGAACAGTTAGTTCATGACGTCTGACTATTTTCTGTACATCAAGGCTTCATTATTTGGGTTATCGGGCCAATTTAGCCAAATTGAGATCATTCGAAAAACATGGAGATAATCTGTTCAGCTTAAACAATGAAATCATGATGTCTAAAATGTTAAGTAAATCGATCATTACGCGGAAGTGATTAGCTATAAATTGATTAATATTATCTCAATTGCTTCGGGTGCAATCGGTCAGCCTGATAGCAACATAATTTTCTTGATTATCGCCGAATTAATGACATATTTGGTACATAGGCCGAATGAAGGAGCTAGGCTTACATTACATCCCGTTACCCTATTAAGTTTTATTCATCAATCATAATGCACATTGAATTTCAACCAGACAAATTACCTGATTACAGCGTCACTGGTTCAATCCATGGATAAATTTAGTTTGGTCCACTAAGTATGGCATAGGTATCAGCTCCTCTATTTCTTTACATTCAATAATGCGAAGCATCGGCAACGTTTATTCATTTGCTGAAAACAAAAAGAACTTAATACATATGACCATTTTCATGATTATGCCAATAATGAAGGGTGTTTTGATCAAAACTTGATCAACTCAAACTTGACGCATTTACTTTTACCGTGCATTACAAAAAAATTGCTGCTGGGTTAGCCTGGTAGTATGGAAGAAATAAGTTTTCAACAATCCTTTACGTGACGATTGAAAGTAGTTTTAATCCGTAAGCTGAAAAGCGATAGCTTCATGGAAGATCCAGCATCCCATTTCAGAATGTCTGGAGAGTCACGCCCATTCCGAGGATACATTCACATACAATAAGCCCAGCAGAACCATCTTTGGTGGAGTACCGCAGGATGGACTATGGAGGCGAAGGATGAACCATGAGCTCGCGAAACTCGCTGGCGAACCCAGTATGCATAAGGTGGCAAAAACTGGAAGGATACGCTGGGCAGGAGATGTTGCGGGAATCCGGTTGGTACAAGACGATGTGGGGTGCAACGAGCAAGATAGTCAGACCAGGTGGAGCAAGACCTAGGGGGTACAAGGTGCCCAAGGGATTTGAGAGGAGCAGCCACGAATCGGGCATTATAGAGGGATATTGTGTATGAGGCTATGTTATAGTATTGTGACGTTATGCCATGTAAATAAATAAATAATAAGCCCAACATGCAAACATTAGTATTTGGATAAGGGCACTGCAACACACATTCAGATTAGGAAATTTAAAGTGTCCAAACCAGGCTCCTAATTACCCAAGTAACCAATAAGCAGTTCCAAATGTCTTTTCGGCAGTCTATCAAGCAATTAAGTCACCTCAAATGCCCAGTTAGAATTGGAACATAGACTATTGCGCATCTTTCGGATATACATTAACAAAATAGTATTCTGTTTTAACTAGAATGTTCGACTTTATGTGAACTTTAGAGGGAAAATACAAAAAAAATTAATCATCTCGATTTCGAAGAAATTTGCGGACTTTTCCGAAATACGTTTCATCAACCGGCGCACATTATTCTCATCCATCGTTTTAGCAATCTTATTCCTCTTGGTTCTCAATTCATTGATGCTTTTGACGACACTGCCATTCACCTTCAGCTTCCTCTTCATAATAGCCCAAAATCTCTATCGGTCTGAGCTGGGGACAGTTTGGTGGGTTGAATTCTATCGGTATAAAATGAATCCCGTTGATTTCATACCACTGCACAGTGGTTCCCCCATAGGCCATTAATACAAAAAATGGACTTCGAGGAAAACGTGATTCTATATCGGCATTGCTTCGTTAAGATGTATATTTCAATGTTCAACACATGATTTTAACGATTTTAAATCGGAATTTCTCGAAATCGGGTCGTATATGTGAGTGTAATTGGTATTAAAAAATCAACAGTTTATTAGTGATATATCGCATTCATTTATTCGTCAGTTAAACTGTTTTCTAAATAACAGTATGTATATTTTTATAGATATTTGCCCTCAATTAATTTTGAAATTTTATGTCAACTACAGTGTTGATATTTACAATTTTGATCAGTAGAAATGCACTCAAAATACAGGGGATGATCAAAAAGGAGAAGACTAGCAAAATTTTGTCCAGATTCAAAGTGATACAGTTCGGTGAATAATTAACCGATTTTGATGAAACTAGAAGCGTTCGACGGGAAATTAATTTTGAGTTATTTTTCAGTTAATTTTGAGTTATTAATTTTGAGTTATTTTTAGTTTAGGTATTGTTTTGTAAAATCATGAAGTTTGATGTGTCGCAAGCCAGGGTTTGACATCATTCGAAATCTGGCTACTTCCCTGGGGGAACCCGGAATCCGGAACGTCACCAGGTGTGGCCAATGTGAAAGAATACTCTCAGGTTGACTACCAGTGGTATTGGTTTGTAAAATCATGAAGTTTGATATGTCGCAAGCCAGGTTTGATACAGTTCTAACTCTGGCCATTACACTGGTAGGGTACTTCCTTCACGATTCCCGATAATGAATCCGGAACTACGGAAAATAACGAAATGTCCACTACTTTTCCAAAAACTAGGATAAATTTGTAATCGTATGGAAAAAGTTGCATCTAATTTGGTTAAGGGTACGCAGAGTTACAGATAAATTAAAAAGGAGTTTTTCAACATAAGAAGTGTCAGGCAATTGGGTAAAAAACTACATTTTACGGATATAGCCATATCTCGGTTGTATATGGGCCGATTCACGATATTTAACCACTGACAGACTTGTTATAAATTCTAGTTTCTGAGAAAAATATGATATTTCCGATTTTTAAGTAACATAAAAAATAACGAGCTGCAGAAAATTAGCACATTTGACATAACCTCAAAGTATCCGTGATATCTCCGGTGTCCGGAAGTCAAATCAAATTTTGATTAAACATACTGAAACTAGAATAAATTTCCCGTCGAACGCTTCTAGTTTCATCAAATTCGGTTAATTATTTACCGAACTGTATCACTTTGAATCTGGACAAAATTTTGCTAGTCTTCTCCTTTTTTATCATCTCCTGTAGTGTCTATTGACAATATAAATGAGAATAATTGGTAGTTTTCGGAATACGCAAAAACAACTTTCTCCCTCGATTCCCCTCACCAAACCTTCTCCAAAATTTGCCAAAAAGTATTGACTTTGACTTGTAGTAAGATACAGCTGCGCATTTCTGTGCCCAGGATTGCTGTGGTTAGTTTAAAAGGCTCATATCAATTAATTGCTTTTCCTCTTAGAACATATGTACATATATCATTGGCATACACATCTTTTCCCCTCGATTCCTCACACAGAATCTTCAACAAAACTTCATTAAGAGTATTGACATCGACGTGTACTGTGTTCTAGCTGCGCATTTCTGCGCCATAGTTTGCTGTGGATCGTTTAAGTGTCGTATATCTAATACATTGTTTAAAACTACAGTGATTGAAAACTGAGTACGCTCAATTCTGTTATAACGCGATTTCTTTTTTTAGATTTTGCCCTCATGTAAGATAGATAAGGCATTTCTAATACCATTATTTTTTTCTTTTTTTGATTTTTTGAATTTTTTGAAACTTGTTGCATTACATTTGGTTGAAAATTGAGATCACATGATCAACAAGCACCTAAACAAATTGAGTAAACATCATTAAGGCTCAACTCGGATTAATGTATTTTCGAAAAATTCTAAAGCAGTTATTTTTTCAAAGCATCACTTCATAATGCAAGAAGCTCTCGTCAATTTATTCCTTTTACTATTTCACAAAAATTGACGTGAGCTCGTGAGCCTTTGAATTTTTCGAAAAAACATCTATTCGAATTGAGTCTAAGTCGATGAAAATCTGATTTTTTTTACCTATCAATCGTAGTAATCCATGGATTATAGTTTGACATTTTAACAGGTTTTGTTGTTTGACAAAACATCTTCATAGTGGCAGGTTAGGAGTGCCGAAGACAAAGAGTTGGTGGCAGCTAGGAAAAAGAGATTCATCAGGAGATGAAATAAAAGTAATAAAGTTCAAAAATATGCTCTTGCTACTGCTGGGATATTAGTGAAGGAGTATCCTTGGTACAATCTTCCTGCTACTGTACACAAGGTATTATATTAATCATTAATCCATGATTAGACATTATTAGTAGCGCACTCTTGCCGATTGGAGAACTGTCAGAGGAAGCTGCAGCATCCAACAGCAAGAATGTCAAAAAATTCAAAAGGAGTATTACGAGAAAGATTTGTTGTACAGCGACGTTGTTGTAAACTCATTACAAAGGTTATTTTTGAATATCTAGCCAATAAACTTTGTTTTTTTTTTTTTATTTAATTGGTTTTTAGCCTTAGGCTGCTTTGCTATTGTCCCTTACACTCAATATAACTACAAATAATCTTTGAAGACCACTTCAATGTGATTTCATGTTCGGTTTTAGATACTTCTGCGTGTACAACCGAGAGTTACGCAATACTCCTGACTAGTGCGTTGGATTCAAAGTTCAATCAAAAGAAGTTATTGTAATTAATCTCGTATTAATGCATTATAAAGATGTAATGAAATTAATGAAAATAATGTTTCACATTAATGTGATTGAACGTATTAAAAATGTAATTGATGGTACTGAAAATATGCAAACGGAATGTAATTATATAGATTACGCCTGTAATAATGGACTAAAATATAAGTATCGTTTAACTAAAGTAGTTAAATCTGTAATTAATGTACCTAATTTATACCTATGTCAGAGCTCACTGTTATTGTGTGCATCTCACCTAAAATTCAAAACATGTCGGCAGTGGTGGCCAATTTTGATTTGGATTCCAAACAAGACGAGCAAAGAACTTAATTTTTAATTCTCTTGTGATTTGAGGTTTCGCATAACAGGTTTTAGTCCAAGTCAGAAACTGGCCACTTCCCCGGGGGTACCCGGAACATGTCAGTATGTGAACAATATGGTACTGGTTACTCAGTTTTACTGACATTGATCTTGTTATCAAATTTTCATGTGATTTGAGGTGATGAATGATGGATTTAATACAATTCAGGCTGATTACAGACACATGATCCATATTCACCAAAACATTTCCCGGCGATATTTTCAGAACCAGTTTTCAGAACCAATTTTCGGACCACAAAACCTTTTGATGGTTGTTTCGTCTGGTTCGATCTAGTGGTTTTTGAAAAACTCCTGCGATAGGAACACTTTTCTTTGTAAGAAGGATAAAAAGTTCAGTTATCACAGCAAAGTGGGTCAATCCGGTCTTTTTGACATCAAATTTGAACTCAGCGCCCCAAAATTTATAAAAGATACATGATTTTATAAAGAAATTCTCAAAAATACTATTTTTGGCCGCGTCTCTTCTAAATTGGAACCACTGTGCACTGTAGCACTGTTTTACTGTAATGACAGCTTGCAAGATCTGGCCAAAACATGACAGATTCATTGTGGGATCTGATGAATGGCAATATTCGCTTTTCGAGACATTCCGATCTGAACAGCTCTGAATTAAATGTCTTATCAGTGATGAAAACTTCGGTCTTCCTATCGCAGCTACAGATGCCTTGCCAAATCATGTATTTACGTGCAAATTTATCTGCAAACACAAACTTGAATTTGGCAGGAACATCTCCCCGAGCCGTAGCCAAGTAAAATTGTTGTCCCGGTAGCTGTTTGAAATCGGCCTTTACTTAGGTTTCATCATCCATGAGGAGACAGCCATTGAATTTTTTCAACACCAGATCATACAGTTTTCTGGTACGGATTCTGGCCACATTGTTCTGCTTTTGATCCCTATTTGGTTGTCTACAGACACGGTATGACTTGAGGCCTTCCCGGAGACGAATCTGTTGCACGGTACTGCGTGCGGCGCGAAACTTTTTCGCCAAATCGCGGTCTGAGATGTTGGGATTTGCCTTGATGTTCTTGATGACTTTGTTTCGCAGTTGACGGTTGACTATACCCGGCCGGCGCTTGCTTTGAGGATTGCGATCCATCGACAAAGTTTCTCTGTACTTTTTCAAACCACGCCACACGGTATTTCGGGGAAAACCCAACACTTTAGCAAGGTTTGGCCCCGACCACAAAGGGTTTTCCAAATGATTGCGCACAATTATTTTTCTTCTTCCATTTTGTATTTCTCTGAAACACGTTCGAACTGCACCGCGAAAAAAAGATTCTGATGTTGTTATCGTTATAGGGAACACATGAGATGTCATAGTTTACAAATCCGACCACTTGGGTCGCTGTAGGATTCAAACATGTTTGTTCCAATACTAAATGGGCCACACCTGATACGGCTGCTTTACTGCAATGCTATGATAATGCTTCATCAATGCTATATAGGCTACAAGCATTGAAATAGCATTTGGAATCTAACTTTACAACAGATATCTTTCAAGATGTTGTGGGTTCTGGCTTCGACTTGTACAAGCACAAGTTTCATCACTTCCGCCGTTTGGCGTACTCATCTTCTCTCCAGAATAGCTTCGATAATTATTTTCAAGTACCTTCCGAACTTCCTAAGCTGGGCCAATACCCTATTGGTTAGAGCCGTAGAATAAACAACTTGTTCGAACAAGTGGTTGGAGCATGAATAACATTTTATTTGACGCGCTTTTCAACGAGGTGTCGACTGCTCTCATCTTGGTTTTCTAGAAGCTCTTCCATAGTTATTAATTGAGAGCTTTATAAAGTAACACCAAAGCGTGAATTTGAATGCTGTGTAATAATGCACAATAAGGGAAAAAACTATAAGGGACAGCCCGCCCCCCCCCCCCCCTCCCCCAAAAAACTGACGTTTCCCCCCCCCCCCCCCCCCCCCTCTAATAAAAATTACACTGAAGTTTTTTTTTACGACGGTAATGGTACCGCGTAAAAAAAAACCGCGTAAAAAAAACCGCGTTATTTCAAAAAACGACGTAAAAAAAAACCGCGTTATTTCAAAAAACGACGTAAAAAAAACCGCGTTATTTCAAAAAACGACGTAAAAAAAGTCAAGGAAATGAAAATTATATATCATATTCATATTGAAAGTATATGGTCATAAAAATGTATTGGTGGTGGAAAAACATGGTTCCAGTTACATTGGCCACCGGGAATCTGCTACAAATGGATAGAGGTTGTTAATTCAATGTGTGAGCAAAACAGTCCAGAGTAGTTATAGAGAGTTTTCGTCTTCGGCAAAATTTCTCAGGGTGTCATTCGTCGTCTTTTGACATTATCATACTAGTTCCACATCATGCCGCAGAGATGTCGCTGCTGTCTATCTTTTCTAAATGAGGCGCTAGAGAAATGCCGTCTTCGGCAAAGTTTCTCAGTATGTTGTTTGTCATCGTTTGACATTGTCATATTAGTTCCACATCATGCCGCAGAGATGGCTCTGCAGTCTATCTTTTCTAAATGAGGCGCTAGAGAAATGCCGTCTTCCGCAAAGTTTCTCAGTATGTTGTTTGTCGTCGTTTGACATTGTCATATTAGTTCCACATCATGCCGCAGAGATGGCGCTGCAGTTTATCTTTTCTAAATTTAGCGCTAGAGATTTGCCGTCTTGGGCAAAGTTTCTCAGTATGTTGTTTGTCGTCGTTTGACATTGTTATATTAGTTCCACATTATGTATACTGTAGAGATGGCGATGCAGATTACCTTTTCCAAATGCATTGCTAGAGAGTTACCGTCCGTGGCAAAATTTCTCAGTATGTCATTCGTCGTCTTTTGACATTGTCATATTAGTTCTAAATTATGCCGTAAATATGGCAGCGCCATGTCTGAAGTACGATCTGGATCTAACGTGATTATTTTGAATGCCTTTATTATATACAATTAACATCTTTTCTAAACACAGCACCTTTTTTTACGCGGAGGGCCCGCTTAAGAAACACCATTTTGAGAAATAGAATAGACTTTCCCAAGTAGTTTGTATTAGTAACAGTGTTCACGTTAGTCATTTTCTTTATCAAAGGATCATTGTTTTCACATTAATTTCCTGGTATTGCCTATTTTTTTTTCTTATCAGGTTAATTTCATGCACATGAGGTTGAAATTTTGTTTAACCGTTGTGTGTCCGACAGGGTACCCGGGTACCTTTTTGGATTTCAATTCAATTTTAATCGTAGGAAGTTGAAACTCTGCCAGATCCAAGAGAATGACGGTCAAAATTGATTGCAGGGGTAAACAGAATTTTCGGGCAAGAAGGAAGGGGGGAGGGGTTCCAACTTTCTTTACCCCTTAAAAGGTCGACAGGGTACCCGGGTACCTACAAAACTAAAATGCCTACATATCCGGCAATTTTCAACCGATTTCAACAGATTTGGACTCCTTGGATTGAGAATTTCCTTTTCTATCAAGTTATTATCACGATGGACCATTTCGAACACTCTGAATTCTAGAAAATCCGGATTTTCACGGGCATGTCCTGATGTAATGATACTGATCGTGGATTTTGGTAGAAATCCAGCAATATGGGTATCAAACTTCTTAAAATTTCTTCAGCAGATTGACTTTTCTTGTTTTGGGTCCATCGGATGTATGAAAGTGGCCAGTCCGGAGTAGGTTCACCAAGGGTCCGTGGCTGGTCATAGGCATTTTTCAATGGAACCATAACAATATGTGTATCGAACTGCTTGAAATTTTCTCAAGCGTTTGTTCCTTGTAATCCTGAGTTCATCAGACAAGTAGGCCTCGGAGTGACCTAAATATACTGACTTTTTTTGACGCGGTTTTTTCCACCGGAAACATATCAAACTATACTTCTTTTTTTAACATGGTTTTTAAGTGGTTTTACTACGTTTATGGTAAAGCCTTCAACATTTGTGGTACATTTGACTTACCTCATGTTGATATCAACCCCACCATGAATGACTTCATCGCAGTCATGGTAAAATTAAACGCATTTATAGTCTGCTGAAAATTGTTTGTGCTGGAACTCAATTTAACCCTCGAAATGGTAGTTTCTACAGCAGATTTTTGTGTGTTTTATGCAGCGTAATTTGGAACTAATATGATAATGTTAAAATACTACAAATCACATACTGAGAAACGTTGCCGAAGACAGCAACTCTCTAGCGTTTAATTTAGAAAACATAGACTGCAGTGCCATCTCTGCGGCATGATGTGGAACTAATATGATAATGTCAAAAGACGACGAATGACGTACTGAGAAACTTTGCCCAAGATGGCAAATCTCTAGCGCTTAATTTAGAAAAGATAGACTGCAGCGACATCTCTGCGGCATGATGTGGAACTAATATGATTATGTCAAAAGACGACGAATGACACCCTGAGAAATTTTGCCGAAGACAAAAACTCTCTATAACTACTCTGGACTGTTTTGCTCACACATTGAATTAACAATCTCTATCCATTTGTAGCAGATTCCCGGTGGCCAATGTAACTGGAATCATGTTTTTCCACCACCAATACATTTTTATGACCATATACTTTCAATATGAATATGAAATATAATTTTTATTTCCTTGACTTTTTTTACGTCGTTTTTTGAAATAACGCGGTTTTTTTTACGCGGACCGCGTAAAAAAAACCGCGTAAAAAAAACCGCGTAAAAAAAAACCGCGTAAAAACACAAAAGCACAAAGAAGGCGGTACCAACGAAGGCAATGTGATACAAATTGCACCAAAGGGGACGAAATTCAGTTATTGCGCCACAATAATTAGTTTTAATTACTGCACGCTAGACGGATGATTTTCTTAACCGAAACATTTCTAATTTGCTTGCCACCACCAGCAACTAATCCACTATGCACAACTAGGAACTACAACGAACTCAACCACATGGTCGGTCTGGAGTGTCGCAGTTCGGTTCGAATTATCCGTTCTAGAATTTCGTTCGTTGGTTGTTCAAGGTTCTTTGTCATTTACTCCGGGACGCGGCGTTTAATTAATGCTATGTTCAGCTGGGGCGCGGTGATTGAAATTAATTTGAAACAGCACTAGAGAAAATTTTAACCAAATAAACTCTTTAATTGGAAAATTGATTTGGTCGTCCTGAAAAGGACGGATTTAGTTGATGGGGGAGAAACATGGTTTGCGATTGAACTTTGGCTTTCTTCTTGGTATTCTTGGTTCAGCTACTCGTCGTTGCGGGTGGCCATCTGCAGGTGACGTGGGATAGTTGATTCTTGTCTCGTTGTCAGGGGCGGCTTTTCCCGCCAAATCGTAGGCTTCAGCAGCCATGTTTCTCGCAGCGAGGTTGACGGGAGCATCGGCACCAACGCCTCTCTGGGCAACGACTGCTCGCCAGTGCTGCTGCCGGTCCAACTGAAGAACCTAATCTGCACAGCTCCACGACCGCCGAAAAACTAATTCAAAATGCGAAGGTGTACCCGTTATATAACATTCATGGTTGCCTAGGAGACGTTCGTTACTAAAATATGAAATCTGTGCTAGAAAAGTACTGTGTATTTGGTAAATTTACTCTGAAAAAATCGACATTATAAGACATTACCTTATATTTGCGTTAATTTCAATAGTTGAATGTTAAAAATCAATAGTTTCAAATATTGAAATCGAAGCGTAGAAAATGTCTTGATCGATTGGTGAAAACATTTTGTAAATCGATTGTGAAATGACTTAGTTATAAACGTTCAAAACCTATATATTTTTCGTGACGCTCCAAATTTTCGCAATTCGAACGTGTACCCCAGTATTGAAAACACAGACGTAGTCCTACGTCAAAAGACAGCAAAATGAAAAACGCGTCCTCCAGTATGCAGTGCCTACTTCGATCTCATCATCTATTCTAGTTCAATCACCATATCATTTTGGTCATGTCACCTCATGTAATCAGAAACTACATTATGGAACTGAATCAAATGTCCCACCACTGAAATTATGAGCTTCAATCAGTGCCATTGAGTAGGGCGAAAAATATCCACTGCATCGGTCGTTTGCAACGTGAACAACTAATTCGAATCCGGTTTTCTCCTCGAACTGAGAAACCACATACTCGGCACAAATTCGTTCAATTTTTCAACTGAAACAACCCAATTGCAGCACCAGCAGCAGCAGCACACTGCATTAGTCCGTGCTTCCGCCCGGGTCACGTTCGCCCCGACGACAAGGAGGTGGCGGAAAATTTTCGTCATATGGCTAGACGTGATTGCAATGTACAAACCGGCCCGGTCCCTCGGCATACATGAGTAGGTGCTGGAGTTCCTGTGAATGGAATATCCGATTCCGCACTGGAAAAACTGGCAACTTTCGAGAGGCAACTTTTGAGACATATCGATTCCGGAAGTGGTTCTTCGTTCAGTTCTTGTTGAAAATGTCAAACCCTGCTGCGGAGCTGAACTGAGAACGGCCATCGCAGTGGTGCAGTTGCAATAAAATAAAAGGCAAAACTTCAAGAGCTGAATTTCACGCTGCGAAATGATCGCGTTTATATGGTTGGAGAATAAAATGTTATGGTTGTTGGAAGGGGGAGATGTTCCATGGAAACTTTCCCGTTCCGACCAGCAGTAGTTTTAGTTGGGTAGGAACGACCGTCATTAGAACTGCAGTTAATATTTTTGGTTTCCGCTGGGAAATGTTCAAATGTTCTTTTCCGGGTGATTATATCCCCGATTACAATCGAGAGTTATAATTATGTGTACTTCTTTTGTATTGCGCAAATGATTATCACATTTACGCGGAGATGTAACATGTTGTCGCATTTCAATGGAAATTTTGTTTTACTTTTCGGATCTCGAACAATCATAAACAACTCTGACGCATATGAAAATAAAATCTATATTTTTTTTTTTTAGGCCGTTTTCAGCGGTGTTCTATAATTTTGGTCTAGTTTTATAACAGATCCAAAAATATAGACCACCAAAAATAGATCAACTATTTTCCATTTTCACCGCCATTGTTCTAAATGTTGTATGATGACATCCATGTGTGTGTTTTGTTTTGGACTCTGCCTGCTTCGTTTGGATTTGGTTTGTGTTGATTCAGCTCGTTCGACATTTCGAAATAATTCTAAAAAGTTTCCGAGATTCACGAGTCAAAAGGTGCCGATTCTTGTTGGCGCTGGGTGAATATTAAGATGAACGATTGGTTCCAGACAGTGAGGGTTATTCCGAGAGTCGAAGTGAGGTTTGTCTCTTGGTGAAGTGAGAAAAGTCACCTGCAGTGACGTGACTCTCCATTTGATTTGCCGAGTCACGTCACTGCAGGTGACTTTGCTCTCTTCACCGAGAGACGAACCTCACATCGACTCTCGGAAAAACCATCGGTATTGAATTCCACGGCTGCTTTGTGCTGTTTTATGGTAGACGATGTGGAGGATTTCCGTCTTTCTGAATCAGTCAAAAATGGAAATTTATTTCCACGTAAATTTCATTTTTAGGAGGAAGCTCTCATACGCGTAACTATGAATGTTTGACTGGATGAAAGTACGGCACTAGCTGACATAAAGGATCGGTATAGAGCAACTATTTTGAGCCTGAATAAAGCATTCCAAACGTTTGAAAACCCTGAGTTGCAACTCCATTGCCAACAGGTTTCCGACGACAGGACTTTCTACAAGTCCCAATGCAAGAGGTTCGCGTTTCTTAATCAGTTGAGCATCGCGTCTTCAAGTACTACACTTGTCCGGGAAAAAAGTATTAAAAGGAAACGAACTTCCATGGTTTCTCGCAGATTATCATCAAAAACCCATCAGAATATATTCCATCAGTTTCGCGAAACGATACAGCAACTGGAATAAAAGTCTGGAAATCAAAATGTTCTGAATGACTAGATTGGATGTTGAGACGTTCATTATTACATAACTTATTCATCTTCCGGATTGGCACAGGAGGAAGTGCAGATGATGAAATTGTAAAAGAAAACACCGTTGCAGGGTGAACCAGACATAGTTTATTGTTGACGATTTAAACTTAGAAATTCGTACCTTTTTTTTTTAATAAGTATCATTCATTATGAGTTTTGTTACTATCAATCATATTAGTTTTAGGTTAATTTGGTAATATTGTATAGGCGAAGGGCATGAGGAATATAGATAGGGAGATAAGGTATCTTTGAGTATCTGATGTGGCTTTATATATAATGTCAGAAGTAGTACTCTGTACAGCTACAGCTTTGTGTATAACGTTCAAACCAGAAGTAAAATCAATTGTCAGTTGAATTTCACAGTTTTGAACTGGAACAAAACTAAAAGATTTAAATTTTAAAAAGGTTACATTATTCAGGATTTAACGAGAGGTATGAAATATCCTGGACCTGTGCGCTGGATTTCAATACAAGCAGTAGTACTGGAACAATTTTAGGTGGAATTTTACCTCTGCATGTTTTCTGATGACCCAGGTCGAGAGAACCTGTATTAGAGGTGTCTCCATGTACCATTCTGCTGGCACTTGGCCATCGAAATCGCTCTCACGATCCGTATTCCTCTCTAGCAATCACACTCGCTGTCCTCCGCTAGGGTGATTCCGTTAGGGATCATTTCAACGATAACGAACACTGCCTTTGATGAGGTTTTTTGTACGCACTCACGACTTGCATGGTCATGAGCCGGTATGTACTGTTCTGCTACGCTCGATTCTGTTAAGTGTCAAGCTCAGCAATCCAGGCTGGGCCTCCGTACCTCAATATCGACGAGAATACACCAACCAGAAGAAGCCTTTTACTACTCTTGGTTCACTTTTGTCTGGCATCATCCTACCCACCGTCTTCTCCCGGGCATAGATCACATAGCTATTGATTTTCAGCCCGTCATCACTCTTTTCGGAGCAATGACACTTTGCATTTGCTCACCAACAGTACCTCCGTTTTGTGGTGTGCAGCGCACCCCAACACCTCTTCCACCAGCCTGTTATTGACAATACAATGTCATCCGCAAAATCAACGATCACTACGCCAACATCAGCACACTGTTGTACAATCCGATCCAGAGGATGGAACCTTTCAAAACTTCCGTCTTGATCTTCAACGTTGTCTACCCCATAACTGTCTCGTGACCCAACACCCGGTTCTGGAAGTAATTTCTCAGCAGAAGAAGTGATACACGTTTTGCCGAGCTGAAAAATCCCTAATATCCCGCACCCAAGCTCGCGCAACCCCTAAAAGGTCGTATAGGTTTCACAAGCCTTTTTTTAGGCTTTTTAGTTGATTGCGTAAGGTGTGAGATGTTTGGGATTTCTCAGCATAGCAAAACTTGTGTCACTCTTCCTCTTGTGTACTTATTTCAATTTACCCCAAGGTGTGCAAACTTGTGGTGCTAGTTGAAATGCTTCAAATACTTGGAAAAATCATATTTGTAACAGGGATTTTCTATATCATCTCTCTTGCTAACCTGCAAATGCACAAAATTCATTATATGGGAAATACAACTTTTTGACTCAAGCAACGTGTAAAAAAAAATTGTCAGCAAAATCATGCATGATAAAAATAAACAAAGCTGTGAAAGCACGTAAGGCTTGTTTTAACAACATGTCCTAGCTGTGACAATATGTTTACGTATCTAGTATACTGAAAAATATAATCATAGGGATGGATTACTTCCGCTAAAAGTTGAAAAGCTTCCTTTTCAACTTGCCCTTAATGATCGTAAGATTTATAAAAAACTTAATCAATCTGAAAAGTACATCATAATATAGTTCGCAGAAATTCTTCAAACTTTGTAGAGCTGCTGCAAAGTTCACAGATATTTTTTGCAAAGTTTGGACTTACATATTTCTTAAAATACCAGTTCAGTTCAGAGAACTTCAGTGTTCAGCATTCCAGCAGAGTTCCATAATGTTTAAAAAAAGCTATGATAAAGTTCAAAGAGCTTAAGAGAAAAAAAGGAGAACTTGAGCAAAGTCAGAAATCTTTGTTGGTCATACTTTAATAACACCGCTGAAAACAGACTTACAGAAAAACAAGCGAGCGTCCGACGCGGTTGTGCACTTTGCCCTTGTTATTGTTTTTCCCAAATTTTTTCAGCTGCCTTAACAAATTTAGAACGCTCTGAATTCCGTTTCAAATTCGGAATAAAATAAAACAAAGCATATGACAGTTTTATTTTTTTTACATCGAAACTGCTCGAAAATGAAATTTGGAACGCACCGGTGAAAATGGAAAATTTCGTTCGGTATATTTAATTGTCAAAATTTAGAAAAGACCACGACCGCTGAAAACGGCCTTTTACAAATAAATTATGAAATCAACCCCCTCCCCCTTTTCCTTCCTACCAAAAAAAAAAAAAAAAAAAAACAACAAAAAAAAAAAAAAACAAAATACCCCCCCCCCCCCCCCAATACCAAAGAAAGAGAAATTTTCCCAAAAAAAAGAAATAAAAGGAACAAAATATTTAATTTTGGATTTTTTTCAACAGAAAAAATTTCAAATATAATTCCCAAAAAAAAAAAAAAAAAAAAAACAAATATTACTTGCTAGAATTTTCCTTTTTTTTTGTATATTTATTTCAGTTCTCGGTTTCTTTCACCCACGCTCATCTATGTCAAAGTGCTTCGTTGTTTTGCATCATGCCAAGGGATGAATTTTGAGGAAGATATTTTATTTCAATGTCTTTCTTATTGAAATTTTATATTTGAGTAAGGTGAAGTCTGTATTAGAGTTGGTAGTTAAAAAGTTCGAGTATATCTATGTTCGAGTACTGCTATATCCAAGCCCTTCATTAATTTTTAATACTTCTATTCAATTTTCACAATTTGCCGTACACTGACGGAACTATCAACACTTTCTTTTCATATATCTTTCATTCTAGCAAACATTACTGTCCACTCTTGGGGCCTCATGGTGATGAGCGAACATTTCTTTCTACATCAATAGAAAAGTTGTTGAAGAAGGATCTTGTAAAAGACAATAAAAATATAAATATATCAAATTATCAATTGAACAATTCGCTCCAGCAAGAAGGGTTTTATCTTTGTTTTGAAAAAAGAAGTATTTGTTATTTGTTGAAGATCTCATGGTAGGTTATTATGATTTGTGGGACCTATACATGAAATCAGTTTTTGACCAAAAACCGAATGCGCGCTGGATCTCGAGAGATGATTAATTTGCCTGGTATTGTGAATCTGAAGTGACGCATCCATAGCTAGGCTATGTAACCGTTGTGGGTTAAGTAGAATATTATGAACTACATTGCTCTTCACATAACCCAAGAATTGGTAAAATTTTGTTAGCGAAATCGGTGGACAATTGAGCTGTAGGATATAAGAATGGTAGTTTAAAATTAATCTTAAGGCATCTGTCGCGATCGTCGCTGCATTCAGCCATTTCCACCGAAGTTGAGCCCACCTTGATGGATGTTCAAAATAGTCCTGCCGACTGACGCGCACAGCAAGGGTAACTCTTAAAACCACTCGCTGTTGTTCTGACGGACGCACGATTATAAGCGCTGATCGCGTGCTGATATCGGGTGTTGTTTCCCGCTTAACAATCGCCAAACAAGTGAAGAGAGCTACTAACTACTAAAATTGATCTTTATTTTCATTCTTTGCCCATTGGGCTCTTCAGCTTTGTTCATGTGTTTTATGTGCCACTAAATTATTAAGGCCTGTGCCAACAAATAATGTAGGATCAGCATTAAAAATTTAGGAATGAGCAATAATAGATGATCTTCGGATAATCTAACTGTGACCGGTAAATCTGTCAAATAAAGCACCAGCAATTAGTATATGTGCAAATAAATATGGCTTGATTTCCGCCAAATGATGTTATTTGAGCACTAAACTACTCGCATATGCCTTGGATTTTTATTTGATTTTCCCATAAAAATAGTAAAATGAGCAATACATTTTAATTCTATAATTTTTATTTCCGATTGCTGTTTTGATTTGTGCGCCTGAACATTGATAAGGGTTTGATAACCATTTCAAAATTATCACAGGTTGATTTTTGTACTTTCCCTTGGCATTGATACATTTTTCAACCGTAGTGGCCACATTAAATGATCTTCTTTACCGACACTAGTTTTTCCTTATAAGCGACAGTTATATGGTTATTGGTAAACTCAACATATAATTTGATAAAAATATCAATTGTTGTAGCTCAACAACTCTTATTTGGAATGTACCCGTTCATTAGTCCATTTGCAAAAATATCATTGTCCATTGCACATTATTGAATATTCATTGCTCATTTTACCACTTCCATATGAAATTTTTTAATTTGTCCTAAAACACATCACAACTTTTTATGGCTCATTCCCAATTTTTTGCATGCATTTATTTTCTTCGCTCTGGAAACCATTCAGTTTTCAAGTGGTGTTTTTGATTATTTCATGGGAAAGTTTTCACGATATCAAATTATTTTTGAATTAAAAGATGGGTAACTTTATCTACTACATAGGACATTTGACTTTTAAGACGTAGTCTACGTCAAAAAACTCAAATGTCCTATGTAGTAGATAAGGGCAAGGGTAGGGTGTCAAATTAAAATCTAAAATATTGCGACCGTCATGAAAAACCGTACGTTTTGTACGCGAATAACTCCAATAATCCACGATAGATTTACATGGTTTCTTCCTCAATCGGTCGGAAATTTTACCACGCTCCAATTCAATTGTCAAACATTATTCTCAGTAGTAACTCAAAAGTAAACTATTGAAAACAGCGCACATATAAGGTGATGTCTTATAATGCCATTTTGCAGAGTAAATTTACCAAATTTCCTATCACAGTTTTCAAATCGAAGCAAGGAACGTCTTGCATCATCTTCTTCTTCTTTGTATTAGAGAAGGACTTTAACCAATCATGTAATTCATTTCTCCATGTACGTCTCGCATGCAGCTGAGAACGGTATAAAACGCACACTTAGGAATAATTTGCCTCATTCGTTTGGCAACATTGAAGCTTTGCGGAGCTGGTCGCAGCTGCTTCATTCGTCCGGCAGCGGAGCTAGTCGCAGAGGCAGATGGTGGTCGCGTAGCAGCTGGTGGTGGTAAGTAGGGTAGATGTACCAATTATAGCTATAGTACCAGATATGGCTATAGTAAAGGCATTTTACGATTATTTTTCGAATAATCTTCGTATAATCAATCAGATAAAGGACACTATGTATTCTCTGATGTTAATTACACGTTAATTACTGAAGAAAATATATAATTGCATCAAAATCTTTTCAAAACATGCTTGGAAATATGCACCTACATGCGTAACAAGTTTTTGTTAACAAATTGCTAAGAAACAGTCAACTAAAGTTTTGATATGTTACTGTAGATTAAAAATTTTGTAACATTTTTTTTATGCAAGTAGTCGTGGACATGTTGAGTTTTCATGATATTACCTCAAAACGTTTTGATTTTACAAAAAAATATGATTTTTAAGTATGACTATAATTGGAACATGTTTACTTCGGTGTACCAATTATCGCTACAGGCGAAACTACACGCAGCAACCCGTTCATTTAAGCCATAGTGCAATGTTTACATCGGCGGTTTTTCAGTTTTCAGTTTCAGTTTTCAGTTGATTTCACGTGATTTCTGCTGTTATTCGAGCTTTTAAATCTCAGGTAATAATAACTATTGAATTTTCTGGGGTTAAAACATAATGATCTCTTTCCTAACTTGTAGAATGCCGAAAACTTCGTTCTCAACACCGTACACTGAAGAGGCTATCAAATCATGCCTCCAAACTATAAAGGGCGGCAAATCAATTTATGCAGGATGTAAGGAGTTCGGGATACCGATTTCCACCATCCGGTACAGGCTTAGCGGCAAGTGGCAACAAAAAGCCAAACCTGGACCGCACTCAGTGTTAACGCCAGAAGAAGAGAAGCAGATTGTCGATTGGCTTGGTGGGATGCAGGACCGCGGCTTTCCTGTTACGCGTGAAGCGTTAATATACAAAGTTAACGAATTTCTAACGGAAAACTCCCGCGAAAACCCGTTTAAAAACAATCAGCCAGGTATTTTTGTATAATAAGATCAATGAACTCTGAAATAATGAACTTTCTATGATGTAGGACGAAAATGGTTCAAGGGCTTCATGCGGCGTAACGCAAGATTTTCCCTACGAACACCGGAGAAAGTAACAACGGCAAGCGGGAGAGTTACCAAAACAGACCTTCGAGGTTGGTTCGAGACAGTGGCCAGCTGGTTGATGAAGAACAATCTTCTTGACGTGTTGGATGATCCGAAACGTGTTTACAACGGTGATGAAACATCGTTTTACCTTCACCCTAGTACGAAGGAGGTAATTGCACGCACTGGCTCACGTAACGTGTACGAAATTGAACAGGCGGGTGGGAAACAAAATGTCACCGTGATGTTTTCTTTCGGAGCATCTGGAGTTGTCGTAAGTCCGCATGTCATTGTCCCGGGAAAACGCATCCGAAAAGAAGTGGCACAGGGTTTCGCAGCAGATTGGGGTTTGGGTCAGAGAGAACGTGGGTGGATGGACACGCACAACTTCCGCCATTACATCCTTAAAATTTTCCATCCGTTTCTCGTGAAACAAGGTGTGACATTTCCCATAATTTATTTTGTCGATGGTCATTCATCGCATAAAGCGGTGGAAGTAGCACTTTGTGCCAAACCTTGGGGATCGTGCTTATTTCGCTCTATCCGAATACGACGCATATCACGCAGCCGGCTGATGTTGCCGTCTTCAGACCGCTGAAAAATGAAGTCTTGAAGCGATTCACAAGAAAGAAGCAGAGAAAATGGAAATTGAACAGACAAAGAAAAGGAAAGCTCTTGAACGAAAAGACATAAAGTTAAAAAGAGAGGAAGCAAAAAAGGCTAGAATGGAGGAACGTGAGTGAAAAAAGAAGGAACAAAAACAGAAGAAATTTAATCGGAAAACCAAGAAATAATCCTTTTTTTTTAAATAAGCCATTGATGTACTTATTATACTTAAAATACCTAATACAATGTATGATGAATTAATAATATGATGCAAAACAAAAGATTTGTTTATTTTTATGAGAATGAATAAATCGATCCCTTAATTAATAAGCTCATCTACATTGTCTTCAAAATTTGATAGCCTTCCAATGTTTCCTGACAAGAGTCTTCAATCATAACGTACTATTGTGTACATTGAATAATTTTCCGATATTTTGTTAATCAACAATGGTGCCCGATTTTGTTAATCAACAATGGTGGCGCTCGCAACTTTTTTGTTCTTGCTTGTTGTTTGCTAAATATCGCCAACTAACACCAAATTATAGTTTTTGAAATGTTCAATAAATCACGTCTGTTTATCTGTGTCACAATAGTAAATAATAAATTAATATATAATTCTTATTTACCATTCAATAAAGCTATTCTCAACAGTCTATTTCACTATAACCATAATAGGAACACATGTATGACGAACAAAGGAACCATATGGCTATAATAGGAACCCGGAATAAGCATATTTATATTATAATATAGTTAGGTTCATTAATTGGTGAAATTTGATAAGTTTACCTTAACAATAAGACATTAAGCCTCAGTTTTTAGTATAGTATATGTAGTATCACGAAAACATGCCTACAACGATGACAAATATATGACTGGAAGCGACAAACTATAGCCATAATTGGTACATCCACCCTACCAGGGCTCTCCCAAACAGCGATCGTCGCGATGAGGTAAAATGGCGGTTTGTGCAAGCCGCCATCTTACCTCACCGTGGCGATTGTTTCGCCGCGACTTCGAAAACGCTGCTGTTTGGGGGAAAGCGTCCTTGGGGGCGAGCAGCAGTAGGTGGAAATAATCTGTCCTTATGAGGACAATAAATTAATATAAAAGAGTTGTTTATTAAAGAACTAATCTTAAATTTAGTTCGGTGCTCGATGGAGGGCAAGCCGTCGGTAAAAATTTTACCCAGCTGGTTGGCGCAATCCATAAATTGATAATCTATCCTTTTGAGGACAACCAATTTAATTAAAAGCGTTGTTTATACAAGAAATAAACTTTTATTTCGTTTGGTTTGTGCGCCTAATATCATGGTGCCGATTCGTTGGCCGCAACCACAAAAACGCCTCTATGGAGGGCGAGCCGTCGGGAAAATTTTACCCAGCTGGTTGGCGCAACCCACTAATAAATAATCTGTCCTTATGAGGACAACCAATCCAGTTCAGAGAGTTGTTTATATAAGAATTAAATTAATATTTCGTTCGGTTTGTGCGCCATTTAATCTAGTGCCGATTTGTTCTTCACGACTGCAAAAACGCTACTGTTTGCGGGAGAGCCTCCATGGAAGGCGAGCAGGACAATTCACCGTCGGTGAAAAATTTTTCCTAGCTGGTTGGCGCAACCCGCGATGAATCAATAAATCAATTTAATTTCTAATTTAAGAGAGTTATTTGAATAAGAGTTTATCTTACATTTCGGTCGATTGGCAGTCATAATGGATTTTGCCAAGTCGTTACTAGGCAACAGTGTGCTATGCAGCGGATCCATAAAATCAGAGAAAATAAATCAAAGCCTGCCGGTGCTTTTTAAATTGAATTTTTATAAAATCTTATCAATTGGCTGACAGCGGTGGCTGAAACAATTTTAATTTTCTTTTCGTTAAATACCAATGCTCAATTGGGCACAATTTACAAATGGCTGCCGTCACAATAAATTTAAACACCCTGGCTACGGACTTGGCTTCTGACTGTCATCAAACACCTACTCACGATGCAGCTTGTGTTGCTTTAACATTCACTCGTGACCTTCGTTTGCAACGCAAGAGATATTTTGCATATTTCTTGAATCATCATCCAATGACCTTGATATTCAACCATTAAACACCTAGTAATGACAACCATTATCGTTATAGCAATGAGCAAAACTATCATTGATTATTGAATTTACATTCCCTAACAGATCCTCTACCATCTTTTACGCCAACAGGATAGTGGCCCTCTCAACGATCATAGCAAATACAACTGTGGCCGTATCATCATTGAAACCAAACGGCCCTTTTCAGGGCCACCAAATGCTTTTCAAAGAGTGTAGAATTTTCTAACATAATTACTATCTAATGCTGGTCTAACGATCTATTAGGATCACACCCACGCTATTTTGATCAGACTACAACTCACGGCAAGGGTAAGGGTCAAATGAAAATTTGAAAATAACTGAAACACTTTGCACCCAAATAGCTTTATCATTTCTCGATAGATTTTCGAGATTTTTGCTTTAATCAATTGGAAATTTTCATGACTGATAACTATCAAAACTATCATTGATAATTTACTTTGAATTCCCAAAAAGACCCTGAACAATCTATAACGCAACAAGGATAATGGTCTCCAGCTGGTCGGTCATACACACAATCACTACAGCCAGCACAACCGTTGCCCTTTCATCATACCAATATTCAAATCAAATATCCCTTTCCACGGCTGCCAAATATTTTCTAAGCAGCAGATCATAGAATATTCTAACATACTTACAAACTTACTGATGCTAACCCAACGTTCCATTAGGACAGTACCTGCGTTGTAATGATCCGCTACGAAAATAACGAAACTAAAGGGCGATACGGTCAAAATTTGGTCAATATCAACTTGACGTATTTCTTTCAATTTTGCATTTAAAAAACCTGAACACCCCTCATTTTGAAGGTGTGTGTGTGTAGAATGTTGCTCCTATTTTGATTTTGGAATTCACTCTTCAGTTGTCAAAATGCCGTCCAAGCAAGAAGAGCAGCGTATCAAAATTTTGCTCGCGCATCGCGAAAATCCGAGCTACTCGCACGCAAAGTTGGCAAAATCGCTAAAAGTTGCCAAATCAACCGTTACAAATGTAATTAAAGTGTTTGGGGAACGTTTGTCGACAGCCAGGAAGTTCCGGATCGGGGGGAAATCGAAAACCGGAAGCCGCTGAGACGACAAAGAGAGTTGCCGGTAGTTTCAAGCGAAACCCTAACCTATCTCTCCGAGATGCCGCAAATAAGCTGGGTGTATCGTCTACAACCATGCATCGAGCCAAAAAACGAGCCGGACTATCGACTTACAAGAAGGTAGTGACTCCAAATCACGATGATAAACAAAATACGACGGCCAAAGCGCGATCCCGGAGGCTGTATACGACGATGCTGACGAAGTTTGACTGCGTGGTAATGGACGACGAAACCTACGTCAAAGCCGATTACAAGCAGCTTCCAGGACAGGAGTTTTATACGGCAAAAGGAAGGGGAAAGGTAGCAGATATTTTCAAGCACACGAAACTGTCAAAGTTCGCAAAGAAATATCTGGTTTGGCAAGCCATCTGTACCTGTGGCTTGAAAAGCAGCATTTTCATAGCTTCCGGGACTGTCAACCAAGAAATTTACGTGAAAGAGTGTTTGAATAAACGTCTGCTGCCTTTCCTGAAGAAACACGGTTGTTCCGTACTGTTTTGGCCGGATTTGGCATCTTGCCATTACGGTAAAAAGGCCATGGAGTGATACGCCGCCAACAACGTGCAGGTGGTTCCCAAGGACAAGAACCCTCCCAACACGCCAGAGCTCCGCCCAATTGAGAAATACTGGGCTATTGTCAAGCGGAACCTAAAGAAGACCAAAAAAACTGCTAAGGACGAGCAGCAGTTCAAGGCAAACTGGCTTTCTGCGGCGAAGAAGGTGGACAAGGTGGCTGTACAAAATCTGATGGCAGGGGTCAAGCGTAAGGCCCGGCAATTCGGATTTGGAAAAGCGGAAGCCTAACTGAATATTTTTCCTGAATTTTATACTAATTGACCTTGAAAAAGAAATTTAATTTGATTTTTTAAATAAACGATTTCACCGATTTACACGCGTTTTCCCTTGACCAAATTTTGACCGTATCACCCTTTAATAAACCGCATAACGTTTTCCCCCCCCCCCCGTTGTGTTTTATACAAAACCCCCCCTTTTTTTTTTTTTGTTTTTTCTTTTTTTTTTTTCCTTTTTTATTTTTTTTTTGGGAAAAACAAAAAAAAAACCAAGACATATGCGAGTAGTTTAGTGCTCAAATAACATCATTTGGCGGAAATCAAGCCATATTTATTTGCACACATTCTAATAGCTGTTGCTTTATTTGACAGATTTACCGGTAACAATTAGATTATCCGAAGATCTTTTCTCATCTATTATTGCTCATTCCTAAATTTTTAATGCTGATCACACATTATTTGTTGGTACAGGCCTTTATTATTTAGTGGCACTTTTTTCATTTTTTATTGCTAAATTTTTTCTTTTAATTGATGATTAATTATGCTGCCGTAGTTTATTAGTTCGATTGTTCACGATAGCAACCGTATATTCGTAGATTGTGGAAATGCATCCAACTATTCAATGGTGTAAGTAGTAATAGTATTTTTTTGATGAGATTATCACAGAATAAATTGGAAAAATCACAAAATGAAGTGTTGTTGTTTTTTTCTTCAAGTAACCAGAGCATACTGTGATGATCATATGGCAGCTAATGCCACTTATAACCAGTTGATCTGACGTTCCTTCAACGCCATAAAAATAGAATGAGTGGAAACAAAGAATATCAAGATACTTTTTACAAAACAAAATGTTTCACTTTTCGTGTCATTGAATCGTTCTAAGTTGTTCTTCCTTTCCGTGCTACCAATCTAACACATGCTTTGTAGATGGCCATGACTATGCTTAGTTTGACACTAGCAAGTGTGATCATTGTTGTTATTTAAGATATCCTGGATTTCAAAATATTGATAATCGAGCTAAGATCCTAATTTCTTTATAAGCGTGACACAGCACCTATTACTCGTTGAAAAATCATAATTGATCAATCTCCAGTAGCAACACTCAAAAACTTATCAAACCTGTAATCAACACCAGCCGACCAAACTCACTAACTGTAAGTACACTTTTCCGTGTAAATTACCACTAACTTTATAGTGTTTAACCCCACTCGAAGATACTATCGCTCGCCCAACCTACCGCGAACTATCACAATGTTCACCACTTAACATGACACGGCTCACCCTCCCTCCAGTCAAAACCATTTCACCATCGCTTCCCTTCGTTCCTTCACATATACATAGTTAAGGAGTCATAATTCGGACACTCACGAAATGGCCGGCACGTTTCGGAAATTTTCATCGCGTGAAACAATCATAAAAGTACCATTAATTTCGATGTCTTTCCCCTATCGTCCTCCCCCCCCCCCCCCCTCTCAACCACCGGGTTGCACGTTAAAAATGGAAACTCGGATAATCGTCGACGGAAGCCACTGCCGGAGCAAAGCGTGGAACTTGAAAATTTTTATGGCATTCTTCTAGCCATCATCACTGTGTGATGCGAAAGGGGGTTGAACGAGAGCCACCTCGCCAAATTGGCTGTGATGATTATCATTTTTGAGTGTTGCGCTCGGGAAGGAAAGTTTGAACGAGACTTCTTTTTCGTTCGTCGGACCATCCGGGGAACGGATACGAAATGTGACAGACATGTTGAGAAATTTATTAAACTTGAATGGGGATTGAAACTGGAGACGTTGAGAGCTTTGACACTCTTTGAAGCGAACGAAGGAGCGTAAATTGTAAAGTAATGCTGCATTAATAGATTCGTCGGAATCTTTGATTACTGTATTGATTCTTGTTTTATTTTTGGACGATCTTAGGAAGTCCTGCTAGCTTAGAACTGCAGAACCAACAATGCAATTACGAGTATTTTAATCGCAAACAAACCCTTAATGTTCCACAGATAACAGTAACTAAGTAAGCCAGTCGTACGCCACCAGTCATGAAAAACTTTCGTTATCTAAAACATTGTAACATTTTGTGACTGTTGCGTAGCTTCACTTCACTCTAGGATGTCCCTATTTGTGCTTTGACAGCATAACGTCCCTCTCAAGGAAAATGTAAATAGCCTCGAGCCGTTCTGTTTTCAACTATTTTGTCGAGGTGTTTCAATTATAAGAGGATTTACCAGGGAGGGGAAGGAGAGTGGAACACTGATCCAGAGTAGTTGAGAGGCACGTGTCGACGAAGGAGGAAAAGGATTGTGCCAAATCTGTGTGCCCCCAGCAGAGGAAATTATCTCGGTAAAAGCAGTTTCGTGCCGGCCGATGTTTTCGGAGGATTTGCCTAGGTAAATAGTGCTGCTTCAACGCCAATAACTATCTGTGAATGGATGCAGGGTTGCAAAAACAAAGCAAAATCCAGAGAAAATTAATATCGTTATTGGAAACGTGCTGTGTAAGGAACTGGATTGGTTCGGTATTGCCAGAAAGGTACGGCACGTCCTCTTTTCTGTCCAATGTGGGTGGAGCGATTGGATGACGAGGGTTGATTGGGCTGCTTTTATTTCATTATAGATTGTTGTGCTTCCATTAGAAGCACTTTGCTGGCTCTCAACTTAGTGCACTAGTTCTGCCGATAGAGTCTATGCCTGCAAAGTTGTTTGTAAGAGCAAAATGTAGCAAAAATGGTATTCCGAATCCATACGATCAACTAATCAGCAGTTTTGTTTTGTTTAAAAACAGACAGGGTAAGGAAAAGTTATCCATGACTTTTTTCAGTGTTGTTCTCGAATTAGACAAATGCAGAAATGAGCACACCTATGCGAATTGCTACCTTGGTGTATCATAAGCAAATACAGCAAGTTTAGTTTAAATCGGTTCCCGTTTCGTACTGCTACGAAGTCAAATCCATCACAAAGTGCAATAATTATAAGCAAGGTAATCATCCGGTATGTATCGCGAAAACATTGAAAATCCAAATTCAAACTGTTTACGATGCTATTTAATGGTACAATGAGCTTTGAAATTTGAAGGACTCCTAAAGGAGCCTGTTCATTGAAGCAGGGGACATTTCAAATTGTTTGCTCAATTTTCGGCCAGATACGGCCGGATTACGTCTTATTTGCTCCCTCACACATTTGATCTTTTACTTCGTTCTGGCAGTTCGTCTGGCACCTCCTTTGTGTTGAATATGGACATTTCTAGTTTCCAGGTACGAAAAATAAAACGCTTACTCACTTCGAACTGCTTAAGGCTATTGAATATCTGACACGGTCGAAGCCTTTGCAAATGTAATTTTAAAACTTGCTCCCGTATGGCTTCCATGGTAGCTGATAAATATAAACAAACGGAATCGGTTATTTATCTTCAGCGATAAGCTGTCAAAAGAATGCACTCAAAATGGGTATAATCAATTCCGCTGTTAAAATTACTCAGCTGAAATAAACCCAGACTGAAAAAAGGTGACACCTATTGTGAGACACACTGTATTTATCTCGTTCAGCATGCCTGGTACCGATGTTTCCTCATTTTGCATCCGTTGAACCATACTGAATGACCAATTCGTTTTGATAATATTACTTACTAACAGTGCTGTACATTTTCATGACGGTTATAAGACTATGACCATCATCTTCTCATGATCATTACAACTCACGAATGATGGTCAAATACTATGTCACTCAAAAACAGGTTGAGCTCATTCGACCATTTGTGACAAAAGCCTTCATGACTGCCCGAGAATGTGATATGAAGGGAGTAAAAAAAATCAATCACTCTATAATTATCTGTGAGAATGATATGCAAGACAAATTATGTTCAGCAAAATAGGTGTTAACCTCTGTGCATATGAAATATACTTCTTTTTATGTTGTCACTTTATTAACCTTAAGGAGTGTATCGAATACAAGCTATCCACATAAATTTGCGTTGTACGCATGTATTTGTGATGGTTTTTTATGCTCTGAACAATGCATGCTGTGCGTTTGACTGTCAGTTTTCTTTTGTTTACTTGTTTGTGCGGTTCAAATTCTGCGTTTTCAAAATGTCGCGTATTGAAAAGGAAGTGAAAATTAAGGTTCTGGACACATGGCTAAGTGAGAAGGGTATTACTATGCGAAAATTGGCGAAGCGGTTTGGAATTCATCATGCGAGTGTTAAAACCATCATTAATAAGTTTGGGGAACACTATTCTTTGGATGAGGTACCAGGAAGAGGCAGAAAACCCGGTTCTTCTAACCCGAAACTGGAGCCGCAAGTGGAATCTCTAATCATGAAGAACAAATCAATGTCAATACGTGATTTGGCCAAAAAAGCAGGAACGAGTTTCGGAATGATCCAGCGTATCAAGAGGCGAAACCACCTGAAGACCTACAAGAAGCAGAAAATCTCGAAACAAAGTGCAGAACAGAAGAAGCGAGCAGCAACAAGGGCCCGGAAATTGTATTCGCGTCTTTTGCAGCGTCCGGATGCATGCGTTTTGATGGACGATGAGACCTATGTACAGGAGGACTCAAAAACCCTTCCATGTCCACAATACTTTACTGCCGTCGTTGGGGAGGATGTGAGCGATGCGGACAGGTCGATTCAAGTGGAGAAATTCGGTCGAAAGGTACTGGTATGGCAAGCAATATGTTCCTGTGGTTTGAAGTCAACCATTTTTTACACTACCGGAACTATAAATGCGGAAATCTATCGATCTGAGTGTCTCCAGAAGAGATTGTTGCCTTTATATAAGAAGCATAGTACACCTCCACTGTTTTGGCCGGATTTAGCGTCGGCTCACTATGCCAAAACCACTCTCAATTGGCTTGCGGAAAAGGGTATAGATTTCGTTGAGAAAAATATCAATCCACCAAATTGCCCTCAGCTTCGAACCATCGAACGTTACTGGGCAATCGTGAAGAGGGTCTTCAAGAAGACTGGTAAGGCAGCTGGGAACATGCAGGAGTTCAAAAAAAATTGGGCTCAAGCGTCCAAAAAATGCGATGCAACACTTGTCCGGAAAATTAAATTTCATCCGGTCTTCATTATGTTCAAGTTTTACCTCGAACAATAAAGGATCAATTTTTTGTATGAATAAAATATTGGTTTTCAACATAATTTGAAAGAAAGTTTGTGGATAGCTTATTTTCGATACATTCCTTAGTCGTTATTTTCATTTTATTAACCATACTCGGGTATTTGAAAAAACTGACATCAGAATCAACATTGACCCTGATTTCAACTCTTTCTAGAATTATGAAACTTCTGTCTAGACACAATCTTTGTACCTCATTGGAAAGGTTATGGTCTCAAAAATGCATTGGTGATGAAAAAACCTGGTTCCAGTAACGTTGGTCACCGAGAATCTGCTACAAAGGGAAGGGAGTTTTGATTTAGATGTGTGAACGGAATTGCATACAAAACATTTCAGGCTATTTGTAGAGAACTGCCGTCTTGGACAAAGTTTCTTAATATGTCATTTTTTGTCTATTTAGTTCCATCATCATATTAGGGCTTCAAATGGTGAGTTGACAACTTCGAAGGAGGGTGCGACCGACCTCTCGTCCTCACAAGTTCCTACCTCACGCCTCCACGAGTCATATGATCACAAAAGACTGCCAGCTGAAACATGGAGACGCTGGTTGGCGTAGCCTGGGCAATGTTGTCAATCTGACAATAGCGAAGTGAGGGGGTGCGACCGAAGATCTTATACTTTTAAATCATATTCTATATTTTCTATTCTCATTTTACTAATAATTTCAGCACGCTTTGGAATCATCTTTGCATTCCAAAACTATGTAAGAGCCGGGAGCAACATGCCAGGCATCAAAGGCGGAATTTGTATCTCAGCATTTCAGCATACCATTTTATTTAAAATTGCACTTCTGAACTTCAACTATTATATTCATAAAAGGCTGGCATGTGCTTATACGTAATGTAGGATTATATTTTAATGTTGTGTTTGTGGTATTATGGTAAGATAAGCCATTTCTTTCAGAAATTATCCCACCGGACTCTTCGTTCACTCTATCTTTGAAATGTTGCTAGAACAGTATAAAGAAAAATATTACAAATATTACTATGTTTTATAAAATAATATCTTTTATTGAAATTTTATCTTTTATATTTCGAATGATCTATTCTGTTTTCAGCTTTCCCAGGACTAGTAGGATATTGATACCTATCTAACTTTTATTTATTTTTCAGTAACAATCCATTCAAGTTTGAAATTTGAATAAATTAGCATTTTTGTCTATAATGGTATCTTAATTTGTTGTGTACAAAATATAATATATATTAAATAACATATAACGGGGAAAGGGAGGGACCATCAGGGCACCCAAGTGAAACGATTTGGATAGGGAGCATGGGACTGCCTCCTCCCTATTGTTAACATTTCGTGGAACGAGGGCGGGCTCTTCGACCCCATCTATTGGGTTTATTCTGTCAATCGAGGGCTCGATTCTAGTGCTGTGAGTGTGAACTTGCTTTTGGAAGGAGATTCTCTTCCCTATATTCGCGGGTTTCGCGTAAGTGTCTCTGCTTACGGGCCCGCCCAAACGTTTTTGGCCCTTCATACAGGAGCTTGATGATCACAAACAATAATAGAATCCTGATCAAATCGTTTTTCAGATTATTCCACTGCTATGGAAAGTTTCCTTGCTGCAATAGATGGTAGTATTACATCATCATCATCATCATCATATGTATGTCATTTGTTGTTTTTTGACATTATCATATTAGTTTGAGATATTGCCGCAGAGAAGGCGCTGCATTCTGAATTTGCCAAATGAAGCTCTAGAGCGTTTTCGTCTTCGGCCAAGTTTCTCAGTATGCCATTTGTCGTCTTGTGAGATTATCATATTATTTCCAGATATTGCCGCGAAAATGGCGCCGCAGTCTATCTTACATTTAAATGACGCTCTATAGAGTTGCCGTTTTATGCAAAGTTATTAAGTATGTCATTTGTCGTCTTTTGATAACATCATATTAGTTCCAGATCTTTTAGCAGATATGGAGCTGTAGTCTATGTTTGTCAAATGAAGCTTGAGAGAGTTTCTGTTTCAGGCATACACACAAAAAATTCTTGTAGTAAAAATTACCATTCTACCCGACTATGCCTATCTTTAAAACTAGCATGAAATTTCATGGTCACATTTGTGGTATATTTGACAGACCTCATATCGATATCAACCGCACCATGGTCGATCTAATCGCAGGCATGGTAAAATCAAACGCATTTAAAGTCAGGTGAAAATTGTTGGTGTTTGCGCTTGATTTAACCCTCGAAATGGTAGTTTCTACTACGGTTATTTTTGCATGTAGTTTTTCGGTATGTATTATGTCGTCTTTTGTTATTATCATGTTATCAGATTTTGCCGCAGAGATGGCGCTGCAGTTTATCTTTGCCAAATGAAACTCTTGAGGGTAGCCGTTTTCGGTAAAGTTGTTCAATATAAAAAATGCAGCCATTTGGCGCTATCAGATTAGTTCCAGATTGTGCCGCAGAGATTGCGCTTCAGTATATTTTTGTCAAATGAGGCTCTATAGAGTGGCCGTCTGCGGCAACGTTGTTCAGTACCCGCATAATGAAAAACAATTAGCTTTTTAGTCAAAACTATATTTTGAATGTAAGATATATTATCACATTTTATGTTATTGTTAACAAATAGTTTAATCGCGTTTTCACCATATAACCTCTACATTAACACATATTGTTAATGTATGCCATATTGCCATTGAAAGGGTTTTTATTGTCTGCACTCGGTCTTGATTATATACCTAGTTTTTGGGATACACACTCAATTTACCTCGTCAAAATTTCCAACAGCCGATCAACTCGGCAGTTACTTTTGCTGATATCCCTGTTTGTTGTTTGTTAGCTGAGTTTCTATCAAACTTCAATTTGTTAGCCGAATCTCGGTTATTAATTCACAGAATCTCATTAAATTGAAATGCCGAAATGATCGGCTGTTGGATTCTCGGCGAAAAAAAGGTACTATTGAAAATTGCCATTTTTAATAGTACCTGAACTTATCCGCCTATTGCTATTTGGCCTTTTACCATCTGGCATATTGTTAATACTGTATAGGAGATTCTTAGTTGATAGTTGTCAACTATAAGGGTAAATGTCGTTACAATAATGGAAACGGTCGTCAGCTGCAGTCTATCTTTTTCAAATTAATCTTTAAAGAGTTGCCTTCGTCGGTAATGCTGCTAAGAATATACTATGGGATCATTTGGCATTATCATTGTGATCATATTGATTTTGCCGCAGAGTAGCCGTTGTAGTTTATTTCAATCATATGTAGTTCTAGAGAGATGCCATCTTCAGCCAAGTTATTGAATATGTCGAGGATCGCCTTATGACATTGTCGAATTAGTTTTAGATTTTTCCTCAGAAATGGCACTGCAGTCTATCTTAGCCAAGCTCTAAAGAATTGCTGTGTCCAGAAAATTTATTCAGTATGTAAGATGGAGAAATTTCACACTATTTGTTGCAGATTGTGCTGCAGAGAAGTAGTTTATATCAGACAAATGAAGTTCTAGAGAGTTCTTCTGCAAAGTAATTGAATATGTTGAAGATCGCGATTGACATTACGCTATCTTAGGGGCAAGATCTGGAACTAATATGATAATCTCAAAAGATGACAAATGATATACTGAGAAACTTTGCCCAAAGCGACAACTCTCTAGAGCTTCATTTGCCAAAATTGGCTGCAGCATCATCTCTGCGGTACAATCTGAAAGTAATAATAATGTTAAATTACTACATTTTATATTCCACACAACTTTGCCCAAGACGGCAACTCTGTAGAGCTTCAGTTGGCATAGATAGACTGCAGCACCATCTCTGCAGCACAATTTGGAACTAATATGATGTTATCATAGGACGATTTGTTACACACTAAGAAACTCTTATCAGGACGCCAATTCTCTACAATGAGTCTGGAATGTTTTATATGCATTTCTGTTAACACAGCCAAACTAAAACTTCCTTCATTGTGTAGCAGATTCCCGATGGACAATGTTACCCGAACCAGTTTTTTTTTGTTTCAATGCATTTTTGAGACCAAAACTTTTCAAATTGTGCATAAACAATAAAACTCTAAGTTAAAATTTCGAAATTCTACGAAGGGTTGAAATACGGGTCAATATTAACCCTAATGTCTCAAGTGTCACTTCATTTGTACAACCACCTTAAACTAATTAAAAAAAAAATATCCTAAAATTAAGAATTCCGTGAAATAATAAAAGTCAGAAAATTTCAGCCCGATTGGTTTAAAAATAAAAAAAACATAGCGTACATTGAAGTTGCACCATGGGTCAGAATTGACCTCAATATCTTAAGAAGGTTAATAAACATTATTATTATTACAGTTTTGCACATTATTACGCTTCCTCGTAAAAATCACGAAAAAAAAATATTTTGACAACTAGGGAAACTGCCCCCATATTAATCTCATTGTTCCTATATTCATCCTACGATGAATCAAACAATTGAGCAGTTGAAGGATCGGTTTCGTTTTCTAATAATGTTTGCTTACGTTAAATAACTTGCACAAACATTACTAATTAATCCTGTCACGTGTATATCGTTTTGTTTCAAGTAGGATGAATTGCAAAGTGATGAGATTAATATAGGTACATCTTCCCTATTTGCAAATTTTACGCTTACACTGACGCTGCCCACAATCGCCTAATTCAAGAGAAATTTCGCGAAAACGAACTTTAGTTCAACGTGTTTTAGCATTCGGCCGTACCTATAAAAATAGGAATTTAATCTTTGATATTCATAAATGTTTAACATAAGAACTGAACATTCAATTAACTAGATCGTGAAGCTCAAGCTGCGGACACATCGCCACTGACGGGGTGATGTCTTCCGGCTTTGACGGCGGAAACATCGTTACTAGCGATGACCATCATGACCGTCTCTGTACTAAAGAAGTGAAATGATGGTCAATTTCCATGCCGGTTTATTTATTCTTGGCGATATGATCGTAGCACATAACCTTATTATTCCTTGTCGGGTATATTCATCACTGCGACCATTTTTTAGATCTATTGTGATATATCCCCTTTTTTTTAGCTCTGTCCAGGTGACGTACCACTATTGTTAGGAGTGGTCGTCATCGCTTGACTTAGAGCATTATCCCAGCACGGCATTACACTTCGACTGAATTGCACTACCGTACTGGGATTTGTTCTCCAAATATCAAAGGGTTCTACTAGCCTTTTGTCGAAGAACTGATTTCTTCTAATGAAAATTGCCGGACAGTGGCATAACAAGTGTTCCGAGTCTTCTTTTTCCATACCACAAAAACGACATGAATCATCTTGAAGTTTTCCAATCACCTTCAAGTGATAGCGGCTCGGACATGGCCTGTTAAAAGACCAATATTTATGTATGCTTAGATCTTTTTTGGAAAGATCAAGTATTGTGCGAGTCATAGAAATATTTGGAGTAATGAACCGCTTTGATTGCCTAGCTGTGAAAGTGTTGTTCCAGTTTTCATTCATTTTCGAAGATTCCCAGGCTTTGAGCTCCATTCTAAGGGAAGAAGCAGATAAACTACAAAAGGGCTCAGGTCCTACGAACTGAAGAGACGATCCGAGTCTTGCTGGTGTATCGGCTCGTTCATTTCCACCAATTCCGCAGTGACCAGGAAACCAGTATAGCTTGACTTGATTACGACAAGACAATTTTTGAAGTGATTGAACACATTCCCAAACATGCTTAGATGTGCATGTTGCTGACTTTAAAGCATTTAGAGCTGCTTGACTGTCTGACATAATACATATATTTGAATGTCTATAGTTTCTACGCAAGCATATAGCAGAACATTCCAGAATTGCTTGAATTTCAGCTTGGAATACAGTAGGCCACTTGCCCATCGGAATTGACATGTCTATCCTTGGACCAGGTACTCCTGCTCCAACTTGATTGTTCATTCTTAAACCATCTGTAAAGAAAACTATCGATCCTAGACGAAGATTCGGACCACCGCATTCCCACGAATCACGCCCAGGATCTAATACTTGATATAACCTTTGTACAAGATATAAAACATGGGTGAGAATTGCGAGAGAAAAATATCTCTCGGTTGTTATTTCATGTTGATGAGAAGTTCGAGAGAGAGAGAGAGGCTCTTCCCAAGTAACAATTTAAATTTTATTTTAGCCGTATAGCATTCCTCCCGGCTTTGTTGATAAAACTACTTTCAAAACTGTTGTGTCTACCAACACCTCCTCTATGCTTCTTTAAAGCCAAAATTTGTACAAAGTGGCCCACTCTATAGACAGTTGTGAAAACAATTTAATAAAACTTTTAAATATTCTAGTGATAGATGCTATGACCACTTGAGAACCTTCATAAAGCCTATTGGCTGCATTGAAAACCAGCATGTGGCTAAATGGCCACAGCTGTCAAACTTCACTGTGATATCGTGGTTGGTTTTTGTTGTTCTGCTTTGTTCGATTCTCTGCTCTTCTGATTCATTTAGCAGTAAATAATATCGGAGAAAAAAAAGTCTGCGGGAAATTTGGTTTGATTTCAAAATATCCAAAACAAATTCAGTTTTTTACAGCGTAGCATGCTCCAAATCAGATGCGCATTGAATTTTATGGTTAATATTGGCACGATAAGAGCCGAAAATAATGCGCCTCGGAAATTTTTTCGCGTTTACAACAACAAACACAAAATAAAAACAAATATATTCGATAAATTAAACATGAATTTCTTGAAAATTGATGAAATAGTTAGTTAGATAAAGTTATCTAAAAGAATGTAGAAATTGATCTCCGATATACAGTTCATTTGCTTTACATTTAAAATTTGGTGCATCTATTTCTCCACATCTCTATTATTTCTAATATTTCAATATGGCGATTGGAAAAAAAAATCACAATTCTGCCATAAAGCCAAGCTTTCTTCGCAATGACTACTTTAAAACTATTTGGTTATTTGGTGGCTTTCCCCAATGCCAATTGGCCGCCTCATGCATATACTGGAGACAAAATGGTTTTAAAATGCTTTTTCAACTAACCATAATAAGATAATATGAATGAGTCCTAAAACGGCATTTCAAAACAGCATATTATGAGTTCATAAAGTCGAAATAAAACCTGTGATAAGAGTAAAAGGAATATGAGAAAACGAGGTTTTAAGATCGTTTTAAACAAGCTGTGTTGGTTCTCATAAACATGACTAAAATATGAAACCCATTGGCACGTCTTGGTGTCATAATAAAACTAAATTGATTTCTAGTGGCTTTGATAAAACCTTAATAAAACTTAATAAAGCTGGATGGTTTTGGCAATGTTACTTGGGTTCTGTCGCTTTGATTGTTATTTGCAAGAATCTCATTTGTCAACTCTAACGCTGTCAGTACCGTGATGGAGCTCAGCACTGCTTACTAATGACTGTATTTCTGGTTATTTTCCGGTGGCCTGGAGTCAACAAGATAAGATGGTACAAAATTGAACTAATCATTTAAGATCTCAACGGTCAAGTATGCTAACGTAGAGAGGTTAGAATCCACGAGAACACAGCTGTGGGTGAGTGCAGCTGGTAAGAAATCTGCATTGACTATAACAAGGTGAGCAAAGATCATTAATAATGTATGTAAAGAACATTCGAAGGTAATACTTTGAGGAGTCCCAAAACAAAGCATTGAAAATATCTGGGAACACGATATAAATTAAAATTGGGAGTTTTACTGCTAAACTTGTGACACTAAAAAATTTTATGATGATGGGTAATGATGCTCCAGAGCACCTTCTACGTTTTCATTTGATTTATAAGATAGATTTATGGATGGAACAAAACACTCAAAATCAGAACGGTATAAATTTGGACATGTTAGTCGGTCCCATTCTCAACAGTTTATAATATTTTAGAGAATTCGATATGGAGGTTTCTTATTATTATGGCCAATTGAGTGCAATACCAATTACTATAGACTAGCCGTTCTACACACGGGTTTCCTCAAAACTTTTTATGTAAAAGCACTTCAGTTAGGCACAAAATGAAGACGTCGGTGCTTGCTTGCGTTCAGATGTGTGAAGTTTTGCTCCGTTATTTTTAGAATTTTCGTGTTTTTTGTGCTGCTATTTCGGGCGTCAAATCCGGTTTTGGCTGTGAATAGGAAGTATCTACATAGTTATTGTGTCGTGCGGGTCAAAGTCAGTTTTTTTGTGAGCCGTTTTTTTATCTGAATTTGAATTCGTGAGATCAAAACGAAAAAAAATTGATGCCGTGGTTGCTTTCCGTCGTCGTGGAGACGCTTCCATCCCGTTTCGTTTCGAGTAATTGCGCAGATTTCGGTTGTAATTGTTCTTATTTTGGGCTACCACAATGTTGCCAAATTTGCCGTGTCCGTCCGATTACGTCACTTGTATTTTCTTTTTAAATTTACTTCAAAACGTATTAAAAGGAAAAGATAATTGATTTGATCACTCCAACATACAAGGCCTGGATGGCCTTAAGTTTCTGCACGAATACGAACGTTATTGAACAAATTTTGGTTGGTTGCGGACTATGGGTTTTGTTCTGGTGGGTGGCAATTTCGTTTTCATTCCTATTTTCTCTTGTTCCCATTTCCCATCATAGTTAGTTCGACATCAATCTGTCTTTGCATTCCTTTTCCCTTGCCCATGAATCACACACTGCGCATTGTTTCGCTTTCCCGCAACACGTGTTTGTGTACGTATACTTCCCACCCTAAAAAGTGTTCCGTACTGTGTGAAGGATCACAAGCGAGTGGTTGCTGCCTTTAAACGCAAACCCAACTGTTCCGTTCGAGATGTCGCGAAAAAGCTGCACCTGACCAAAAGATTCGTGCAGAAAGCCAAGAAATGAGCCGGGCTCCGTTAGTTTAAAGTTCACAAGGCTCCAAACCGCAAGGAAAAACAGAACAGGACAGCTGTTTGCGACACTTAAGCGGCGATGCACACGCGATGATGACCAGACGGAGGCACTCGAGATATTAGCACAACAGTTCGTATTGACGGGAAGAAAATTAGAATGTTCTCAGGTCCAATCAACTTTATCTCGAAAACAAAGTCCAGGTTTCGGATCGACCGACGGGATAGAGAAAAGCGTGCGATTTCGTTTACTGGCTTTATTCAACTGTCTTTATGCTCTCTAGTGTGGTGTGTTCGAGTACAACAACGATTCAATTCGGTATTGTTTTGTGTTTACATGAGTGACTCGGTCGATTGTTATAACGTAAGTGTAGTTCATAGGGTAAATACAAAGTTCATGGCATGAGGTTGTGGATTGTTTTATAATCTAATTTATTGTCATGATCATCGGTAACATGGCGGCCGCCGTTGAACCCGTCCGGTTCAACCATCATCTGTACGGTTATCGGAATGTACGGAATCCACTGCTAACTTGGGCCAGTCACGAGCTGACAACAACGGTATCGTCTTTTCTAATTCCCTCGGAAGGTAGGATAGCAATCTCCGTGACCGCTCGTTTGTACTGCCCAGACGCGGTCTTGACCACGACCACTCGGACTCTTCCATCGTTTCCAGCTACGGTTTCGATTATGCGCCCCAGTGGCCACTGGAGTGGTGGTGCTGACGACTGCTTGATCAACACCAGCTGACCAGTGCGGACATCGGGTTGAGATTTCTTCCACTTCGTTCGCTGCTGGAGTTGACTAACATAATCTAACTGCCAGCAACGCCAGAGATGTTGTACAGAGCGTTTCATCTCCTGGAGACGCGACAAACGATTCGGATTGAAATCGATCAAATTAGGCTCAGCAATGGCCACGAGCGGCTCACCAACTAGGAAGTGACCAGGAGTCAGAGCGCCACAATCGTCGGGAGAATCTGTAAGCGGAGAAAGAGGACGGGAATTGAGGACTGATTCGATCTGGGCAACGACGGTCTGGAGCTGGTCCACAGTGAAGGAGCGATTGCCCATGATGCGCCGGAAATGGTGCTTGAAGGATTTTATTCCGGCTTCCCAGATTCCACCGAAATGCGGTGAACGAGCCGGGATGAAGCGAAACTTGATTCCGTTCTCCAAACAGAAATTTTCCCAGTCTTCGGATAGGAATTGACGACGGAACTCCTCTCGCATCGCGCGTAGTTCACGGTCTGCACCGACGAAAGCAGTTGCGTTGTCGCAGTGTATTTCGAGTACTCGGCCGCGACGAGCAACGAAGCGTTTGACGGCATTTATGCAGGCGACGGACGTTAGATCGGCGACGACTTCGAGATGCACGGCCTTCACTACAAGACACACGAATAGACCGACGTATATTTTTACCGACGCGCCCCGACCACTTAACGGACGTACGAGAAACGGCCCACAATAATCCATCCCAGAGTGGATGAACGGTCTAGCTGGCGATAAGCGAACAGACGGGAGCGGTGCCATGATTTGTTGTGCCAGTTGTGGTTGACATCGGAAACAGGTTACGCATTGACGTACTACTTTGCGTGCTAGTTGCCGACCTCGGATTGGCCAGAATCGCTGGCGGATAGTCGCGAGCGTAAGCGTTGGACCACCGTGAAGTGTTCGGATGTGACTAGATCGAGCGATGAGCCAGCTAAGTCGATGGTCAGCCGGGAGGAGAATCGGAAAACGTGTGTCGTACGGTACCTTCATGTTGGCTAGTCTTCCACTGAGCCTGAGCAAGCCGAAATGATCCATGAACAACTTCAGGTCTTTGATTGATGATTTTGGAGGAGATGCAGAAGAAAGGGCATCTCTTGTGTGACGATAGTACTGGATTTCGAGGGGAAATGATTCTAGTTGCACTTGTCTTACGAGAATTTTCAGCGCATGTTCACTTTCCTCTGGAGTCAGTGAACCTATGATGCGTTCGCTACGGAGAAACCTGGTATTCCGGAAAAATCTGTAGCAATATGCTACGACGCGAACCAGCTTGGCTAAATCCGAGAATCGGTCGAACAACGATGAGCCGACGAGAATACTATGTAGCATGATTGCAGGACACGCTTCTTGTTGCAAATCGGGAGTTTCTGGCATTGAAACTACACATTCAGGCCAACTATCCACGGGATCTTTTATAAAACTCGGTCCATGCCACCACAATTTGTTCTTCAAAATCTGACTTGCCATCATTCCTCGAGAAATATTGTCAGCGGGATTGAATTCCGACGGTACGTGTCTCCAATTACAGCCCTTGGTAAGGCGTTGAATCTCTGCAATCCGGTTCGACACGAATACCTTCCATACATTTGACTGAGACTTGATCCAGTGTAGAACGATGCTGGAGTCCGTCCAAAATGTTGGAGGTTCAACGAAATCTGTTGTCTGACGAAGATTATTGGCAAGCTGGCTGCCGAGAAGAGCAGCACACAATTCCAATCGAGGAATAGATTGCCCACGAAGTGGAGCTACGCGAGACTTGGCTGTTAAGAGATGGCTGAAGGTCTGTCCGTTTTCAGCACGCGAAACGACGTAGATGCAGCAACCGTATGCTACTTTCGATGCATCGCAGAAACAGTGTAGACTATACTGGCCATTCTGCACCACTCTGCGCGGCACGGAAAGTGTTTGTAACTGGCTGAGCTCCAACCGGTAGCTTGCCCACCAGGTGGCGTGCTCATCGGACAACTGGTTGTCCCAAGACAATTGTTCTGCCCAAAGTGTTTGGACGAACATTTTCGCCTTTACTACTACTGGTCCAAGAAGTCCAAGAGGGTCAAACAGTTGAGACATTTCGGAGACGACGAGGCGCTTAGTCGCCATCTCCAGAACTGGTAGAGCTGGGATCTTGAATTGGAATGAGTCCGACTGGGGAAACCAGATAAGTCCTAAGGTCTTGACAGTAGTTGAGCGATCGATTTCCAGTTCGGACTTGGTTTCCCACAACTGACGAGGAATGCTTGCGATAACGGCGATGTTGTTGGTTGCCCATTTCCTGAGTACGAATCCGGCCCTTTGTAGCATTTCCATCAACTGCTGACAAGTTTCGGCAAGTGTGACCTGGTCGTCGTGGCCGATGAGTACGTCGTCCACGTACATTCCTTTCTTGATCACGGAGGCCGCCAACGGGAATCGTTCTCCTTCGTCAGTGGCCAACTGGTGAAGCACCCGAGCAGCGTGGAAAGGGGAGCTAGCAAGACCATAGGTAACGGTTTTCAACTGATAGATTCGAGCTGGTTCTGATGGATCTTTCCGGAACAATATCTGCTGATACATTCGATCATCTGGATTCACCCAGATCTGTCGAAACATCTTCTCGGCGTCAGCTGTCACGGCGTACCGAGGGAAGCGGATGTTGATAACAGTAGAGAACAGAGCTGGCTGTACTGTCGGTCCGACGAATATAATATCGTTGAGCGACAAGCTGGTTGAGCTTCGACAGGATCCATCAAAAACGACTCGTGTTTTCGTAGTTGAACTTTCAGGACGGTGGATGGCATGGTGGGGTAGGAAATACTGTGGGTTACGCGACGAGCACGGATTCACCTCCTCCATGTGTCCCAGACTTTCATACTCCTTTAGGAATTCGTGATAGGCAACACGAAAACCTTCATCGACAGCGAACTTCTTCTCCATAGATTGAAGCCGACGGAGTGCGAGCGAGTAGGAATCGCCCAACATCGGCAGCATTTCCTCTCGCAGCGGTAGACGAACAATGTACCTTCCATCCGAATCTCGTTCAACGGTTTGTTGGAAATGGTCTTCGCATCGTTGTTCATCGGGAGTGTAAGCTTTTCCGACGTCGAAGTTGTCGATTTCCCAAAAACGTTCGAGTTGCTTGTCGAGACGGTCGTCTGTACAAACGTGACTGCTTTGGACTGCCAGTGGATCAGGAGCTGGATCAGTGACTTTTCCACACACGACGTATCCCAGTACGGTTTTCTGTAACAACGGACAACCAACGGCGAGTGAAATTTGCTGATGTTCTAATAATGAAAAGAACAGTTCAGCGCCAATAATAATGTCAACCTTCTGGCTGATGTTGAACTGGGGATCAGCCATCGGAAGATTGCGTGGGATTTGCCAGCGCGTGACGTTGATGTGGTGGCTGGGTAGTGACACTGTTAGCTTCGGCAGTACTAGGCATTCCAGAGTGAAACGATTATCCCCAAAGCGTGAAGCGAGCGACAGAGTGACACCGTAGTGGACCGTCACGGTAGACTGGCCAATTCCACTTACTGGTGAGTTAAGCTTCACGCGTTTTAGCCGAAGCTTCTGGCAAAGTGCTTCACTGATGAAGCTAGGTTGAGAGCCACTGTCCAATAGGGCTCTAGCGAAATGGTAGTTGTTGTCGGCATCTTTCACTTTGATGACGGCCGTCGATAGCACGACCGTGTTCTGACGAGAATTTGTAATCATTTTAGCACTTTGACAGGAGTTGGAGGGAGGTGAATTGTTTTCGACGAAAGGATCAACCGACGCAGTGGTGGAGGCGATACCGACCGAATACGACTGCGGAAACGTTCGGAATGACGAACTCGCGACGGACGAGGAACCGGAATTTACCGGCGGCGGACGGATGGTGACATTCGCATCACGTGGTGGTATTTGATACGACTGCGAACCGATTGCTTCAGCGGATTCCCCAATCAGAGCTGGTGTAGATTGGGTTGGTATTGCTGCTGGTGGACCAGAAGCCGAGGTCGACGAAATCGGTGGTAGATGCAGTAGAGAATGGTGCTTCTTGAAGCACTGTTTACAGGATCCGCTGGAGCAATCTTTCGCCATGTGTGTACCCTTCAAG
Source organism: Aedes koreicus (assembly GCA_024533555.2). Taxonomy (NCBI): domain Eukaryota; kingdom Metazoa; phylum Arthropoda; class Insecta; order Diptera; family Culicidae; genus Aedes; species Aedes koreicus. Next base: position 364,085 of record JAHHFK020006054.1, on the reverse strand, counting down.
CAGTTTATGCATAGCCCGTGCCTTTTGACGAACTCGAAACGCTGCTGCGGAACGAGACTTTGAAAGCCGCTGCACTGGAACAAAAGATGCGCTTGCTTGCAGTGAGGGCACTTCTTGACATTTTCCGAAGCTACATGGGCTGCGAATCGGTGTTTGTACGGTTTCAGCTCAGTTTGGGTATTGTTTAGGTGGGAGAGCGTTAATGTTTTGATAATTCGCGATCTTTTGTGGATAAACTCGAGTAATTCTTTGTAAGTGGGTCGTTCACCCTCATCTATATGGGTTTCCCATTCCCGCAGTGTGCCATGGTCCAGGCAACTGCTTAGTCGCTCAACGAGAAAAGAATTCCAATGGTCTTCCGCAGTCTCGAGTTTATCCAACAATTGAACATGGCGATCAAAATTGTCGGCCAAATCCGACAGTCCCAGAGCGGACTCCTTCTTCAACGGATTTATCGCTAGTAAAGCCGACATGTGTCGCTTAATGAGCAGATTAGGATTCTCATATCTATCCTTCAAAATATTCCACGCTACTTGGTAATCATCGGCAGAAACATCAAGAGCGGAAATAATACGAGACGCTTCGTCTGACAATGAAGCTCTCAAATAGTGCATTTTTTGCACGGCTGTCAACAGTTGATTTGAATGAATCAACGAGACGTAAAGATCGCGAAAGGCTACCCATTCATCAATTTTTCCACCAAACACCGGAATTTTAATTTCAGGCAGCCGGACATTGGAAATAGTTTGGGCAGGCTGAGCGCAAACGGACGATGGTGCTCGAGGTGGTGGGGGAGGAACAGTCGGTAATTTACTCTGCAGTGCACCTTTCAATTCGAGGTACATCAACTGAAATTCACGCCTTTGCTCACTAAAATGTTCCTCACTGTCCTCTAATACCTCAATCTCCTCTTGTGTAGAGAGAAAATCATGCCACAACTCATTAAGGTACGCAATTTGTGTTGCTAATTGCTCCTGTTGAGCGGGTTCAAATGCCCGATTAAACTCTTTAATCATCATCGCCGACCCCAAAATGTTCGATCGCCGGCGATGTAAAAGTTTTAATTTTGCCGCCGAGGTTGCGGACTTTGTAGCCTTTTTTACTGGCATAATATCAATTTAATCACCACCACCAATATGGAGACGTACCTGCTATCGGGGGTAAACTATACCTGACCGATTTAAATGCTGTTTACTGCTGTGGCTGGGAAGGGTACACGGGACACCTACGATGCGACGGATGATGTTTCCTCCGGCTGTTGCGACGACGAGATGGTGATGATGTTGCTTCTGGAGCGGGAACTATGCGGAAAACGAGAACGGTCGTTGATCACGTGCTGGACGTTATTCTTGCGATGGCGGATGATGGTTGGCTGGAACCATACAATTGATCGACACAATGGCGAAAAACTGCAACGCACTAATCCCGGGTTTCGGCACCAAAATGTTTGCGACACTTAAGCGGCGATGCACACGCGATGATGACCAGACGGAGGCACTCGAGATATTAGCACAACAGTTCGTATTGACGGGAAGAAAATTAGAATGTTCTCAGGTCCAATCAACTTTATCTCGAAAACAAAGTCCAGGTTTCGGATCGACCGACGGGATAGAGAAAAGCGTGCGATTTCGTTTACTGGCTTTATTCAACTGTCTTTATGCTCTCTAGTGTGGTGTGTTCGAGTACAACAACGATTCAATTCGGTATTGTTTTGTGTTTACATGAGTGACTCGGTCGATTGTTATAACGTAAGTGTAGTTCATAGGGTAAATACAAAGTTCATGGCATGAGGTTGTGGATTGTTTTATAATCTAATTTATTGTCATGATCATCGGTAACAACAGCTAAAACACGTGCGCGTAAGCTGTACACACAAATGTTGACGAAACCACACTGCTGCATCATGGACGATGAAACACACGTAAAAGCGGACTTTAAACAAATTTCCGGCAACCAGTATATGTGACTGCGAAAGACAAGTTCGATGTTCCAGAGTTTCTCAGGAAACAGCAAGTGTCAAAGTTCCCCAAGAACTTCATGATTTGGCAGGGGATTTCTTTGTGTGGTAAACGGAGCAAGCCTTTCGTGACAACTTCAACTGTAAATGGTCATGTACTACTCCAAGGATGTTCTGGATTGGTACAAGACGAATGGTGTCAATTTCGTGCCGAAGGATCTTAATCCCCCAAACTCTCCAGAGTTGCTGCCAATTGAAAAATATTGGGCTATAATGATGCACGAACTTCGTTAGCATACTAAAGTTGGTACTACAGAACAGGAAATGTTGAAGTCATGGTTGAAAGCGGAAAACAATGTCGGTTCAAGCGTTGTACAAAATCTTATGCGTGGTATTAAGAAGAAAGTTCGGGCTTTTGGCTAGAAAATAAGAAGAATGGTTAGCAGTTTCTAGTTACAGGTATTCCACTAAACAGCAGATTCTAGTTACAGGTATTCCACTAAACAGCTCACACTCTCCATAATTCGGGCTTTTGGATTTGGTAAAGAAATACAGTGAAATAAAAATACTCAAACCAAGAATATACATTGTATTTTATTCCCTGAATATTTCATGACAATCGGTTGAGAGACTTGTTTTTGAGAATGAGTTTAAAGTGATGCAATTTAACTGTGGACACCCTTTATATCATCAAGACCAAACAAAAAAGTCCAATAGATTTAAATCTGAGGAGCTGGAAGACCTCATATGTTTGTCCAGGAAATTTGTCAAATCGTCCCGACACCAAACATGAACCACAGAGTTGTCGGAGACTTGGGGCAACAACCTTCTCCAAAACCTTTGTTTTGTAGTTTGCCGCGTTTTACGTATTTCTCGATGAATACCACCTATTTCGGTTTTCACTGACGCTGTAATTTGGAGCCGAGGAATGTTGATTTGAGATGTCGGAATGCTTGCCCTCGTTGTCGCCCACAATCCATCGTTTTGTGAATTGTGAGGCTGCTGCAATACCAACTGTTTCTCGTTCAATAAAGTTGAGTCTTGTACAGCGTGCCTCTTTTTGGTGGCAGCTTCCGAGACGTCATGGACCTTAAGTTTTTTGTAAACCTTACAGCCAAGATCCTTGCTGAGAATAATGTTGTCGGTTCCCGTGGAAAGGTCGAGATCAGCAGTCATTTTCCGTATTGAACGGTTCTCCTTGCGATAGATCCGCTCCCTCACCGTCTTGATGGTTTGTAGCGTGCTTGTCGAATGTAGCCGGCCAGGTCTCACACGGCCCACGATTCCAATGGTCTTCTGGTATCTCTTGTTGGTCGCATACAAAAAGTTCGGCTTAACCCCAAGAGATTTCAGACGTCTGAATATTTGGCCAGGTTGGTAACCGTTCATAAATCAGCTCCCGACTATTTCCCAATATCGATCCATCGGTCGTAGTAAACAAAAAACCACTGATAGACAGTCAACACCATTCCTTTGTGTATATATGAAGCTAAAACTGACCTAATTACGTGTACAGAATATATACATTGTGCATATCTACACAATCATGAAACATTGAAATCGAACTAATTGAACACCGTGTAGAGTCAGTCAATCTTTAGCTTATATTAATTACCATCAAATCCTCACTCACAACATTTAATACTTTTTAGAGCGTACAGAAATGCTTGCGCCCTCAATCGCCTGAAACAAGCCTAATTACATTCACCATCAATCATCCACCCACAACAAAGCCTCCAAGCAAGATTTTATTCATTTACAAAACATAAAGGTAGAGATAAAATCGAATCAACCGAAGCCAAAAAGGTATCCATTCAAATCCACAAAAATTCTGCCATTTTTTTTACACAATTCCTCGCTTGGGTCAAAATTTCATTATCGAGACCAGCCATTGTTTTATTGTTGAACTTTGTCGGTTAAGTGATACAAAAAGCAAATGATTTATAATGAGCGTTAATTACCCAACACCAAATCCGCCCCTCGCGGAATAAAATCACCTTATTGAAAGCGCTTTCCATCACCTTTACCAGCCCGAAAGCTCATGAAAAACATGTTCGAATTCGGCAAAGGAGGGCCAGAAATGGGTGTGGCGAATCAAAGCTCACATACCTTCGGGACAGGACCTCATTGATTATGCATACAGGAGCCTCCATCGTCGGTTCAGCTTAACTCCATCGCCATGCCTGCCGACGCTTTCCGCGGCAAAAACCCAATCAATCCTCATTAGGTTTGGCTGTGCCGTCACACGAAACACGGATTCAGATATAGCGGCAAGTTTTTCCCCGGAATTTCCACTGCTGCTGTTTGTCAACAATGCCGTTTCGCACCTCGACAACAAATGCTGTCGTGATCTCTCACGCCTTGACACTGTCGTCATCGTTATTGTTGTTGGTAATGGTATGTAAATTTCACTTGACTAGACAATTTATGTAGATTTTTTTTCGGGTTTGATAAAAAAAGAATGTATTGGAGGAGGATTGCGCTGTTGTCTTCTTCGGTTGCGGCTGGGAGGAGCTGTTGCTCTCAATTCGTTTTGTGTCCTCGATAATGGCTTAAAAAAAAGGAGACCATGAAAAAGCGTTTGATCTTTCCCCTTCTGAACAACGCTCGTTAGGAGTCGTTTGACATTGTTATGTGAATAGAGAGAAGGATGGGAGGGGTTAACTGTGACGTTTTGTTTTCATTTCAGCCGTGATCTCGAATGTTTGTTTCATTTTTTTTTTAGTTGTGATTGGAAACATTTAAAAAATATGTAACTTAAGGTTTGCATCCATGGAAATCTGGACACGTTTGATTTATTCCAGCTATGAATGAAATATTTCACACAAATAATGCTGGGTGTCTGACCTTCAAAAGACCATTATCAGTTTTGACATTTCAAATCACTTGGTCGCAACTCTGGATAGTTTGGGGGATTAAGATCCTTCGGCACGAAATTGACACCATTCGTCTTGTACCACTCCAGAACATCCTTGAAGTAGTGACAAGAGGCTAGGTCCGGCCAAAAAATTGTAGGAACGTTGTGTATTTTGAGAAACGGAAGCAGTCGTTTTTTTTAGGCATTCATTCATGTATTTACAGTTGAAGTTGTCACGGAAGGCTTGCTCCGTTTACCACACGTACAAATCCCCTGCCAAATCATGAATTTCTTGGGGAACTTTGACACTTGCTGTTTCCTGAGAGACTCTGGAACATCGAAATTGTGTCTTTCGTCACATACTGGTTGCCGGGAATTTGTTTAAAGTCCGCTTGGAGCTTTCTGAACTTTGAATGAACGAAGCCCGGCTCGTTTCTTGGCTTTCTGCACGAAACTTTTGGCCAAGTGCAGCTTTTTCGCGACATCCCAAACGGAACAGTTGGGCTTGCGTTTAAAAGCAGCAACCACTCGCTTGTGATCCTTCACACAGTACGGAACACTTTTTCTACCACTCACCTTCTTCCGATCGACAGTTAAACGTTCCCCGAAACGTTTTATGACACGAGACACAGTAGACTGGTGAATTTTCAACATCTTTCCGATGGCTCGGTGCGAAAGAAGTGGGTTTCTTCGACTCCATTTTCGAAACTACGACACATTTCACAATGAAACTCACGCAGTGTAAACAATACACGCTGAGGTCATTTCATCCAAAATTTCATTGAAATCAACCCAAAGGGCAAAATGTTACAGCTTATTGAAAGTGATGCAATTTAACTGTGAACACCCTTTAGTTAAAGAGTTGCTCACCTTTGTTGCTTCTGGGATGTGGTGCTCCCGGGCCTGGGAGATCGCCTGCTCGATCGACTGCAGTTGCCGATCGATGTCGTCGGTTGATTCTGGGCGTCCATCGTCAACCTGAAGACGGAACTGGACCCAGTTGGCGCGATGGTAGTTGCGCCTGGTTACCGAATGCCGGTTGACGCAGAACCCAACTTCAGCCACCACTGGATAATGGTCTGAGCCGAGTTCTTGGTACACGACCGGCTGGGCGATGTTGTTCTCCATGTTGGTATAGAAGATGTCGATTGTTGAGTGGACCACGGCTCTGCTCAACCGGGTGGTAGTATCCGGGCCCAGGATGGTATAATTGTTCTCATCCATGTCGTCGTTTAGGATGGAGCCGTTCTTGTTTTGTCGTGCGTTTCCCCAGGTTTCATGTTTTGCATTCAGGTCGCTGGCGATAATGAACTGCCCCTGCCCCCGAGTAAGCTTGATGACATCGTTTCGTAGGGTCGTATATGTCCCGTTGTTTGCGCTTGTTTGTTTAGGACAATAGGCCGCGATGATAGTGATCTTGACTCCGATAGCTTCGATGAATTGAAGCTGAAAGCTCGGAAGCATCCGGCAGTTTATGTTGGTGCGCAGGGCGATGGCGACTCCCCCTCCGGCGGAACTGGTTCGATCAAGTCTGATCAGTCGGAAACCTGGGAGGAACACATTGATCTCAGGCTTGAGATGCACCTCGGTGATGATTGCGATGTCAAAATCTCGTTCGTTAAGAAAATCGATGAATTCTATATATTTGCCCTTGAATGAGCAAGCGTTCCAGTTAACTATTCTAACGATTTCACGGTCCATTGAGAAACGCAATCATGGCTTGAATATTGCTTGATGATGGTTGCCTGAGTCAGAATTGCAACGACTTCCTCCGTTGATAAAGCATTTTGCGAACGTGTACCCCTTTCATATCGTTCAACGCTATGAGATATGCTATATGAGATCTCCCTTACTTAAATTTGAAGTCTGTGATAGGAAAATACTCGGCATTTAGTAAATTTACACTGCGAAACGAAATTATAGTACATCACTTTATATTTGCGTTATTTTCCATAGTTTAACGTTCGAAATCAATAGTAGGCAATATTGGAATCGACACGTAGAAATATTTCCGATCAATTGAGGCAAACATTTTGATAATGATGAATAACTGGTGATGCAAATCGTTTGCTGCCATTCTTGCAATCAGTGTGGATGCTGCGGAACTTGACGGAACACCGACTGTTGCCTCTGTCATCACTGACAGATTTGATAGCTGATTATCCACTCTTTCTATCCACTCCTGTACTCTTCCAATGCCGGATTGCTCGGTGATCGTCATTATTGACATGTCCACTTCCTCGCTAATGATAATTTTTCCTCTCGCATTCGATATTGCCCAGGCCAAATGCTGCTTCTTTCTTTCCAATTCCAGGTTATGCTGCATTTCCATCTCTCTTTCCAGAATCACCTGTTGTTCTTGTAGCTGACTAAGAGTAGCTTTTGTTTGCTCCGAAAAATGCGAAGCCGCCAGCTGCCACAGCAGTACTGGCTCATTGCCGCTATGCACAGATCGATGGCTGCCGAGCGAATGAAGATGTCCCATATGAGACGTTCCTTACTTAATTGTGAAGTCTGTGATGGGAAAGTACTGTGCATTTAGGAAATTTACTCTGAAAAATCGGCATTATAAGACATCACCTTATATTTGCGTTAATATCAATAGTTGAATGTTAAAAATCAATAGTTATAAATACTGAAATCGAAGCGTAGAAAATATCACAATCGATTGGTGCAATTATTTTAGAAATCAATCGTGAAATGACTTAGTTATTAACGTTCAAAATCTAAGCAAACTTCCTAACACTCTTAATTTACGTACTCGCAACGTGTACCCATGAATTAAAAACAAAAACGTAGTCCTACGCCAAATTAAAAAAAAAAACTGAGACACATTTTCAAACTATTACTAGAAAATGTGAGCAAGTTCTCTTAGATTGCACTAGAAAAATATTCGCCTTTGATTGATATGCCTATTTAACATACTAAAACAAAGCTGATTAAGTGAAGCGTTGAGTCTAAAAGGTGTTTCGATCAAAATTTGGTCGACTTAAACTTGACGCATTTCCTTTCATCGTGCATTAAACAATTTTGCACACCCCACATTTTAAAGATGTGTGCGTGTAGCATCATGCCTCTATTTTGATTTTGAGATTAGCACTATACTTATCAAAATGTCGTCGAAGGAAGAGAAGCAACGCATCAAAATTTTGCACGTACATGGCGAAAATCCAAACTACTCTCACGCCAAGTTGGCGAAATTGTTGAATGTGGCTAAATCAACTGTTATCAACGTATGAAAAGTGTTCGGTGAACGTTTGTCGACAGCCTGGAAAGCTAGATCGGGGGAAATCGAAAGCCGGAGGCCACAGCGACGACAAAAAGAGTTGCCCGCTGTTTCGAGCGAAACCCCAACCTCTCCGTCCGAGATGTCGCAAAGAAGCTGGGAGTGGTGCCTTCAAAAAAAAACGAGTGGACTGTCAACTTACAAGAAAGTGGTGACTCCAAATTGCGACTATAAACAAAACACGTCGGCCAAAGCACGATCGCGAAAGTTGTACACGACTATGCTGACAAAGTTTGATTGCGTGGTACATGACGATGAAACTTTCGTCAAGGCAGACTTTAAACAGCTTCCTGGGCAGGAACATTAAACTGTCAAAGTTCGTGAAGAAATATATGGTGTGGCAGGCCATCTGTACCTGTGCCTTGAAGAGTATACATTGCGACCGGAACCGTCAACCAGGAAATTCATCTGAGCGACACAATTGTTCCGTTCTATTTTGGCCGTATTTGGCATCTTGCCATTACGGAAAAAAGGCTATGGAGTGGTATGCCGCCAACAACGTTCAAGTGGTGCCCAAGGACAAGAACCCTCCCAACACGCCAGAGCTCCTCCCAATCGAACAATATTGGGCCATCGTCAAGCGGAACTTTAAGTAGACTCAAAAAGCTGTTGTGAGTGAGAAACAGTTCAAGGCAAACTGGCGTTCTGCGGAGAATAAAGTGGACAAGGAGACTGCACAAAATCTTATGGCAGGTGTTAAACGAAAGACCCGGCAATTCGCATTCGGCAAAAAGGAAGCTTAGCAGAATATTTCTCCTGTATTCTGTATTAACTGTACTTGAAAAAGAAAAAGAATTTGACTTAAGGAGTGTATCGAAAATAAGCTATCCACAAACTTTCTTTCAAATTATGTTGAAAACCGATATTTTATTCATACAAAAAATTGATCCTTTATTGTACGAGGTTAAACTTGAACATAATGAAGACCAGATGAAATTTAAGTTATTCTTTCACGAATTTTCGAACTTTGGATCGAATGCTCTTCATCAAGTTCCGGACAAGTGTTGCATCGCATTTTTTGGACGCTTGAGCCCAAATTTTTTTGAACTCCTGCATGTTCTCAGCTGCCTTACCAGTCTTCTTGAAGACCCTCTTCACGATTTCCCAGTAACGTTCGATGGGTCGAAGCTGAGGGCAATTGGGTGGATTGATATTTTTCTCAACGAAATCTATACCCTTTTCCGCAAGCCAATTGAGAGTGGTTTTGGCATAGTGAGCCGACGCTAAATCCGGCCAAAACAGTGGAGGTGTACTATGCTTCTTATATAAAGGCAACAATCTCTTCTGGAGACACTCAGATCGATAGATTTCCGCATTTATAGTTCCGGTAGTGTAAAAAATGGTTGACTTCAAACCACAGGAACATATTGCTTGCCATACCAGTACCTTTCGACCGAATTTCTCCACTTGAATCGACCTGTCCGCATCGCTCACATCCTCCCCAACGACGGCAGTAAAGTATTGTGGACCTGGATGGGTTTTTGAGTCCTCCTTTACATAGGTCTCATCGTCCATCAAAACGCATGCATCCGGATGTGAGCGACACAATTGTTCCGTTCTATTTTGGCCGTATTTGGCATCTTGCCATTACGGAAAAAAGGCTATGGAGTGGTATGCCGCCAACAACGTTCAAGTGGTGCCCAAGGACAAGAACCCTCCCAACACGCCAGAGCTCCTCCCAATCGAACAATATTGGGCCATCGTCAAGCGGAACTTTAAGTAGACTCAAAAAGCTGTTGTGAGTGAGAAACAGTTCAAGGCAAACTGGCGTTCTGCGGAGAATAAAGTGGACAAGGAGACTGCACAAAATCTTATGGCAGGTGTTAAACGAAAGACCCGGCAATTCGCATTCGGCAAAAAGGAAGCTTAGCAGAATATTTCTCCTGTATTCTGTATTAACTGTACTTGAAAAAGAAAAAGAATTTGACTTAAGGAGTGTATCGAAAATAAGCTATCCACAAACTTTCTTTCAAATTATGTTGAAAACCGATATTTTATTCATACAAAAAATTGATCCTTTATTGTACGAGGTTAAACTTGAACATAATGAAGACCAGATGAAATTTAAGTTATTCTTTCACGAATTTTCGAACTTTGGATCGAATGCTCTTCATCAAGTTCCGGACAAGTGTTGCATCGCATTTTTTGGACGCTTGAGCCCAAATTTTTTTGAACTCCTGCATGTTCTCAGCTGCCTTACCAGTCTTCTTGAAGACCCTCTTCACGATTTCCCAGTAACGTTCGATGGGTCGAAGCTGAGGGCAATTTGGTGGATTGATATTTTTCTCAACGAAATCTATACCCTTTTCCGCAAGCCAATTGAGAGTGGTTTTGGCATAGTGAGCCGACGCTAAATCCGGCCAAAACAGTGGAGGTGTACTATGCTTCTTATATAAAGGCAACAATCTCTTCTGGAGACACTCAGATCGATAGATTTCCGCATTTATAGTTCCGGTAGTGTAAAAAATGGTTGACTTCAAACCACAGGAACATATTGCTTGCCATACCAGTACCTTTCGACCGAATTTCTCCACTTGAATCGACCTGTCCGCATCGCTCACATCCTCCCCAACGACGGCAGTAAAGTATTGTGGACCTGGATGGGTTTTTGAGTCCTCCTTTACATAGGTCTCATCGTCCATCAAAACGCATGCATCCGGATGCTGCAAAAGACGCGAATACAATTTCCGGGCCCTTGTTGCTGCTCGCTTCTTCTGTTCTGCACTTTGTTTTGAGATTTTCTGCTTCTTGTAGGTCTTCAGGTGGTTTCGCCTCTTGATACGCTGGATCATTCCGACACTCGTTCCTGCTTTTTTGGCCAAATCACGTATTGACATTGATTTGTTCTTCATGATTAGAGATACCACTTTCTGCTCCAGTTTCGGGTTGGAAGAACCGGGTTTTCTGCCTCTTCCTGGTAGCTCATCCAAAGAATAGTGTTCCCCAAACTTATTAATGATGGTTTTAACACTCGCATGATGAATTCCAAACCGCTTCGCTAATTTTCGCATAGTAATACCCTTCTCACTTAGCCATGTGTCCAGAACCTTAATTTTCTCTTCCTTTTCAATACGCGACATTTTGAAAACGCAGAATTTGAACCGCACAAACAAGTAAACAAAAGAAAGCTGACAGTCAAACGCACAGCATGCATTGTTCAGAGCATAAAAAACCATCACAAATACATGCGTACAGCGCAAATGTATGTGGATAGCTTATAGTCGACACACTCCTTATTAATACAAACTTTGATCGACTCTCACACATTACTGTTAGACCAAATTTTGATCGGAACACCCTTTACCTACAGCACTGATCAGCCTATTCGGGAGATCTCTGTCCTTCGTTTGATAGCATTTTGTCGCCATTCGTCCTCGCCATCGAAGACGTAAGCTGCTCCGAGCTCATTAAGGTAATAATCACCTACTTTTATAAGACGACAACGAAGCCGTTATGGCAGTGGACCCGTTTGCTCGAGTGCAAAATCCACGACAAGAGACGAGATTCTCAGGGCTTTATTTATATTAGAATATAAGTGAGCAAGGGACTTGTGTTCTTACCGACAAGGAAAAATGAGATCCTGAAGATTATGGGAGCAAGAAGTATATTCAATTATAACGATGTAACGAAAAACATATACCTACATATTACGAGAAAAGGGATCATGCTTTCTAAGGCGAACGTTCTCTGGTGGTTTGGATTCTGATGAAATCTTTTCTTAATCGTTGCTCTAATGGTGTAAGATGGGGAAGATAATTTAAAGTAACGGAGTGGAAACTCATAAATTATAGGGAAAAAAGGGAGAAGGTAAGTAATATCCATTAAATTCCATTACACTTCTAGATACATAAGAATGTTCATCCTCGATTTATCCATCAAATGTTTATGTCAGTAAATGCTCAATTTACGAAATATTGTTCGTGACAAGGTACAAACAAAAGGAAATCTGGAAGTTTGTGACCAACAGTCTTGTCTCTGAATCACTGAATCAATTTATCTCTTTCAACATTTACATCATATTACGTTTTCTCAAAGCAAGAAAATTGAAAAGAACAAATACACAAAAATCCTAGCAACTCTTTTATTGCTCCTTCAAATCTGAGCCATCGTTATTTATTCACTTACTTACCGAATCAAGGATAATGTTTTCAGAAAATTAAGATTACATTACAGTGCGCTCAAAACTGAGAGCTTGTGCTGGCGGATAATTTTGCTGAATCTTTATGACTTCCCCCTACGCAACACCCAGAAGCCATAACTCTTCCAAGCTGAGCGAGGATAATATTCTCCAACGTCGTCGTTGTCGTTGTCGTCGTCGTTCCAAATATTTAGGCCACAATCCACTCGCTGACAAAAATAAAACAAAATAACCATCATGATGTTCCGGATTATCTTCCGACCGCCGCTCGCAAGTAGCAACCATGCGGAAACATTTCCAGCTTTCTCGATGGTTGCCAAGAAAAATTCCTCGTAAACCTTTTCATGCGAAGCGACCCGACCCTCCCACTAATGCGACAAACGACGGAAAAGTCGGTCTCTCTCTAACACCGCCCCTCCCCCCCCCCCCCCTTTCCTCATCTGCTATTTACTGCACTAGCAAAACTGTCACCATCCAACCACAATACTGCAACAGTTCTGTTCTGAAGTCGTGTCAAATCCAACCCACGGAATTGTAGTCGTATGTAGTAGGTACCTACTGAGAACTCCTTGCTGACAGTTATTTCCAGATTAAAAACGGTCGTATTTTGCACTGTCAATTATGTCCTACTTTTGCCATAAATATTGCCATGGCGAAAGCGGCACTAAGCCAGCAGAAGAGTCGTACGCGCTGAAAATAAAAAGCCTTTTAGCTTTCCTCCCCTGGGCTGTTGGAAGGCGAATGGCCCCAGCCCGGCAAGTCGACAATCCTTCTCAAGGGGCGCTCCTTGAGCGAACTAACGGTAGAGCTAAGTAGCACTTCTTTTGACCTCCCCGCTCCCCTCCTCTTCTGCCATTCCGAAACGATGTCAAGCAGAACTGCATTAAGGTGGAGAATTTACGATTCACAAAGCTCACTGCAAAAGTAGTGATCCATACAAATGTACGTTGGATGAAGAGTAAAAAGAAGGAATATCCTAAATCGTAACAAATCCTCGCGTAAAGTGGCTGCCATAAAATTACCGTGGATTTAATTTAAAAAATGGACACGTTGTTGTGTCCTTGGGAGGGGGCGAACACACAGAGCTATAAAATTTCCATAACGCTGCATTTGAATTTGGAGGAATGTTTTTCTTTTCGTTGTTGCGAGTGGGTGTGTGGCGTTGGGCATAAAAATGTTACGAATAACGGACTTTGGGCATAATGGGCGCTAAGTTAGAGGATATAAGAATAAAAAGATCCTTACAAATGCCTGCGATACCGTATTAGTTAATCCGTGCGCGGACAACACCCACAAAGTCGTAACACTGAAAATGAAATATAGTTCATTCCATGGAAACGTTGGTTTAACTGACCAATCTATTCGTTGTTTTGTGCAATGAATTTGATTCGTACCCCTAGTAGCACACCTGTTGCCATTTAGCTTAGATAACATTAATATGACTTGTTTAGTCATAATTAAGTTACTACAACTAATAACGATCGTAGTGTGCTACTTGGGACCATTTATCAAACACCGTATGCAATGTCACATGCCCTCTGAAAGAAACGAATCGTTTGTGTATTCAAAAGAATATTGGTGCACTGTACGAAAACTGTACTAAGAACTAAGACAATTTTGTTCAAGAAAGAAAAAAAAACAAGCAATGTGTAATGAATGTTATTATCATACCCAGGTAACCAATAAGCATTAGCATATGTAGTAAATCAACCCTAAATCTGCATTTCATATGCTACAAGCATTATATAAGGATTATATCAGCATCTTGAATGCTATCTGTTGTAAAGTTGAATTTCAAATACTATTTAAATTCTTCTAGCCGAATGCAAAATAGCAATAATGAAGCATTATCATAGCATTGCAGTCAAACAGCCGTATATTAGGCCAAAAGAGGCATATATGTTGCGTTTAAGGTGACTTAATTGCTTGATAGGCTGCTGTAACCTGGGTACCCATCAATATTTCGTGACGGTCCCCATTTGTAAAATTTCTATTTGGAATGCTGCTGTTGGCATTAGCTTGCTTTATGTTTGCACTTCAGAATAATATAGAGATCGTTTGAATTTTTTATCCCCCGCTATTCCAATCCCAACAAAATCGTTAGCTAGGAAAATCAAATTGTCGCCCTAAAAAGGATGGATTTTAAATGGTCCATATTTGATCGATCTTCCTTGGACCTGTCGTATGGCTCATTCACATCTTTACTAATATTGTGCGACAATTCATTAGCCAGCAATACTAGCATCATAGTTTCAACAGTTATTAGCAGATAATTGAAATCAATTATCTGCTAATTACTAGTATCTGGTCATGCTTATGTTGCTAGTTAATGCATTTTCTACCCAAATTAGCGATGATGATGGTGGCTGGCTTAAACCGTTCATACCCCTCAACCACCTTACCGAGAGATGGCTGCCAACTAGATCACACTTATTTCGCTCGTGATTGAGCGAACCGGCTGGCTACAAATTCATCACTGGCTAGGTTTACCGACTGCATAAACAATAGCTGCCTAGAAATGGTTGCCAAACCAAAGGCGATAGAGCTACCTGGCTAATGGTAGCTCGTCAGAGGTTACTTGGCACCGCCATCCAGGGTACTTGTCACCGCCAGCTACCAATTCAATACTGGCTCATTGCCGCTCTGAACAGCTCCAAGGCTGCCGAGCGAAAAAAGCATTTTGCGAAGGTGTACCTCTTTTATATCGTATATTTATATCTTTTACACTCTGGGAACTGGGAGTCGTTCCAGCATTCACTTAACCACCTGCTCTAAAGACAGCCAGCGGGTAGCAGAAGGGAGGAGCATTTTAACTGGTTTTAAGTCCATAATTGTCTGCAGTTGATCGAATTTCACAGTTCGGAGTGAAGAATTGCACAGAAACGCATAAATATCCTTGCAGACAGATTCAATAGACGCTGGAATGTACTTACAAGCACATAATGCGAATGAATAACAAACACATATTAACACAAACAGATTTGCACACTCTTTTTTAGGCAAAACAGCAAGAGAGTGGTATCCTCCCAACATGACATTGGCTCCACCAGCATCGAAACCAACAATATTTTTTTCGTAGTGAATTCCGTCTTCTCTAAACTCTGCAGTGATTGCCCCATAAATAGTTATCGCATCCGCCTCAGCCAGTTCCAACACATGGTAGAAGTAATCACGATTGACCAACTTTTCGTCAGACCATGAATACGTCCCTACAACCATCACAAGATTTTTTCTGGCGGACACATCAGTTGATTCATCTATCATTAAGCTGAAAGCGTTACTGCGCGTGATGCTAACTAGCTCTTCAACGTGGGCTTTTCCTATTACATTTTTTAAAATTGATATAACTTTCGTTCGACCACGGTTGATTTGTGAATCCGGACAAATATTTTTCATGAACTTGGTGATTTCTTCTATCTCCCTTGCGCTGAACTGGCCGGCTTGACGTGCCGCAAGGGCTCAGTAGGGATCAAGACCCGAAGCTAAGAGTCAGTTCCATTGTGGTTATATCACATTTATTAGCAGAGCAGCACATCGAAATTTTAGGTTCATTATTCTTTATATGCTATACAATTTCAGATCATCCATGGATATCCAAAGTTTTGTAAAATAATTTAAAATCAATTTTTTTTTCTGGTGGCCATGATACATTATCTAAGCTTTCAGGTTCATGGTGGATGTGCGGGTCCGTATACAATTGCAGCAGGACCACAATCTGCAGACACGTAAATACAAATGAAATTATTATCGTTTTATATTATAACATCCATTCACTACATTTTGTATGCTTTTTTATAAGTCATTTTCAGTTTCGCATTGATGCATCCTTGTCAGTTATAGCTCATCTAACCTACGTTATGTATTTGAAAAGATAGGAAGGTTTTTAATGTTTTTTTTAGAAAGGATCATATTCGAAAAATTCTACTTAAAAAAAGCTCTTTCCTTCTTCATCAAAAATATATATTAATTTAAAACCTAGCAGTTTACAATCATTCATTTCCTATTTCACAGACATAAAGTATCATGTATGGGTCCAGATGAACAAGAGCTATCGAAAAATTCAATTTTTTATCTTTTTGTATGTTTGTTTTATTAAGATTCAGTTTTTGGATTCATACTCATATGAAATTTATTATGCTTTATTATTAGCTGTTTTCAGTTTGTTTCCAATATTACTATGATATTAATACACATCTAATTTTTATTTTCAGTAACATACCAGTAGATGTCAGATACATCTTGTACCTACGTTTATTATGTTCTCTGACTATTATTGTGAAAACAAATTCTAATCTTATAAGATCATAATCCAATAGAAACTGCAACAGTGGAAATCTTTCGATGAGTGGATGTTCAGCTTAGTTACGGATATATGATTTCTACTATAGTTTACTGGCCTGCTGGTATTATTATTTTATATTTTAACGTCAGTTTATTATTTTATGTTATGATATTAAATGATGTGACATAATTGCATTCAAATTCATTTAATTAAAATCGCTATTTCCGATGAAACTCACTACATAAATTATTTCAAGGAAACGGAACAGCACATCGAAATTTTAGGTTTACTATTCTATTGCTATATAATTTCAGATTATCCATGGATATCCCAAGTTTGATGAGATAATTTTAAATCAATTTTTTTCTCGCAGCTACATTGTCTAAACTTTCAGGTCCACAAATGGAATTGTTATTATCATTCTTATATTCATTCACTATATTATTTGTCATTATAATATTCATTCGCTATATTTATTATAATTATAATATTAATTTATTACATAATATATAAAAATAAATAAAAAATAGGAAAGAAAGGAGAACAGGGTATCACCCAAACTAATCGCACAATGGAGTGGAATAACAACCGCCCCCCAGCGGACAAAAAAACAATATAATTTACCACCCCTTTATCCTCCGTCGATTTCCCAATCTACTCCAACACCCCCCCTACAACCCTCCCCACAAACCATCACAAGAATGCTAAATGGGTATTCGAATTTTTTATCGATCGTTGGACGAACTTATACCCACCCGTTTCCCCACGGTTCCCTCTTACGGTCCCCCCCCCGTTTCCCTTCCTCCTCGCCCCTCAACACCAACCGGTAACTCAATACCACTATCTCATTAGGAGCCCCATAATGCACGCTACAAAGGAATGGGTACCTACATACATACCACCAACTCATAAATCTTTCTTATTTTTCTTCTACCTTTTTTAGTCTCCCCCCCCTCACTCACCTCTCTTTTTCTTCTTTCTTAATTAACAAATACCAAATCTCAACCACCCATCCTCACCTCTCCCCCGCCCCCCCCTTTTCACTCCCTATTTCCACTCATACACACCCCACAACCTTTCCCCCACTTCCCCCCCAAAATATTTTTTTAATTTGTTCTTACCCAATTTGTTCAAAATCCCTCCCCCTCCATTTTTAACCTAATTTTTTTATTTTTTTTTTTTAACCAAAACAAGGACAAGGAATGAATGAAATTTTACACATTATAATTTATATTTTCCATTTCTAAATTATACAAATTAAACAAAAAAAAAAATTTTTTAAAAAAAATTCATTAAAACATCCCAAACTAAATAAAGAAAAAAACACCATCATATAATAATTTCCCTAAACAAAAATTCACCCCACAAAAAAAAAATACAATAGCAAAAACAAGAAAAAAAAAAAGAAGGGGAAAAAGCAAAGTGAAGTAACCCAACCCAAAAGCCACCCAAACTTCTTCAAAATTCCCTTTCCAACAACTTTCTTTCCCACCCCATTTACACCAGCAGAATTATTATCAAAAAAAAAACCCCCCCCCTATAAAAAAAAAATTTTTATCAATAAATAGCCAAAGCACTTTTTTTCTTTTTACCACACACAAAACTCTCTTAAACATTTCTTTCTAATAAAAAAACCACCGGCATGTATATAAAATATCAAATTACTTCCCCGCCCTCAATTGTTTTTCCCCCACCCCCAAAATCCAATTTTTTTCCACCCCCTAACCTTTTTCTTCGTCTTATAGGCTGCTCAAATTTTTTTTAATTCCAAAATTCTCATTGGTGCGCAAAAGCAAAACACATTTTCTTCGAAATAGTCAAGAGTAATCTAACTTGTTCTACTCGGCCAGGATGACAGTTTTTTATTGAATTACTAGCTGAACCCGGTGCGTGCGCTGCTACGCTTGTAACTAAATGAAGGAAAATTTAGTATAACTGGCACGTTTATGGTTTTTTTTCGGAATGATTTTTTTTTCTTGAATAAGCAGGGGTTCAAACTTCTATCAAAATATGCTTCTTACCCGAGATATACACGTTTTGTGTTTAAGTAACCTGTATAGTTCTCATTTTCGATAGAAACTTGTGTTTCATTTGCATGGGAGCCCTCCCTTCCAGAGGGGGTGGTTTCTCAAACCACCCTACAATCATTGCCTTCAAAACCCCCCACATGCCAAATTTGGTTCCATTTGCTTGATTAGTTCTCGAGTTATGAAGAAATTTGTGTCTCATTTGTATGTGAGCCCCCCTTCCTGAGAGAGTAGGGGTCTCAAAAAATCATAAGAACCTTCCCCAGCCCCAAAAACCCCTTCATATAAATTTTCACTTTGGTCGGTTCAGAACTTTCCGAGTCTATAAGGGTCTGACAGACAGAAATTCATTTTTATGCATATAGAAATCTAGCCTCCAAAAACCCCCATTTGCTAAAAGTGGTTTCATGTACTTGATTAGTTCTCGAGTTATGCAGAAATTTGCTTTTTATTTGTACAGGAGCCCCCCGCCTTCAAAATGGGGAGGGGTATTGAACTGCCATAGAAACATTTCTTGCCTCCAAAAACCTCCACATGCAAAATTTGGTTTCATTTGCTTCATTGGCTCTCGAGTTATGCTAAAAACTATGTTTCATTTTTATGGGAGTCTCCCCTTCCAGAAGGTGGAGGGGTCTCAAACCACAATAGAAACATTTCTTGCGTTCAAAAACCTCCACCTGCCAAATGTGGTTCCATTTACTTGATTAGTTCTCGAGTTATGCAGACATTTGTGTTGCATTTGTATGGAAACCCACCTCCCGCCCCTTTCAGATAGCGGAGGAGACTCAAAATTCCATAGAAACATTTCTCTCCTCCAAAAACCTCCACATGCCAAATTTGGTTCCATATGCTTGATTAGTTTTAGAGTTAAATATGCAGAAATTTGTGTTTCATTTGAATGAGAGCCGCCCTCTTACAGAGGGCGGAGGGGTCTCGAGTTACTTTAGAAACATTTTTTGCATTCAAAAACCTCTACCTGCCAAATTTGGTTCCATTTACTTGATTAGTTCTCGAGTTATACAGAAACTTGTATTTCATTGGTATGGGAGCCCCACCCCCTCCCCTACCAGAGAGAGAGGAAGGGTTTCGAACTACCGTAGAAACATTTATTGCTTTTAAAATCCCCGCATGCCAAATTTGGTTCCATTTGCTTTATTAGATCTAGAGTTATGAAGCAATTTCAGTTTAATTTGTATGACAGCCCCACTTCTAGGAGAGGGGAGGGGTCTCAAACCACCATAGAAACATTTTTTGCCTCCAGAAAATACCACATGCCAAATTTGGTCCCATTTGCTTGATTAGTTCTTGAGAGATGCAGAAACTTCTGTTTCATTTGTATGGGAACCTCCCTTTCAAGAGAGGGTCTCTATGACTACCATAGAAACATTTCTTGCCTCCAAAAACTTTCGCATGCTAAATTTGGGTTCCTTTGCTTGATCAGTTCTCGAGTTATGCAGAAATATGTGTTTAATTTGTATGGGGCCCTCCTTTCTAGATGGGAGGGGTCTAAAACCATCATAAGAACCTTCCCCGGCCCCAAAAACCCCTGCATACAAATTTTCACGCCTTACGCCGAGTTAAATCGTGACAAAGGAAACCCCAACTCATATTTATTTATATACTAGCTGAACCCGATGCGTGCGCTGCTACGCTTGCAACTTAATGGAGGAAAATTTAATATAACTTTCGAAATGAGTTTTTTTTCTTGAATAAAAAAACTTCTATCAAAACATGCTTCTTACCCGAGAAATACACGTTTTGTGTTTAAGTAACCTGGATAATTCTCATTTTTGGTAGAAATTTGTGTTTCATTTGTATGGGAGCCCTCCCTTCTAAAGAGGGGTGGTTTCTCAATCCCCCATATAATCATTGCCTTCAAAACCCCGCACATGCCAAATTTGGTTCCATTTGCTTGATAAGTTCTCGAACCATCACATTGGGCTCATCGATTATAATAAAAATTTGAGTTTCATTTGTTTGAAGCCCCTCCCCCCTCCTTCAGAAAGAGGAGGGGTCTTGAACTACCATAGAAACATTCTTGCCTTCAAAACCCCCCACATGCCAAGTTTGATTCAATTTGCTTGATTAGTTCTCGGGTTATGATGAAATTTGTGTCTCATTTGTATGAGAGCGCCCCTTCCTGAGAGAGAAGGGGTCTCAAACAATCATAAGAACCTTTCCCAGCCCCAAGAACCCCTTCATATAAATTTTCACGTTGGTCGGTTCAGAAGTTTCCGAGTCTATTAGGGTCTGACAGACAGAAATTCATTTTTATGTATATAGAAATCTAGCCTCCAAAAACCCCCATATGCTAAAAGTGGTTTCATTTACTTGATTAGTTCTCGAGTTATGCAGAAATTTGCTTTTTATTTGTATGGGAGCCCCCCACCCCCTTCAAAATGAGGAGGGGTATTTATCTGCCATAGAAACATTTCTTGCCTTCAAAAACCTCTACATGCCAAATGCCAAATTTGGTTTCATTTGCTTCATTGGCTTTCGAGTTATGCCAAAAATTATGTGTCATTTTTATGGGAGTCTCCCCTTCCAGAAAGCGGATGGGTCTCAAACCACATTAGAAACATTTGTTTCTCTCAAAAACCTCCACACGCCAAATTTGGTTCCATTTGCTTTAATTTTTATCGAGTTATGCAGAAACTCGTGTTTCATTTGTATGAGAGACCCCTCTTTCAGTGAGCGGAGGAGTCTCAAACCACAATAGAATTATTTTTTGTCTTCGAAAACCTCCAAATGCCAAATTGGGTTCCATTAACTTGATAAGCTCTCGAGTTATTCCGAAATTTGTGTTTCATTTGTATATGAGCCCTCCTTTCAGAGAAGGGAGGGGCTCGAGTCAACTTAGAAACATTTCTTGCCTTCAAAAACCTACACCTGCCAAATTTGGTTCCATTTACTAAATTAGTTCTCGAGTTATGCAGAAATTTGTGTTGCCCCCTCCCTCCCCCTTCCAGATGGCGTAGGAGTCTCAAACTTCCATGGAAACATTTCTCTCCTCCAAAAACCTCCACATGCCAAATTTGGTTCCATATGCTTGATTGGTTCTCGAGTTATGCACAAATTTGTGTTTCATTAGCATGAGAGCCCCCCTCTTACAGAGGGCGGAGGGGTCTTGAGTTACGTTAGAAACATTTCTTGCCTTCAAAAACCTCTACCTGCCAAATTTGGTTCCATTTACTTGATTAGTTCTCGAGTTATGCAGAAACTTGTGTTTCATTTGTATGAGAGCCCCGCCCCCCCCCCCCCCCCCCTATCAGAAAGAGAGGAGGGGTCTCTAACCACCGTAGTAACATTTATTGCCTTTAAAATCCCCGCAAGCCAAATTTGATTCCATTTGCTTTATTAGATCTAGAGTTATGAAGCAATTTCAGTGTCATTTGTATGACAGCACCTCTTCTAGGAGAGGGGAAGGGTCTCAAACCACCATAGAAACATTTTTTGCCACCAGAAAACCCCACATGACAAATTTGGTTCCATTTGCTTGATTAGTTCTTGAGATATGCAGAAACTTCTGTTTCATTTGTATGGGAGCCTCCCTTTCAAGAGAGGGGAGGGGTCTCAAACTACCATAGAAACATCTCTTGCCTCCAAAAACTTCCGCATGCTAAATTTGGATTCCTTTGCTTGATCAGTTCTCGAGTTATGCAGAAATATGTGTTTAATTTGTATGGGAGCCCCCCCTTTCAGAGGAGAGAGGGGTCTTTATTTATCTTAAGAACCTTCCTCGGCCCCAAAAACCCCTGCATAAAATTTTTCACGCCGATCGGTTCAGTACTCTCCGAGCCTATTAGGGTTAGACAGACAGACAGACAGACAGACAGGAATCCATTTATATATATATATATAGATAAGATTTGAAGTTTGACTCACGCATACTAATGTACCATTTAGGTTAAAGAAGCGCGACCGAAAAAGACTGTGAAAACATCATGGATACCAGAGAGAAGAAGATGATATCGTCAAATATCTCAATGGGATTTACCTTCAGGAGTAACGAGTTGAGTGAAGGTAACGCCGTCAACGCTAATGGTAAAAAACAGGTACGGATTGAGTGCATAAAACATTTTCGCCAGGTAGAGATGTTCCAGGTGCATGGACTCAAAACGGGCTTAGCTTATTTTATGATTAAATTTAGAATCGTAAGAGTAAAAATCTGTATTAAATCTGTACGTCAATACAAATGTCTGTATAATGTCTGTAGTCTGTATGAGGGCTGTATGGCACTTTAAAAGTCTGTACAAATACAGACATGTCTGGCACCGCTGGAGCTAATCTCAAAATCAAAATAGAGGCATGATGCTACACGCACACATCTTCAAAATGAGGGGCGTGCAAATTTTTTTAATGCACGACGAATGGAAATGCGTCAAGTTTAAGTCGACAAAATTTTGATCGAAACACCCTCTATAAATCAATCTATATACTTGGGACACATG
The DNA here is from genome assembly GCA_024533555.2 of Aedes koreicus. Classification (NCBI taxonomy): domain Eukaryota; kingdom Metazoa; phylum Arthropoda; class Insecta; order Diptera; family Culicidae; genus Aedes; species Aedes koreicus. Next base: position 341,087 of record JAHHFK020006054.1, on the reverse strand, counting down.
TACTGTCATATGTCACTGACTGAGTGAGTGATCTTGCAATGCGGTACTTTGGAAAGCCTTAGAATCCTAAGGATCATTGCACGGAATGTATTAACCTCACTTTTTTGACAGTTCAGGGAGCTTGTTTACAAGGTGTTAGAATTCGAACCGACCAACAGAAATTCTTAATTGGCTTTTTTCGGATTTTCTACGATTAGATACAGGAAATAATGTAAAAATAAGCACTTGTGTCCGTTTTTCAGCTGTATTACTTCAATCGTAATAATTTTAGAGTACAACATCTCAAACCAACCTTACCGAAAATATTCTAAGTCCGCAAAACAAGCTCCCTGAACTGTCAAAACTGCATTGATGACGCCATCGTGACCGGCGTAAACACCTTGTTTTAAAAGTGCATGCGTACGCAATGTTGACTCTATTTTGTTTTTGCCATTTTCTATACAGTTGTCAAAATGTCGTCGAAGCAAGAAGAGTAGCGTATCAAGATTTTGCACGTGCATAAGCAAAATCCAAATTATTTCCACGCCGACTTGGCAAAATCACTGAATATTGCTGCTGCTAGGAAGTCGGGATCAGAAGGAAACCGAAACCAGGCAGCTGCAGCGACCGGAAGAATAGTGGCCAGCATTTTTAAACTCAATCCCAACCTTTCCATCAGAGATATCGAAAATAAATTGTGAAAGTCCCACACAGCAGTGCAAAGAGCAAAGAAACGAGCCGGACTGTCAACATATAAGGTTACAGTGACACCAAATTGAGATGATAAGCAAAACACAACAGCCAAAGAAAGAGCGCGTAAGTTGTACACGAGTTTGTTGACCAAGTTTGATTGCGTTGAAATGGACGATGAAACATACGTCAAGGCTGATTTCAAGCAGCTCCCAGGTCAAGAGTTTTAGACGGCTACCGGAAAAGGAGAGGTTCAAGATAAGTTTAAGTAGAAGAAAATGTCAAAGTTCCAGAAAAAATACTTTGGCAGGTTTGGCAGGAAATTTGCACCTGTGGACTAAAATGCGAAAGTTTTGAGACAACTGGCACTGTCAACCAAGATATTTATGTTAAGAAATGCTTGCAAAAACGCTTATTGCCTTATTAAATCGGAAGCCTTATCTAATAATTTTCCTGTGTTATGTAGACGATGAACTGCAAAAAGAAATAAAGATTGATCATTTATATAATAAACTAATCAGTGTGCACTTAATCATGTTCGACCAATTTTTGACCATTTCACCCTTTACCAGCATTGCATAATTTAGAAGGATATGATTTCGAGTCACGCGAATCATTTCCAAAACATCAATTTATCCCAAACTTATCGTCAAAAGGCTGATTTCTACTACCTCTAAATATAGCAACAATGTTTGCTCTTATCTTGATAATCCAAATATTTGCCAAGATAATACAGTCGACGAGTTTCTTGTTTTGCGCTGTTGCGGCCTGTTCGAACAGCGCTCGCGTCGTCTCTTCTGGTTCAAGATAGAAAAATTTGTCGACAAGCCGGGGAAGGAAATCACAAATTTCCTTCCCATCATCATTACCGCTATGATCGTCATCATCATCATCATCGCCAACGCCGTCGCTACAAATCCTCGGAGTTTTATTTTCTGCGGCGGCAGTCGTCCATTCCACTTGTTACAAACTTGATGTTCTCGGTTTTGCTTCTACCCAACTCACAGCTGAAATAGAAACACACCGAGCGCTGTTGTTGTTTCAGCGTATTAAATCGAAACGAGCAAGTTTTATGTTTGAACCATAATTTCGTATCGCATGACGTATAATCTTTAGTCGCATTTCCATCCCCACGGTATTGAGGGATTAGAGTTCCGAATGTTATTCATAAAAAGAGAGTCCAAACACGATGGCGGTTGAGAATCGGTTTTCCACTTTTTCGCAATTGGATTGGATGGTGAGGATGCAATGGAGGATTCACAGTGATTCCGTTGCTCGGGATGGATTGTTGGGAGAGCGGGAGAAGGGAAAAGACAAATATGAATGCGATGTATGAATCCATTTCGCTAACCTTGTGACCACTTTTCTCAGAGGGCATGGGGCTATCAAAATTGCATAACATAGTTTTTGCTTCGTTTTAGCCATGTTGAATGTGTCTGCAATGGAAATGTTTTTCGAAATCGTTGGCAGAGGGCGTGGAACAGCCAGACAACGAAATGATGAATGAAGTGTGTGCATTTTGACTATTTCCATCCCGTTGCAACAGATGGACGGTACTGGTTGGAAATCAAGTTTAAGTGAGTTATCAAAATTATGCATTTATTTTCGGTTTGCTGTTATTCCACCCCCACGAGGGAGTTGATTTATCGCAACTCTACCAGCAGTAGTTTAGAACTTTTATTGCATCCATTCCTGGATGTATGCCTCTTTTTCAAATCCAATCATTTTTTACGATCCCATTATCGTGCGTAGCTGACTGGAATAACGGAATTATTTCAGCCTCGTTCAATTTTCATGCAAACCGAGCACCCACCCCACCTACCAATAACGAACATCAGCCGTCCTTGAACTTTTACCTTTCCGTTCATTAATTTTAATTAACCGTAACTGCCTGGCATGGTTTGGGCGCATTTCTGATCCCAAAGTGCCTGGACTTGGGCCGGGATTTTTCATTCCTGGTTCATTTCAACATTGTTTTCCCGCGATCGCATAAATTGTTGCCAGCCAGACCGAACCAGGCCACCTTTGGGACTGTCGTCGGTCAAAAAGTAAAACAAACGACTCGACGCAGTCATGCTGGCATGGCGGCTTCGGCCAGAGATCTGGTGCATCAGGTCCAATTTCACGCGGTTGGATGATATAAATTATTGTTGCAGCGATACGGATATCAAGCTGGGGGGGGTGCTTTATGTATGCAGTGTCATTATTGTGCTTCCAAAAACGGGAGAACGATTTTCCCCATGTGATTGGGTTGATCCTGATCCGGGCGTGGGTGGGTTATTTAATACTGGACCATAATTGTATTTTGTGTTTCACTTTGAACATTTGAGGATGTTTAATGACGATTTTTTCACTCCTTTGTTTTACAGTACTTATGCTGGGCTGGAGCGATCCTTTTCAGCGACTTATTTTCTGAATAACATAAAGTTTTGTGTTCATCAAATGCCGCGAATTGAGCAATCGCTCGCAGTCGCAAAAATCGGATTCATATTATGGCGCGTCAACAATCACGAGTTTATGATACTTAAAACTGCTTTCACAGGAATGGACAAAAAACGGTTAAAGTTTCATAAAATAATTGTCAGAGTCCTTTCATTGAACAATATCAAATTCAATTGCCTTTGACGAATTGTTAATTGTTAATCTTAAAGCATTCAAGCAGACCGAGAAACAAACGGATCTCATTTTTGTTATGAAAATTAATTCATTGACCTCTTTTTCCCGAATTTAAGAATTATTTCGAATTGTCATTACTAAGAAGCCCAGTTGATATAAAAAAGGGTTAGTACAAATAGAAAAAATGCCGGCGCCAGTGGTGTAGTGGTGAGCGTGACTGCTACTTGGCACTCCAGTGGGTCGAGGTTCAATCCCAGTCGAGGTCGGTGATATTTCTGAGGCGAAAAAATCTGGCTCCTTTTTCTTTCATAAGGGAAGAAAAGCCGTTGGTACCGGCTTGTGTGTTGATGAATGTGATATGTAGGGTCCAGGTGGTGGAATCGTCTTCTTGGCGTCGGTGGTTGTCACCACGTCGTAAGGAAATAGGCCGACGGAAAATAAACGATTGAAAAATAATACTAGAAAATTTAGAACAATTCTGACTCACTATGATTTTTTGGTTTCTTTTCAAATTTAAATCATCAAGTTGCAATTTAAATCATCAAGTTGGTTATGAATGAATGTGGATTGGGTGATGACAGTTTCTCAAACTAATCTCGGTTTACTGGATTGTTTGGCCAATTCTTGTTTTAACCTTTGCCCGTAATTGATTTACACCTTGACACAATGTAAACAATGTGAACCCACCATAGGAGGTACAATCTGGGTCGGTACGTCGTTCTTGATGGAAGAGCCAGTAGCTTCCGTTTACTAGCTTTCTGTGGTTGATGTTTTTCCAGACTTGTTTTTAGTTCCTGATCACTTGTCCAGTAATCTACACTGATAGCAATTAATCTAAGAGATGCTGGTATATCGTCAGCGTCTCCAGACTATCTAGAACTCTTTGTGGTATTCCATCCATTACCGACACGATTGTGCGGATATGGGGATGATCTGCTGGAATTTATTTTAGAAACTGATTAAATGACGGCAATACTTATCTAGTTCTGGGGGCGACCCCGGCGTAGTGGTTAACATCCATGCCTCTCACGCCAAAGTCACGAGTTCAAATTTCACTGTCTGTCATCGTTATATGATGAGCTGGAACTCGAGCCCACCATTTACTTCGTAAACATTCCAACGTATGCCGAATAGATAGGTAAGATTGAAGCCATGTACCTTATTTTAGAACAGATGAGAATATTATGCAATCCTCTGGCGGTGCATCCATACTTCAGAATTAACATTCTGCTAAACCTTATCCCAATTGAGGCAAATGGTATCTATATGTTTGTTTGTGAAATTCACCCTCCAGGTTTTAATTTCATCTCTATTCGTTAAAGCTTCCCAATACTGCAATCTGGTTCCAATCTCCAGAGCCTCAATTTTCCGCATATTCTACTTTGATCCTGCATCGTTTTCGAACTGATGAAGGACATCGAATAACTTTTGCGATGTCATCTATATATGCCATTGCCTAGTGCACATGCAAACAGTTAACTTTGTCCCTTCTGCACTCCGTAGTTTTCGAAGTTTTTCCCTGCTCGTTTAGTTGAAATTCAGTTTGTTTTTTCTCGGTTTAATAACCATCGCAGTTGTGATCGAGTTTTTTCTTCTGAAGAAGAAAACCTGTGTTTTAGGCAGTTCAATAACGGCAAGTAATTAGTTGCAATTGGCAGTCGTAAAGCCATTTTGCACAGCACGTTTGCGTGGTCACGTACACCAGCAGCAAATCAAGTGATAGAATATATCCGTTCCATTTCATCGGTTTGTTACGGTTTATCGCATCACACTCGTTGCACTTCACACCTCACCAGCGTTCGTCAGCAGCAGCAACAGCAGCTTCTCAGTGAAACATATAAGATGCATTTTTTGTTTCTCTTTTTCTCTCCTGAATGTAACTTTGCGCAGTGGCGATATCGTAACCAATGAGGTACAACCGAGGTGCGATTATGGCTAGTTGAAAACTCTCCTGTATGCATTGTGATTTCATTTTGTAGTGTTGTATTAAACTAGTTTTTAAGTTTTGTATCCGTGTTATCATTGTTCCTGTGGTTGAGCGTTTAAAGCTTCCACAGGTGAATCATTAATTATTTGTCGGAAAATGATTCATCGAGGTGTATCCTTGTCACCCGATCACGTGCCTATTCAGCTGATTCAGCTGGTCCATAGGTTTTTCTATTTTCGGCCGAAAACGAAACCTCTCAATGTATATCAGATCACTAATGATCTGACAAAACGATTCTCGGTCGTGACTGAGATAATGAAAGTGAGACCCAATAAAATAAGGGTCGTTGTGTCCAATCTTAAGCAGGCTAATGATATTGCTGTCCCTCCGCTCTTTTCTCTCGAGCATCGAGTGTATATCCCAGCTCAGGTATCGATATTGAAGGTGTGGTCACCGAAACGCCTGAGATCCTGCTGAAGCAGGGGGTTGGTCGATTTAAAAACGCCTGAGACCCTCTGCTTTCTCCAGTGAAGATACTTGATGTGCAAAAACTAGGCACAGTATCGATCACTAAGGGTGAAAAGAAGTTTACACTGTCAGACTCGTTTCGTGTGACCTTCTCTGGTTCAGTCGTCTCTCAATACGTCGAGTTGGGAAAACTTCCACTACCTGTGCGGTTGTTCGTACCTCGGGTCATGATCTGCCAACAATGCAAGCAGATGGGACATACGACCTCCCATTGCGGCAACAAAGCACGCGGATAGCGCCTGCGCAGACAGCACCCAAAAATGTGCTTCCTGCAAGGGAACTCCTCCTCGTTGGGCCCGGAACACAATCAACGCGGGGAAAAATTTGAACGCTCGCTAAAACAACGTTCCAGGCAATCTTTCACGGAAATGGAGGAAAAAACCTCCCCATCATATCCATCCAAAACCCCTGATGCTCCGATTTTAAGAACAGAAGCCCCTTCCTCAACTGGGCTGTTCTCATTTGATGACATTGTCGAAGGTATCTTCAAGTACCTCGTAATTTCTGACCCTCTTAAAAGCATTGTTCTGGCAATGCTTCCCACAGTGAAAACTTGTTTGAAGCAATTGACGACTAACCGGTTTTAACCGGTTCCATTTAAGTTTAACAAAGCGGAACGCTAAAAAATTGCTACGAAAAGGGACACAGCTGTAGATCGAATTGAGAAGAATCGTTTTTTTTTGTGTGTGATTGGAATGGTCTCACCAAGTTTTACCATACAATAAGGTGAAGCATTTATTTTGCAGAGGATCCATTCCCGTCAATAATCGCTTTTAACTAACCATAGCTCTTGAATTTGAGAGCTTGTATAGTGTTCTATCCTAGTGTTCAGCTGAAAAACGTTTTTTATAATCATTTTCCTGAAAAATTTTGGTTCACTTCTAGTGAATGTTGCATTACATTATTTTTGGTTTTTGCTACGGGGGTACGTAATCAAATAAAATTCAAACGCAGGCAAAAATTAATTACATTCTGTAGTTAATGTTAAGGACTTGAATTGCACTTAAGTTGTGTTTGAGTCCATGAATTACAGTTGGAAATTTTCAATATAATTAAAATTTGAACATCTTCAGCAGTATTATCTACATTTTATTTACTTTTGAGTAGGTTCAATCCAGCAATAAAATTTTCATTATTATTTTCACAACTCCAAAGTACATAAGTTATGTTATTCCATTTTGGTTATGCTGAAATAACGAACTCCTCTTGAAATACTTCAAAAATTGACGTTTCATCCGAGAGCGTCTTATAATCAAATTTAACGTAGGATGCATCATCCATAATTACGCATGCCGATTTTCCACACAGCAGTTTATTGTATGCTCTGAGGGCCCTTGGTTTGACAGAAGTTTTCGAAGTCTTTTTCAGCTTCCGCTTAAGAGTTGCCCAATATTTCTCGGTTGGGCGAAAATGACGTCCACCCTGTTGTTACGATACGACTAATGTATCTCTCGACTGTAGTGGCAGCTAGCTATCTGGCCAAAACTTAACAGGGTCATATCACCTGATGAATTATAGATTTCATTATTTCAGGCACTCCTTTAAAAGCTACGAGTTCATATACTCATTTGTAACGAAAATATGTGTTTATTGTACGAAGCTCCTTCCGAATAAAAGTGTTTTGGACACGGACACGTTTGAGGATACTGCTCACGGTTAACTAAGCCAAATTTAATGATTTCGTAATTTTCGAACCTGACAACGTTGAATCTTCAAAACTTTTACCATTACAAGAAAAGAGCTTTACAGCAACCTGTTATCAAAATATTTGCAAATCGAGCACTAGGAGCGCTATAAATACTTAGCAGTGTGTTTAGATGTTGAGTGACTTGAGCATTATCACTCTATTACACTGCCCCGATGGCCGCTGGCCGCTGGCTCGTAAAATCATTACCCTGAATAACCCATTATTCAGAACACAAAAAAATCATTTAAGTGGCTTTGAAATGATAAAACATTTGATTCTGTAATGAGATTTGAGATCTCACACAAAAAATCTTCAATTCCGCATTGCAGTGGGCTGGATTTCATCACGCGCTTTGAGTAATGGCATACTTTTGCACATCACTACCGCGCTACTTTATGCAATGCTATTGAGTTGCGAAATGTACTTTATTATGGAACGTATTTCTTTGGTTTTGAACCATGTATCCATATACTTTTGCTCTTGCTTTAACCTCTGGACGTCTTTCGCGAAATGTCGATCTGTTTAGCAACATCACGTGTTGAAATGTTGGGAATTTCGGGTGAAATTACCCTTAATCATTCCCTCCGTTTGCCTAAATGCTGCCCTTAAGAACTTGAAGTATTGTGACAGTTACTACAAAACATTCTTATATCTGAAATCTTTGCCATGACTCATGGATGTCCATATGACTAACGCTGAAAAAAACTTCTGAAATTATTTTGTGGCCCTGCAAATATTTCTTATTATCTCCAAGTAATATGGAAAAGATGTGAACGGTGTCACGTCTATGTTGTCTAAATGCCTGAACGGTGTTCGTGGTCGATGAAGAATTTCAACGGATGAATTCGGACTCGTTGTGAACAGAGTTGATCGAGATTATTTTTTCGGGATCCAGAAGAATTGCCTAATTAAGCAAATTTGTCCAGTAGATACAAAAATCGAAACTCCTGATCTTCAACGTGAGCCATCAATAAAACTAGGTCGAGTTCAACCGGAGGGAAGCATGGTATGGACAAAGAATGGCCATCGCAAGCGATTGCATTGATGGTGTCTAGTGCGGCGTACAATGAAACCGTAGCTCTAAATGGTAAAGCAGAGAAGATGCGCAAAGCTGGCGAATATGTTTTTATGGTTGGCTCCGGCTGCTAAGCTGTTTAAAAACTAGCGCTTATCTACCACTGACACCAATTTATTCATTTAATAATAGGTAGTTATATATAATACCTAGTCATTGCGATTACGGAACTGCAAACTAACGAGAATTTGTAACGAAAATTTAATTTCAAACTTTGAGAAAATCATATTGGTTGTCCTGAAAATGATGGAATAGATGGTGAGCATGGCCCGCGATTGTAGTTAAGCCTTTTTTTTATTTCATTTGGAAGCAATTATTTAACTCCACGTCGTTGTTTCTTCCCGACTTCATAGCCTGGCTTCACCGGAAAGCAGAGGTTTCAGATGTTTTCAAATCATTCTCCATTTATTTGGTTTGAAGGGGTTGTACAAAAATATATTCAAATATAAGTACTGATCTGACGGATATTAATGGGACAACTCACAAAACCTGCACTTGGGTGTCATTTTCAACCAAAATAAACCAACAGTTAGGATGCTGTTGAGACCAATCATGAAGTGTGTTGAGGGTTTACTTGTTTGGAAAAACACACAATTTTTCAACTTCACATGACAGTCGATTTGAACCGATTTAAACAACAGTAAGAATGCTGATGAAGCCGTACACAAAGTGTGACGGTGGGTTCCTACATTGGGAAAACAAACATGTTTTTTAAACTATGCTTATTGTTCGCTTTGAGAGCACTCACAAAGTGTCATTGTGGTTTACATCATTGGCAAAACAAACGATTTTAACTTTTATCCTTACTAGTTTAACTTGAGAGTCAATTTGAACCAATTTAAACCAAGAGTAAGGAATGCAAACAGTACGTCCAATCTTCTGGATATCAATAGGTAACTTGTAGAAAATCTTAGGCACTGTATGAATGACTCGTTGCGGTAGGCATAAAATTCAATTTATCTCGAAAACGGCTTCATTTAGAACTTTGCTGATTATGCACATTTTAACATGGAATGAACTCAAAAGTCATATCAGACAATTATGATATGATTATTCTTACAAACAACTTAATATGTAAAAAACATGAAATATTTTCTTCTTGAAACCTTTTGTTATTTGAAATTGCTTTATTTTGAAACAATTCCTTCGAATAACTTTTTCCTGGAAAAAAATGTGGTTGAAATAAAAGGTTGCATATTGCAAAGACCTGCTTGTTTTGAAATTGTTTGATTTAAGGATTTTTTCCCAGTGTATTTTTTTACAAAGCTCCATTGAATGTCTTTAATTTCTTCTCAGACCGAATTTCATTATAATGTGTCTCACAATAGGTGTCATGGTTTATTTCAGCAGGGTAATTTTAACAGCGGAATTGATTATACCCGTTTTGAGTGTATTCTTTTGACAGCTTATAGCTGAAGATAAATAAGCGATTCCGTTTGTTTATATTTATCAGCTACCATGGAAGCCATACGGGAAGCAAGTTCTAAAATTACATTTGCAAAAGCTTAGACCGTTTCAGATATTCAATAGCCTTAAGCAGTTCGAAGTGAGTAACCGTTTTGTTTGGAAATGTCTATATTCAACACATAAGAGGTGCCAGGCAAACAACCAGAACGAAGAAAAAGATCAAAAGTGTGAGGGAGCAAATAAGACGTAATGCGGCCGTATCTGGCCGTAAATTGAGCAAACAATTTGAAATGTCCCCTGCTTCAATGAACAAGCTCCTCAGACATGATCTGGAATGCAAGCCGTACAAGAAACAACGGGTTCACGGGTTGGCGGAGCGTCAAACGCAGGGTCCAAAGAAGCAGAATTTTTTTGGTTCGGCATGGTGACTGCGAGATTTGATTTTCGGAAGAAAAGCTCTTCCTCCTTCAGGACAGTCATAATCAACAAACTAATCGTGTGTATGGCAAAAGTCTTGCCAATATTCCAAGAGATAAACTAGCTGCAGAATGCTTTCAGAATGTATTGAAAATCATGGTATGGGGCGCCGTTTCACGAAAAGGCAAAGAAGACACAAGCGTGGTACGTTGAAAATTTGTCCGATTTCATCACAAGTGAAGAATGGCCTGCATCTTCACCGGATCTCAACCCACTTGACTACTTTGTTTGGGGTTATATGCTTGAACATATAGAACCTACGAAAGGGCTTACTTTAGATCGATTCAAGAAACATTTGGTTGATATTTGGGACCGACTTTCTCAGGAAATCGTTCGTGTCAGCTGCGAAGGGCTTACAAGGCGTTTGCGCAAAGTTATCAAGGAAAAGGGCGAGAGATTCGAATTGTAGTAGTATGGTTTATTTCTATAACATGTATCTTGCAAATGAAAAATGCATGCTATGATTTGGTTGATTTGTTTTGCTGTAATCCCATTTTGTTTTAGTGACACCTATTGTGAGACACCCTGTACAATTGACAATTTATGAGTTATGATATTTTGAAGATAACACATGTGAAAAAAACAACGTTTTTGACCGAGCGGAATAACATGATTTCTCATACTGAATTTTTGTGCAAAGTTTCATCCACATTAGAGAGGGTCATAGAAGATGAAGGTTTATTTGCTGATTTTGCATCTGGGCACTCCAAAGATCGCCGGTTCTTACACATTGAAGATGTGTGTTATTCCCAAGCATCATCGGTTGGTTCTCTGTGTTATAACAGTCGATTCAGCAATACCGGAGTAGCAACAAGATCATTCTTAACCACAATAGCATCAAATTCGTTAAATTTCTCGAGCTTTACTTTACCTAATAACATTTAATAATACCTTCATCATCGAGAAATTCAATTTTTAAAGTGTTTGATTTATTTTGGCCAAGAATAATATCGATTTTTATTTTAAAACTAATCTTACAAAAATAAATAACTTTTAATGATTTACGTTTTGGCTTCTGTATTTAGCAGACTAATTAAAAAAACTTTCTCATGTTTGCCACAGATGTGTCTGTTAAAATGAGAATACTATAACATATAATGCGTTTTCAGGCCAAGTATACGATTTATTTTGTTCAGTACTATACTTGTCATTCAATTGATAAGCTTATGCTAAGAGGATTTCATCGAAAACTCTGATTAAAAACTGTGAAAGAGTGTTTGGAATGCTCAGTTAAGAGTTGTCTACCTTAACCTTCCTAAGATATTGGGGTCAATTCTGGCCCACGGCGCTACTTTAATGAACGCTATCTTTTTTATTTTCAAACTAATCGTGTTGAAATTTTCTGACTCTTAATATTTTACGGAGTTCTTGATTTTTGCATAATTTTTTTTATGTTTATGCAGAAAAAATCTAGGAGTCTCTGCCCGCGGTCGGTTGGCTTTTCAAAAGGACTATCAATTTTTTTTCGTTTTTTCCGCGAATTTATTTTCCAATCCTAAAAATTGCTGTGAGAAGTGAGATTTGAATTGTGTTGTTAAGTCTTAAAAAGAAGTAGGAGGGCCATCTACAATAAGGAAAGGAAAAGTCCCGCCCGAACCATTATAAAGGGTGTCCACGATGAAATTGCCACACACAAAATTGATTCGCAAAATTCGAGTTTTCATCCGATTGCCATCAAATTTTCAGGGATTGAGAAATAACTATTAAACTTCATTTTACCATTTTACTCGTATTTTATTTACAGTCCATACGCAAATGCCCGCACCTTGGCCTTAACCCCGGCCATAAGATTCTGCACAACCTGTGAATCAACCGTTTTTTGCATGTAAACCCATACTTTCTTCAGTTCCTCGACTGTCTTCACTACCTTAGGTCGTTTAAGAAGGTGCTGCTTCATAATCGCCCAGTACTTCTCGATGGGGCGGAGCTCCGGAGTGTTGGGAGGGTTGATTATTTTCGGCACGAAATTGACCTTATTGTCCGCATACCACTTCAGCACGTCCTTGGAGTAGTGGCATGAGGCCAAATCCGGCCAGAAGATTGTTGGGACGTTGTGGGCCTTCAGGAGAGAAAGCAGCCGCTTCTGGAGGCACTCTTTTATGTACACCTGTCCGTTCATCGTGTCCTGGGTCACGAAAGGTGCACTCCGCTTCCCGCACGTGCAGATGGCTTGCCAAACCAGGAATTTCTTCGCAAATTTGGACATCTTCTGAGTGCGGACATGCTCCGGAACGCTGAACTTATCCTTGGCCGTGAAAAACAGGTTGCCGGGGATCTGTTTGAAGTCGGCCTTCACATATGTTTCGTCGTCCATGATGCAGTATTCAACTTTCGTCAGCATGTTGAGGTACAACTTCCTGGCACGGGTTTTGGTGGTCTTGTTCTGCTTCTCGTCGCGATTAGGGGCCTTTTGTACCTTGAACGTTCGAAGCCCAGCCTTAGTTTTGGCCTTCTGGACAAAACTTCGGCTTAGGTGCAGCTTCTTAGCCACATCCCGAACGGAGGCGTTCGGATTTCGGTTGAAGGCCCCAACTACGCGGTTGTGATTTTTGGTGTTGTACGGAATACTTTTTCCTTCACTTCTGGGCTTCCGATCGGTGGTCAACCGTTCCTCGAACCGCTTAATCACTCGCGACACCGTGGAATTCGCGATTCCCAACGTTTTAGCGATGGAACGATGCGAGAGATCCTTGTTCTCGTGATGAATGCGCAAGATTTTATCACGCACGAGCTGTTCTTTCGACTCCATTTCCGCGAGTTTTGATCACAGGACTTTAAAACTAGCAGGATGTAAATAATGCACTATGAACTAAATCCACCCAAATTTTCATTAAATTCTACCCAACGGTTAAAAAGTTAGAGCAATTTCATAGTGTGGCAATTTCATCGTGGACACCCTTTAGTTTCCCGTCGGTCGCATTCGCCAGGTTCCCCAGAAGAGCAGCTAGATAAGGGAGTTGGTACTGGTGCATCTGGTTGCCTGGCTGCAGTGATGAAATTTCTGGCTTAAGAAATTCTTGAGAGTAGGAAATTTTTCATGTAACCTGCAGAAGGGCATGTACATCAACAAAAAGGAACGTAGTCAATGGAACGAATGTGAGAAGACAAGGACAGTAATAGATACTAGACTTTTAACAGATAAGTACAACCTATTTTAAATAACTCTGGTGATCTGATGGCCTTATTTACGCCAAACGAACTTGAAAAAATATTGTTGTAAAATGCAACCTTAGTCCACCCCACCGCCATAGAACATCAACCTAAACAGTGTCTGGCATGCACGCCCGCAAACGCGTGTGCGCGCGCTCGCGCGTGTGTGTTTGTGTGTGTGTGTGTGTGTGTGTGTGTGTGTGTGTGTGTGTGTGTGTGTGTGTGTGTTAACTAGTCTTTTTTCTCTTTTCAGAAAGCAAGTAATGGCGCTATAACCATAAGCCATAAAAGGCTAAGACAAGAGTTAGTGCTGTCCCAACCTACTGAATAGCTCCCACGCAAATACCTGGATACAAGTAGAAAACACCTATGTTCCAGCCCAGAAAAGCAGACAACAAAGGAGTGCATCAACTTTCTTAGCTTCGTCACTCCCAACGACCTATATACTGCCGTGAAATGCATATGAGTCCCATCTTTGCTTGCTTTCCTGGGACTGATATGCGTGTAACGGCAGTATACATATAGATATACATACGCTTTCTCGCCAAGAAAAGTCTCTCACACAATCCTATCCAACTTCCAACTCCAGATGTCTATGAAGGTAACATGAGTACTCAACATCTTCTTAGGTAGACATCTAATCAACACTTCCCTCCCATCCCTTGCTGATCATAAGGACCTGGCCAAGTGTTGCGTCAAGATATCGATGGATGAAGAGCCTGTCACACCCAAGGCAGCTCTTCTGGCGCTTCCATTGTCTCTACAACAGCCAACCCAGGATTGTGTATGGTCGGAAAATGCTAAGCTATCATTTATTTTGTCCATAGTTCATTCTAAACTGGTGGCCGTATAATCGGAACCTACAAATAAATAGTGATACATAAAGTTGTATATTAAAGTAACGCAATGTTGTTGCTGCAATCCAAGAGATCTGACAAGTTCACTTTCACGACCCTTTCTTATATTTTTAGACATTATTTTCTTTTCAGAGAGCGAGTAATGGCGCTATAACCATGAGCAGCCATAGGGAGCTAGGACTATAGTTAATGCTTAGGTCCCAACCGTTCGAAGAGAAATGGAGCATCACTTAACCTTCTTAGACTAGATGCTTCCAACGACCATTGTTAAATACATTTTTGTTCTGTACACCAAACAGGGCATTCTGTTCAACTGTTCTCTCCGACTATTAATTTCCTTTTTCCTTTGATAACTTTTGAAGGCTACGTGGATTCCCCGTGTCTTCTTAAGGTGGATACCTAATCCTCCCTATCACCAACGGTTGCATGGACGTGGCCAGGTGAGCAATCGAGGAGTGTCTTCGTGGAGATTATTGCGTGAAGAAACGTATCAGTAACTGGTTTCGTTTCATGGTAGCATGCAATGCCTTCAACAAATTATTCCTCATCGTATCTCCATCCACGAGGTGTGCAAACGTCAATGCTAATGCTAATGCTAATGCATAATTTTTTTAATGTTTATGCACCATTTGAAAGGTTCTGGTCTCAAACATGCATTGGAACAAAAAACAAACCCGCTCCGGCTCCAATGCCCCCCCGAAACCCCCCCACAGCCACAAAGTTTTTTTTTACACCGAAAAAAAAAAAAAAAAAAAAAACCCCCCCACACTAAAAAAGCCCCCCAAAAAAGTTAAAGAGGGTCCCCTTTTTGGAAAAGTTAAAAAAAAAAAAAAAAGAAACACCAAAAATTTTTAAATTTTTTTCCAAAAGGCCCCCCAAAGATGGCGCTACAGTTTATATTTGCCAAATGAAGCTCTGCCGTCTTCAGCAAAGTCGTTGAGAATGTAAAATAAAGACATTTGAAATATCACATTAGTTCCAGATCGTACCGCAGAGATAGCGCTGCAGCCTATCTTTGCCAATCCGCCATCTCTGTGGCAAGATCTGGAACTAATGTGATAATCTCACATGACGACAAATGACATACTGAGAAACTTTGCCGGAAACGATAACTCTTTGGCAAAGATAGACTGCAGCGCCATCTCTGCGGAAATATCTGGAACTAATATGATAATGTCAAAAGACGGCAAATGGCATACTAAAAAACTTTGCCAAACATGGCAACTCTCTAGCGCTTCATATGAAAAAGATAGACTGCAGCACCATCTCTGTGGCAAGAACTGGAACTAATCAGATAATGATAAAAGACGACAATTGGTATAATGCGAATTTTTGCCGAAAACGACAACTCTCTAGTGATTCATTTGGCAAAGATAGACTGCAGTGCCATCTCTGCGGCATGATCTGAAACTTATATGATAGTCTGAAACAAAAGACGAAAAATGACATATTGAGTAACTTTGTCAAAAACGGCAACTCTCTACACGTAGTCTGGAATGTTTTGTATGCAATTCTGTTCACAATTCCAAATCAAAACCTTTTTCCCTTTGTAGCAGATTCCCGGTGGCCAATGTAACTGGAACCAGGTTTTGAAACTGGAATCATTACATTTTTGAGACCATAACCTTTCAAATGGGGTATAAACATTGCGTCGAAGTTGAATAATCATTATTCTAGAAAGGGTTGAAATCCGGGTCAATTTGGCCCTAATGTCTTATGCGTCAGCTTTTTCTTTTAAACATGAGGAAGGAGTTCTGCGAACAGAAAAGATTTTTTTTTCATTCAAGAACTATGACCATCTAATTATTCAAAATCCATAGTTTTTAGCTCAACTGCAGCCTCAAAATTGAAAATTAAATCTTGATTTCTAATTTTGAACCGGTTAAAACTCGATGAAGTCAAAAAACCTTCCCCAACCAAATGTAGCGTTTCCACTAAGGCCATTACGTGTGTCTATTTCCGCGCATCAAAATAGGGCAACAGCTGCATGGTAACATGTCATTTCCCATGCTGTAAAAAAACAACAAAGCAATGGGACTTTGTGGCCAAAGTGCAGCCATTAAACCGACGAAACGACACATGATGCCAGGGACTCGCCGGCAGCGACAGTAAATCCTGTTAATGGATGTCACATTGCAGGTGAAATGTTCATTTGCTGACGAATGAATCCATTTGAATTCGAGCGAAACACCAGAATGAAAAAGAAAAAAAAACAAAGAAGTAACTTGTTTGACGCTCATGAAAACCCAACTTTGTAACACCGAATTCTCAGAAAAACAAGAGTTTAGATAATGCATATTTGATGGCAGATTTTGCGATTTGGTTGACTCCAGTTCGGCTGCCATAATTTTACCAAGGCTCAAAAAGTAAGTGAGCCATTAATTGCTTCCGTAACAATGGCTGACACCCACGCTGGGAGCCTATTTTTTCCCGGAAAGAGAATATCCTTTTCAGCGAACCGGAGTTTTCCTTTAACGTACATTTATCTTTGCAGTTGTCTTTGGAAGCTGAATTTTGCTGAAGGTGCTTTTGTGAATGTCGGAGAAGTGAATGCAAATGGTCTTCATTTGCTAATATCCCACTGGAAGGCATTTGAAAGTGTCTTTCTTTTGTCCTTCTTTTTTTTTGTATTTATTATGGGCTTCGAAAGGAAGACGGGTAATGATGATAATAAAATTAATAGGGTGACCAAAACACACCTTAAAATGTATCACCGACTTCGTTTGTTTTCCTTGAAAACTCAACAACTTCACAGTTAGGCAAAATTTTCGGAATCCTCTGGCAACCCTAGCCGGACCAGAACCACCTTCCGGCAATCTTAATTACCGACGCAACAGACCCAAAAAATACAAAGCAAACCAGCCACATCCGTCGCATTGTTTGACGAAGCCCGAAGTTCATTATTCTTCGAAGAGGGCTTCTTTTCCTCTTTTTCACGGTTGTTCACAAATCACCTGCGTGAATTCATACCTTCACGACGCAAGAAATCATTAAGATGGTAATATGCTTACCCGAATCGCTAAAACTGTTGCTGTGCTTACCTGTGAAAGAGATTATGAGAAAATTATTACTATTCTGATGAGTAGTGATTATTGTTATGAACTTAATAACCCTAAAATCCCCCCGCAATAGTAAGTCTACCGGCCCAATAGTTAGTTGCACTTAACCATTACCAAATTTACCAATACATTGACCATGATTTATCTCCTCTCACCTAAATGGTTCGGAAAACAAACGCGGTCTTTTTTTCCAATACCTCCCCCCCAGCAACTGTGCAGTAATTCACATGTGCTCGCCGTCAGACTGTGTGAAAAACGGCCCAATCCGTGAATCGCGCCCATCATGATTTGGCCTTTAATCAACGCTCTTCGGGAAACGGCCAATTTCCAGTGGAAAGCACTCGGCGGAAAACTATTGCGAACCCGAAATGGATTAAAAAGGGCGTAAAGCAGCGGAGTCCAACCGATGATGTCGGCACGCAACACAAACTGGCGGCGGTGACTTCGCCTACTCGGACAGGTTCGGTGATATATGGGATGTGATTTCGGCTGAATGCTTCGAATGGGTCGGAGGGTGGAAAGAGTAAAAAAGCACAGAATGCGATTGGAGCCTAGGCAGTTTGATATTACACAATCAGTACGCCCTTGTAGATGTCGAGAATGAAAAATGTTTCTTTTTTGCAGAATTTCCACAAGCACTTAGGCGTGAGGCTCCGACATTGGCTTTGATTTTGATTTGTGCATGAATGTACTCTCAAGTTTATAGGCAACAGTAGTGTGGGAAACTATTACGCGGTAGAGAAAATGATCTACATTGGTTACATTGTTTTGGTTTTACTAGCAATTTTTTTAAGTGTGCTCTTAATCAATCGAAAAGACATTCAAAAGCGATACATGTTGGTTTTATATTCCTTTTGTTTCCGTCACTTGGTGAACCTGATGGGAAATGATTTACTGCAGACAACATGTTTAAAGCAGTCGTCTCAAATAGCTTAGACGGTACAGGCACAGTTGTACCTAACCTTATATGGAGAGTACGTTGCCCAGTTCGGTCAAGGCTATTTTTCGTCTTGCAACACAATTGAAGATGGCTTTGAAAGTTCTTAATAAATAACAGTTAATTTGCATTTAGAACAGTCGCTCTGCTGGACAGATCTATTTTGCTATTACAGATGTCGAGATCGACGAAATTTTATCCAGTTGGTCGACTCAATCGAACCCAACGGAAACTAGTGTTTGATCTGTCACATTTTGTCGAGTAAGAGTAAGTAACCGCAGTATCAAACAGAAACGCGCTTGCCAGCTCGGGAAGCTTTTTGTCGAGCAAAGTTACAGCAATGCATGCATCGACAAATGACAATACTTCTAGCAACACTGGCACGCATGTTGTGTTCGCCAAGTACTGCTCGGTGGGGGGATGAAATCAAATCAATTTTAACGAAGTTGATTCACGGTCGTTCACCACGTCGAACACTGGGACTAATCTGAAAACCCCGAATTCACCAGAATTACGAACTCAAATGTTGCCAATATGGCACTGGATACATATTTTCATCAGAAATTCCAGGAATACTATGGTCAATCATGTATATCCTTCCAATCATGTATATATCACCAAAACATCAAGATTTTTCATGGAGGTGCTTCAGGGACCATATTCAGGACAATCAGTTGCCCTGAACACTCTGTAGTAGGTTCCAGGTGCCCCGGGGGAAGTGGCCAATTTGGAAAATGTCCGGAACCATATCAATATGGGTATCAAACTTCAAGATTTTTCGAGGTGATACTTCTAAATGGCCATCATCAATGGTGCCATGTTCAATTTTCATTAGTGTCCCCTCCGCCTCGTAGCATATTGTCACAAATCCACTAGACCCCCCCTCTCCCCTAAAATGCTACGTCATTGATGGACGACCTTTAATAAGCTCATAAATAATCTCATGAATTTTATCCGGGTGTGTATGTAATCAGTAATCATCTTAAAAAATCAATACATTGATAAAATTTCATTGTTGTATTTTTGTTGCTTCATTTTGCGACGAATTTTTATACAACAACAAAGCTTCTGCACACCATCCCATGAGAACAAAAGAAACAGACAAAACAATCCATAGTTCTGACGGTGACCACTGAATAGAAAGCGCACTCACACTCATGCGAATTCTATAACGAAAAACATCGAAAACATTTGTTTTTCGTTATAGAATTCGCATGAGTGTGAGTGCGCTTTCTATTCAGTGGTCACCGTCAGAACTATGGATTGTTTTGTCTGTTTCTTTTGTTCTCATGGGATGGTGTGCAGAAGCTTTGTTGTTGTATAAAAAGTCGTCTTCTTGTTGTTCGGTTCGTAATGTCGTCCGTGTTATCCGAGTTCCAGCGTGGCCGCATAGTCGGTGCACGTGAAGCAGGTGCATCGATTACGGAAACCAGCGAATTGGCGGGAGTATCTCCCGCAACAGTTTGCAGAATCATGGCCCAATACAAGGAGGGAAAAACATCACCAGGAAAAAGCCTAGGACGAAAACGGAAGCTGGATGACCGACAAAAACGGTCATTGCGGCGGATCGTCAAATCAGACCGTCGGATTTCTGCTGTAAAAGCAACTGCTGCTTTGTATGACTCTACGGAAGATTCAGTTTCTACTTGGACCGTTCGCAGAGAACTGCAGAAAATGAACCTGCATGGCCGCGCTGCTATTGCCAAACCGCTGATAATGCCGAAGAATGCGATCGCTAGAAAGTGATGGTGCAAAGCCCGCAAAGACTGGACAGCGCATCAATGGCAGCAGGTCGTGTGGTCTGATGAATCATCGTTCACACTTTTTCCAACAACTGGACGAGTATACGTTTGGTGCTCACCGGAAGAGGCTTATGATAAAAAGTGTCTTCTTCCTACCGTCAAGCATGGCGGTGGCTCAGTAATGGTGTGGGGTGCCATATCTTCACACTACCAAAATGTCATGTAAATTTCTGTCCCCTGAGACCGACACATGCAAGCGTCCTTTAGCACATAAGAATGAGTTAAAAGAGATGCGAAAATAAATTCAATCAAACACATCTTTTGTCGACTTGCGTATGTGTCAGTTTCAGAAGACATAATTTGACACAAAACCTTTCTTTACGTTCCCCGACTTTTTACAAACATGAATTACGTCTCGTGTAATATCCATAATTTCTAAGTGTGTTGGCATGGACTTGGTCCTATTATAAATCCTGAATATAACATCTTATTTTTTATTTGATGGTTAGGTGCTGCCAATGATAGAATCTTTCTTTCCTGGAGGGGATGGAACCTTTCAGGATGATAACGCTCCGATTCACAGAGCGAAGATCATCAATACGTGGTTCGAAGCACATGCTGATGATTTTGATCACCTTCCCTGGCCTGCACAATCGCCGGACCTCAATATAATTGAGCCGCTATGGTCGACTCTCGAAGCAAGGGTGAGAAACGTTTTTCCTACTCCGTCATCGTTAAAGCAGTTGGAAGAAATGCTTATCGACGACTGGCAAAAAATTCCTCTGTAAACGGTTCAACAACTTTATGAATCCATCCCCCGTCGAATCCAGGCTGTTCTGGCGGCAGACGGAGGCCCCACTTGCTATTAATAAAATGCATCGTCCTTATGAAAAAAAAAATTCAAACGCATTTCCGAAATAAACTCATAATGGATAACCATCTGCGAAGGGCCCGCAGTTCGTCTTCCACTTGGTCGATCCACCGTGGCCACTGCGCGCGTTTTCTTCTTGTACCGGCCAGATCATCATCGAGCACCATCTTAACCGGGTTGTCGTCCGACATTCTGGCTACATGGCCGACACACCGCAACCGCCAGAATTTCACCGTGTGGACGATGGGTGGTTCTCCTAACAGTTGCAGTTATCCTAGAACCATCCCATGAGAACAAAAGAAGCAGACAAAACAATCCATAGTTCTGACCGTGACCACTGAATAGAAAGCGCACTCACACTCATGCGAATTCTATAACGAAAAACATAAGGCAAAATGAAGCAACAAAAATACAAAAATGAAATTTCATCAATGTATGGTTTCTTAAAATGATTACTGATTACATACACACCTAGATAAAATTCATATGGTTATTTATGAGCTTATTAAAGGTCGTCCATCAATGACGTAGCATTTTAGGGGAGAGGGGGGGTCTAGTGGATTTGTGACAATATGCTACGAGGCGAAGGGGACACTAATGAAAATTGAACATGGCACCATTGATGATGGCCATTTAGAAGTATCACCTCGAAAAATCTTGAAGTTTGATACCCATATTGATATGGTTCCGGACATTTTCCAAATTGGCCACTTCCCCCGGGGCACCTGGAACCTACTACAGAGTGTTCAGGGCAACTGATTGTCCTGAATATGGTCCCTGAAGCACCTCCATGAAAAATCTTGATGTTTTGGTGATATATACATGATTGGAAGGATATACATGATTGATCATGGTATCCGGAACCAGTTTTACGGAAATGGCCATATTTCGGAAGTTTTTCAACGGATCTTAGTGCAATCGACGGCATTCAATTTTCAATGAGTTTTAGGTTCTAGGAAAATAGAGGTCATCGATGTAAAATGTCTTTTTGACATGCCTTCTGAAAATCCGAAACATCTCCGGTGTCCGGTGGCCAGTATTCGTGACCATGCATGTTCCTGAATCTTGACTAAATTTGCCGTCGAATGCTTTCAGTTTTGTCCAATTTCAACAATTTTTAAAAAAGTTATAAAGAATTGAATTTGGGCAAAATTTTGCCTATCTCAATCATTTTGCCTATCCACTGTAGTATCGGCCCAAGAATGCTCCCCTGAGGAACTCCAGCTCTAACAGGTAGTTGATCAGATTTGGAATTCTTATAATTTGCCTGCAGGGTTCTGTCAGTTAAATAAATTTGAATTAATTTCATAATATAGAGCGGAAAATTAAAGTTTTTCAATTTAGCAATCAAACCTTCATACCAAACACTGTCGAATGCTTTTTCTATGTCTAGAAGAGCAACTCCAGTTGAGCAGCCTTCAGATTTGTTTGAACGAATTAAATACGTAACTCTCAAAAGTTGATGCGAAGTTGAATGCCCATGGCGGAATCCAAACTGTTCATCAGCAAAAATTGAGTTTGTATTGATGTGAAGCATCATTCTATCCAAAATTAGCTTTTCAAAAAGTTTACTGATTGAAAGAAGTAAAGGGCGAACACGAAATTATTGCGACACATTCAACAGGGCATAACTTTTTTACCATTGGGTAAAAATCAACCAAATTTTGCACATTTTCTCATTGATGTGTATTGTTTATATGCTGTCAAACTCGAAGTCGTGTTTTTCGATTCAACGAAAATAGAGGTGAACCAACGCGAGTCGAGAGAACAAATTCTTTCCAAACACCTGGAATTTCCTGACCTGTCGCACCGGCAGTTGGGAAAAATGTTGAACATTCACCATTCAACCGTCTCCAGAGTGTTGAAGCGGTGCCAGGAGCGGTTGACGTTGGACCACGGCAAAGGAGCTGGACGAAAACCGGGACCGGAGAACAAAAAGACGGAGGGAAAGGTGAAGCGGATGATTAAAGCAAATCCCAACGTCTCAAGCCGTGATTTGGCTAAAAAGATCGGCATGTCGCAGAGCTACGTTCAGAATGCAAAGAAGAGAGCTGGACTACATACATACAAGGTACAGAACTTCCCAAACCGCGATGAGCGGCAACAATCGACGGCTAAAACTCGGGCACGGAAGCTCTACGAGAAGATGCTGACAAAATATGGCTGCTGTGTGATGGACGACGAAACGTATATAAAAGCCGATTTTAAGCAAACTCCCGGGTTGGAGATTTTCACCGGCAAGAGCAAGTTCTATGTGGACGACAAATTTAAGAAGAAGAAAATGTCGAAGCTCGCCTCCAAATATCTCATTTGGCAGGCCATCTGCTCTTGCGGACTGAGGAGTGAGCCTTTCGTGACAAAGGGCTCAGTAAATGGCGAGATCTACAAATCTGAGTGCCTCAAGAAGCGCCTTTTGCCGTTCTTGCAGCAGCACGACGAAGCTCCGCTATTTTGGCCAGATTTGGCATCATGCCACTATTCTAAAAGTGTCCTGGAGTGGTATGAGGCCAATTCTGTCCATTTTGTTCCAAAGGACATGAATCCGCCAAACTGTCCGGAGTTGCGCCCGGTCGAGCAGTACTGGGCAATGATGAAGCGGGAACTTCGGAAGAGCAAGAAGACAGTCAAAGACGAGAAGGACATGTTAAGAAAATGGAAAAAAAAAACTGAGAAACTGGTACCGGATGACACTGTAAAGACTTTGATGGAGGGCATCAAGCAAAAATGCGTTCAATTTTACACTCAAGGCTCCATCGATTAACTTTTCTTTTGATTTTTGAAGTAAATATATGTATAAAAGTACCCTTAAATTTTGGTTTGATTCTAAACATTATAAGAAAATTGGCATGACATTTTCGGTGTCGCAATAATTTCGTGTTCGCCCTTCAAACTTATTGGTCTGTAGCTAGAAGCTTCAATGAAGTTTGTCAGAAGTAGATAATTTATCATCTCCATGCGAAGCGCTAGGAGTGGACGGTAATTTATTGCTAGAACGAATAGACATGAAGAGAAAGTGTATTGATAGTTCCGTATAGGGCAACGGCAGGCTTTGAAAATTGAAAGATCAAGTTTGAAAACGAGCGGAGGGCATTATTGAACGGTAGTATCCGATTAGGCACATAACCCTTTACCATACTACCCCATGCAGGATAGGCAAGAGGAGGAAATCCCCTTGACTGGCAAAAGGTTATGCAACCGGTTATCTCACCCGTGTTAGGCAGTATTGGGAGAGGGACAAATCGCTGGAACTAGAAAAAAGCAATAGGTAGTATAAGAGCTCGACCGGTTGCATAACCTTTTGCCAGTCAAGGGGATTTCCTCCTCTTGCCTATCCTGCATGGGGTAGTTTTCAGACGTAAACAAAAATGTCCTAGCTGAAAAACTTCAAACACATGCATGACAAATTAATTGTTTAATTACATAGATCTACAGCATGAAACAGGAAAAATAAAACTGGAATATTGATGTTTTCGGTGCTACTTGGGTACTTTCTAGAAGTTCAGGAAGAATCTTCCTAGAAATAAAAACTTCTCCAAAGGTCAGGCAGAAACTTCTTAGAATTATATGGAGCACATCTTAGTAGTTCAAGCAGGAATACCCCGAAAAATTCAGGACCAAACATTCCCAGAAGTTCAGGAAAGAACTTCCCCGAAAATCAGGAGAGAACTTCTAAGAGCTTCAGGAAAGAGTTTAGGGAAGAGGATTCTTTAGAAGTTTGGATTTTTCTAGAATTTGTGGAGATCTTTCAAAAATTTTAGATGAAACTTCCCAGAAGTTCAGGTAAAAACTTCGCTGAACTTCATGAAGAAACTCACCAGGCAGGGCACCACCAATAATTTCTCAAAAAATCGGAGATAAACTTCCATAATGCTCAGAACGATACGTCCTAGAAGTTCTGTAGAGAACTTCTTTGAATTTCAGGAAAGGAATTCCTAGAAGTTCCGGAAGAAACTCCCCAAAAGTTGAGTTGGAACTTTCCAAAAGTGCTTAAGAGCTTTCCCGAAGTTCAGAAGAGTACATATTAAAATTTCGGAATGAGGCTTTCTCGAAGTAAAGAAAGAAACCTCTCCAAAGAACAAGAAGAAACTTTCCAGAAGTAAAGGGGGTACTTCCTAGTAGTTTGAGCGAGAAATTCTCAGAGATTTAGGAACAAACTTCCCTGAAGCTTAAGAGAAAACTTCCCAAAAGTTCAGAAGAGGACTTTTCAGAAGATCTGGAAGGAACATCCAACAAGGGAAATTGGAAGAAGAGGGTTTAAGAGAATTTAAAATTTTAAATTCTGGAGAGGACTTTTCCAAATTTTCGGTAAAATTTTCCTCAGAGTTCAAGATGTGACTCAGAAGTTAGAAAATAATAGGCTCAAAAAAAAAAACTACTCCGAAGTTCAGGAAGAAACTTAACAGTGAGGGCACGACCTAAAAATTGAAGAAGGAATTTCTCAAAAAATTCAGGATAAAATCTCTCTGAAAGTCAGGAGAGAACTTCCCAGAAGTTCCGGAGGAAACTTCCCAAAAGTTTAGTTGGAACTACCCAGATGTGCTAGAGAGCTTTCCTGAGAGCTTTTTCAAAGTTCTGGAATCCCCAGAAGTTCAGGTAGATACTTCTCAGAAAAACAGGAAGATACATTCCAGAGGTATAGGGGGTACCTTCTAAAAGTTCAACCAAGAATTTTTCAGAAATTCAGGAACGAACTTTCCTGTAGGTCAGGAGAAAACTTCCCTGATGTTCAGAAGAGGACTTTTCAGAAGTCCAGGAAGAAAAGTTCAGGTAAAAACTTACCAAAAATTTTCCTCGCGTTCGGTGGGACTTTCGAAGTGTAGAAAGTAGCTAAGTTTAGGTAAAAACTTACCAAACGCTTGTTGGTTGTTGTTTGTCTTTATTTGAAAGATTTTCAGCCAGTGCTCCGACTTGCCACACGTTTCTGGAAGGTTTGTTTTGGTTGTTAATTTCCAAGAAAACCAGGAGTGACTGTCAAAAAAAAGCATGAGGAAATTTGCAGAAAGTTCAGTAGGAAACTCACCAGAATTTTAGCAAAGAACTATGTAGAAGATCAGCAGAGAGTTTCCCTGAACATCAAGAGATAATCACTGACGAACCGAAGAAGTAGTCTATACAAAGATCATTCATAGGGCTATAATGATATTCATTGCTCAAGACACCACATTCAAATATGGTAAACAACATCTTCCGAACCGTTCGCATTGTACTATGAGCTAAGACAAAAACTCATGTAGGAATAACAATTCCTTGGTTCCCATATCACCTCGTTTGAGATATTTAATCGAAGAAGTTTATCAATATATCAAAGCAGTTTTCGAGATTTTTTTTTCAAAGTTCAGAGAATCCTAGGGGGTAAGTCACTCGGACACTATGTGTTAACACCCCCAGAAACACAATCCACCACACTTAAAACACACTCGCCACCATATGACATCACTTACACGAATCGATTATTTGTTTTTTCATCGTTCTGTTTCCCTCTCGCTTTCACTGATGTGATGTAGATGATGCACAAGTTTGCGTGTATTAAACGTCAAAAAGGCCCGTGGTTGCCAATAAGCATAAATTTCCGATTGTAGTATTGGCAGATAATTTGAAACACAGAAATACCTTCCGACAAACTGAAACTCAAACAAACCGTGGCCGGGCGTTACCCAGGAGAATCCTCCAAAAATTAAAAAAAAATCCCCGCTTAGGGTACTAGAAGCTTCGGAAAAGTTTGAATGCTTTACTTGAATAGAACCTGGATAGAACTTGGATATCAAAATCGTTGAAGTGAGATCGGTTTCTAAATATCTATACAGTAACCTTATAATGTTTAAGGTTTGAAGAATTAATGCTATCAATAGCTTCGGTATTGTCAGGCATACATTAATTGGTGATAATCAAAGGGTGTCCCACATGAAATTGCATAACGGAAAAAAACGC
Organism: Aedes koreicus; assembly: GCA_024533555.2. NCBI lineage: Eukaryota > Metazoa > Arthropoda > Insecta > Diptera > Culicidae > Aedes > Aedes koreicus. The sequence goes on along the minus strand of JAHHFK020006054.1, from coordinate 314,157 downwards.
TGTCAACTCTATACTTCTATTGATTTCCAAGCTCATCCAGCTTAGTACCAACGGAGGGGACGTAGTCCAATACCTACCCAATGATTGCATTATCTCCACTCAACTCAACCAATCTCAATCTTTTGGGATATAGTGGGTGGAATATTATAATATGAGATGACTCTTTGGAAAATCGACAGGAAAACGGTGTGTAACCACCTTGCACCTCATAGCAAGATTCTTAGAGGCGGACCGGAAGATTCGATGAGCTACCTCCGCCTTCGACTCAGGTGGATTAATTCACCAATAACTTCGATCAAAAGCAGAATCAGGTGGAATATGGTGTCAGATTTAATAAGGTCTGTATCCACATTAATCCGGACACCTTCAAATCATTGTAACTTTTGAAATATTGCACGTTGGAATGAAAAATTTCACTGTGGTATAGCTGAAAGTCTATGATGAAAAAGACTATGATTGATGTTTACATTTCATGTTTAGTATTCAAGATGGCGACGAAAGAAAAACAAGTGCGCGAGCGAATTTTGTACGGGCGTACGGCAAATCCTGACTTGTCAATACGGGACCTTGCAAAAACATTGGATTTGCCTAAATCCACTGTTCACGATGTGCTCAAATCATTTTCGGAACGTTTGACGGTGGAGAGGAAACCGAGAAGTGACAAAAACATTGGACGCGCTGATCCTGATCTGGACCGAAAGGTGAAAAGGATATTAACGAAAAACCCAAAGCTCTCCATTCGAACGGTGGCTCGTAAAATAGGGATGTCGCCTGGTTTTGTTCAAAAATCAAAACAACGTTTAGGACTTAAGTCGTATAAAGTAAAAACAGTTCCAAATCGCAACGACAAACAGAACTTGGCAGCAAAATCACGGGCTCGACGTTTGTACTGCGAATATTTGACGAAGTTTTCATGTGTTGTTATGGACAATGAAACTTATGTCCTGGGGGATTTCAAGCAGCTTCCAGGGCTGGCTTTTTATTCTGCTATGGCCAGAAATGCTACAGCTGAGCATTTCAGAACGAAGAAGGCATCGAAATTTCCCAAAAAATACCTTGTGTGGAAGGCAATTTGCACGTGTGGCAAAAAGAGTAAATCTTTCGTCACTACAGGCACAATCAACAAGGAGATCTATCAGAAAGAGTGTCTGCAGAAGCGATTGCTACCCTTCATCAAAAGTCACAAAGAAAAACCTTTGTTCTGGCCCGATGTGGCATCATGCCACTATGCTTAAACTGTGATGGAGTGGTACCAAGCAAATCAAGTGAACATTGTACCAAAAACCTCAAACCCGCCAAATTGCCAGAGCTACGACCAATCGAGAGATATTGGGCTCTGATGAAGCGGAAGTTTTCTGGAAAGAAGCAAGGAATCAAAAACATCAAACACTTCCAGCAAATTTGGACAAAGACGGCTTCTACGATTTCTGAAGAGTCTGTACAAACCTAATGGACGGAGTTAAGCGCAAAGTTCGAAAATTTTATGCAAATACCGAATAACTATGTTTTGTCTTCACGAATTGTTAAAACACATCCCATGAATCTGAAATAAACAACTACGACGGAAATATAATGGTAAATTTATGTTTTATTCATGTTTTGAGGTGTCCGGATTATTGCGGATACAGACCTTAGTAGGACTAAACTAATTCTACAAATTTGTCCAAAAGTGCATTGTTTTATTGAAAGTGTTATATTCACTATAATGTTTAAACGATATTCAATGCTGAATATCATTTTAATATTCTCATATTCCGATCTGATGCCTCTAAGAGCATGAATTGTGAGACAAATTTATATAACTAATTAAGTCCAGCAATTTCATCATACCAGATATTTTGAAACTCAACTTCTGAAACGGTTCATAGGCAAATTAATCACACGTAAGTCATCAAATAGCCATGCAATAAACTTAGTTATGAAAATAGCACTGAGGCACTCCAATTATGTTTAGCAATGAGAAAACACCCCAACAATTGAATAGCACCATCAATCTAACCCCCATAGATAAGATTGGGCAAACATCTTGTAATGTAATAAGCAAATGTGCAAGCATAAATCCTGCCCTGCCAATCCAACAACAAAGCCATAAGAAAAACGACAAAAAAAACTGAAACATCGGCCCGGCATGGAAACTCATAAAGTGAACGATCCATTTCCATAAGGGCATCCATTTTCCCCTACGTAGAGCATAGTGGTTGTAGAGGTGAAGTTCTTTTTGCACCGTTGAACCCTTATCTGCCGTAAGAAAGAAAGAAACCCAACCACAATGCCACGCCATCATCATCGAAAATGTGGCATCGAAGCAAATGCCCGAAGGATACCCATCTGTCTAGCAGGGCCCTCGCGCAACCTCAACCGAACTGACACCCTGCCCTCAGGGGTGCCTAGCCCCGATGCTGTGGGATCCTAGGAGAAATCTATATCACAAATGCCAATTTCTTTGGGGTTTCCCGCGCCACGCCGCCACCGGTCCCGATACATAAATCTGCATGTAATGGCTCACTGGATACATCGGTTATCCTCGATTCTCTAGCAGCTCAGCCAACGCAACACAACGAACGTCGACAACCCCTGCTCTGTGGAGATGATAGAGTCGTTCGTCCTTGAATGGGGCAGAGCGAATACTCTCTCGTCCCATTGCCCGGCCAAATTGGGAGGAATGAAAAAGCACCGTCAGACCCATCTTGCATTGTGCGTGAACATAGGCAAAGTGCCACAAATTTCCCACAATTTATCAATGAAAGCGGGAGAGATAAAACTCCAAGAGGCCGTGTTTTCTGTTTGTTGAGCGGCGATATCGGTGCCAATATCGACCTGATTCGGTAGGGGCGGCTCGCGGAAAGGTTCGTTTTTTTTTTTACGATGTCATGAAAATGCTGTAATGTACGCAGATAGAAAACGGAAGAACTTGTTCCATCAACGTGTCTTTCTCTGAAGTGTGACAAAAAGCCTGGAAGGGAATTCCTTTGATTTCTAACTGTCACGTCTTAAGCGGCGCATTGTTTGGATCACTTTGTAAAGCCTCGCCATCCTACCAAAGGTGCTATGGGACCATTTGTTCAGGTTAGCTTGACATCGTAGAGTAATTGGGGCAGCCAGGAGCGTGCGAATTGGACGGAAGGAAAAACAAGTGGAAACCCAAGCCGCAGAACTCGAGAGCAAACGTGCCTGCCAACTGTCAAGGTGTGCGGTCGGAAAGGAACCCCGAAGCAACAGGAATTAGTCAAAGAGAGTGGAAAATCGGTCACGTGCTATCACATCGCATTGTACCTCTAGGCTGATGGGGGTGAGAAAGTGGGGGTGAAAAGTGCTTTCTTTATATGGGACAAATGAAAAAAATTGGATGAGACAAACCAGAGAAGAACACGAAGTTCGCCATTTTAGTGGGCGGTGGTCAACACTGCACTCTTCGGCGCTGGTGTTGGCGTTTATCGGTGAGCTGGCATACCGTGGTCACATCAGTGATGGTTAAGAATATGAATTTCAGTTGTTTGTGACCTTCAGATGCTGAACCCTGCTTACAATAAACTGAGTAGTAGGGTAGCTGATCCTGGTTTGAACCACTCACATGGTTTGTCATGTAATCCTTGAATTAATCCTAAGTTTTCTACAAAATTTTAAGGATTATCATAAAATATTTAGAACGTATACAAGCAGTATCTTATACTGACTGTAATTCTGGGCGTAATACTAAGGTGTGGCCCAGTTAGAATTGCAACATAGACTATTGCGCATATTTCGGATATTCATTAACAAAATAGTATTCTGTTTTAACTAAAATGTTCGACTTTATGTGAACTTTAGAGGGAAAATACGAAAAAAATAATCATCTCGATTTCGAAGAAATTTGTGGACTTTTCCCGGAATACGTTTCCCTAACCGGCGCACATTATTCTCATCCATCGTTTTGGAAATCTTATTCCACATGGTTCTCAATTCATTGATGCTCTTGACGACACTGCCCTTCACCTTCAGCTTCCTCTTCATAATAGCCCAAAATCTCTCTATCGGTCTGAGCTGGGGACAGTTTGGTGGGTTGAGTTCTTTCGGTATACACTGAATCCCGTTGGTTTCATACCACTGTAGCACTGTTTTACTGTAATGACAGCTTGCAAGATCTGGCCAAAACATGACAGGTCCATCAGGGATCTGATGAATAGCAATATTCGCTTTTGGAGACATTTCGTTCTGTACAGCTCTGAATTAAATGTCTTATCTGTGATGAAAACCTCGGTCTTCCTACCGCAGCTACTGATGCCTTGCCAAATCATGTATTTACGTGCAAATTTATCCGCAAACACAAACTTCAATTTGGAAGAAACATCTCCCCGAGCCGTAGCCAAGTAAAATTGTTGTTCCGGTATTTGTTTGAAATCGGCCTTTGCATAGGTTTCATCATCCATGAGGAGACAGCCATTGAATTTTGTCAACACCTGATCATACAGTTTTCTGGCACGGATTGTGGCCACATTGTTCCGCTTTTGATCCCTATTTGGTTGTCTACAGGCACGGTATGACTTGAAGCCTTCCCGGAGACGAATCCGTTGCAGCCACACGGTATTTCGGGGAAAACCCAACAGTTTAATAAGTTTTGGCCCAGATTTCCAAGGGTTTTCTAAACGATTGCGCACAATTATTTTTCTTCTTTCTTCTTTCATTTTATATTTCTCTGAAAACTTCTGATGTTGTTATTGTTATAGCGAATACATAAGATTTCATAGTTAACAAATCCGAAGTTTACAAATAGGAATAACAATTTAACGGATGGGAAGATGGGTAGGAATCTTAAGTATGCTTTATGTAACACATTTATTCTAAATTCTTAATTGTCTAATCATAACTTATAACTATACCACTTTTGGGTTTCTCTTGACTTAAACATTTTTGAGAAAGAAAAAAAAAACACACACTCAAACACAGATACAAAAAAAAAACTAACGGTTAACATACAGGTTTAACAAACTAAAATCTAATTCTAATGTAACAAACTACATAAATGAGTTTCATAAACTCCAGATCACGTTGTGCCATAATGTATCTAACTGGTACATTGGGTTGTCTACCTCGGGCCCGAAGGGAATCATAAAGCTCAGATCTGACTCCACGATGCTCAGCACAGGACCAAATAACGTGATCTGCGTCCTGGTAACCTTGTCCACATTCACAGAGATTTCTGTCGCTCAGCCCAACACGGTATAAATGTGCGTTCAAAGAATAATGATTGGACATGAGGCGAGACATCACACGAATGAAGTCTCGACCCACATCCATTTCTCCAAACCAAGATTTCTTCGACACCTTTGGGATGATAGAATGTTGCCATCGCCCCAAATCTCCTTTACTCCATTTATGCTGCCAGCTAACGAGAGACGGTTGACGAAAACTAGGAAAAAAAAATTCATTGAAAGCAATTTGTTGATCATACATATCGCCTTCCATAGCACCCACCTTTTCAAGCGAGTCAGATTTCTCATTGCCCAGAATTAAACAATGAGAAGGGATCCATACAAAGATGATGATAAAATAACGCGAAGATAAAGCACTTAGAAGCTCCTGTATTTTCATGAGAAAACACGAGGTGTGCTTTACCGGCCTCAAGGAGCAAATAGCCTCTATAGAACTGAGACTATCCGTGAAAATGATATACTGATCCGGTGTTAGTGAGACAAAAATTTCTAGCGTAAAGTGTATTGCCGCTAGAGAGGCAAACGATGTCGTAGCGAAACATTGCTTAAATTCGCTAAATTTACTTAAATGACGAGCACACAAACTTTGTACATTCATATGACAGACGTTTAAACAATTGTAAAACTCTGCGTTTTTCCCTGTAAATATAGTTTTATTTTGTAAATAGATTTCTGTTTAGAATTTCGTTCAAATGATAGTTTATGTTTTATTATGATTAATTATGATAGAAATTGAAATATTAATCATTAATGTAAATAAAATCAAATCTTCATTGTGTCGAGGTTATAAGTTTGCCATAATTAGCGTGTCTTAGTTGCAACGTTGCCATAAAAGCTCAATGTTGTATTGTTCGAATAGTTCGTATATAATACCTCTTTAGTATTTTATAGATCGCCAATTTGAATTGAGAAAGGTGGTTAGAAACCTTCTTGCATGTACGGTAACGCTTTCGCTTTCGAATCGGCTGGTGAACAGGAGTGCCCGAAATACTGTCTGTGTAGTTAAGCTCAGCTTAGTTTGCGTTTATTTCCGTTAAAGTTAACTTAAGTAAGAATTAAGTTTTCGCGAAAGCTAATCAGTTTTATTGATTTTGGAAATAGTACATAAAAGCGCTTGGCGCTTTTTTGTACGGGCTGGTTCTACATTTTGTCCGGCTATCGTCAACGCCGGATTGAGAGTAACTGTGTAGCTGGTTCGTCCGACGGAACATCAGACTCGGGCGCCACGCAAAGGCCCGCCTTTCGCAGGTAGTAAAACGGATGTGAGTGAAGTCGCTAGTTTTTCAAGTGAATTTCCCGACGGTCGCCAATCATCCGTCGAAGTAGGTCCTCCTCCAACCTCTGTGGACCTTTTTTCCGAGAGCCCGGATCTTGCGCGTGCGTCGCCAAAAGCGTACCGCAGTCCGGATTCCATCCAAAGAGGGATCGGGTTTCATTCCATCTCGGGCGGTCATAGCGGAAGCAGAGTACGCGGGGCCGTGCGACGGTACGTTGGCCCTTTATCTCTGCGGAGCGAATCTCCCGGGACAGCACGACAACCCGTCGTCGCTTGGCTCTCGAGACCAAACCGGAAGTCTTCCGTCCAGCCGCCACTCTCTCCGCACCATTAATTCGGCCATACTGCACCCGAGTCACCTTCGTTGCCCGCCATACTACGGCACGTCTCACTGCCATAACCACAGGCTTCAGCGCTTTGTCTGGTAGGGCGTTTTTAATCGCCATCTTCGAGTCGTCGAGTCGTAATCCATCGCCATTGTTGAGTCGTCGAGCCCTCATCCAACGCCGTCATCGAGTCGTCGAGTTATCAAAAATCCTGCGCAGGTATGTGAGCATGTTTGTTTCATGGCCATGATTTGCTCTTTTACGTACATTAAACAGGAAACCCAACACGAATGAATGCTAAAAATATAAATTAATTAGAGAACTTGAAAATCCTTTGTGCCGTTTTAAATGCCGCTCCGTGAATAAAACTCACATATTACATTACGTTTGTTTCTTTCCGTTTCGCTCATTTGGGTAAGCACACGCAAAAAGCTGTCCGGTTCTATTGATCGTTGCGTGGCTGAGTCAGAGAGTTCTCATCCTAGTAAATTAATTTGTCTCCTGTTGTTTAATCTAAGAAGTTGGCGTTTCCAAGAATTATGTCTTGCTGTTAGTAACCAATGACCGTTCAAGAGGTTCCCTGAGAAAAGGTCTCATAAATCGGGCAAAATTATAAACACGACCAGTGGTCTCCCGTAACTGGGAGTGGCGCTTAAGCCACTGCGTTTAGACAGAAACCCTCTTTACATAGTTAGTGAACGGTTACACAATCATCAAGTAACGCCACATTCGACGAATTTCACGCCAACTCGTCTTCGTGATTGGCAGCACCCTCTCAGAATCCAATTAAACATTGTGGGTATGTAGACTATGCCTTTTCAAGCAATTTTGCATACTTTGTTTTGTAAAAATTTATCTAGACTGCCACTTGAAAAGGGTTTAAGTTTTTTGATCGATTTTTTTTTAAATCAACACAACACCAAAGGAAAAGACTTACAAAAAAGTGATGTATTAGTGACTTCTAAATAATCGTTTTAACTTTTAAGGAAGGTCAAGATTTGTTATAGTATGGTAGGTATGGGAAAAATAGTAATAGAGGGGGCTGATAAATCTAAAAAAATAGCGGACGTCATATTTGAATCGGCTTCAAATGGATATGCATCAAGTCTTATCAAATTAGAAAATTCAAATTTGATAAGACTTTATGCATATCCATTTAAAGACGATTCAAATATGACGTTATATGAACTTTTGAAATGCGGTTTATGTCAAAGAAAACTTAAAAGGTTTTGCTTGATGAGGGTTGTTACCGTAACAAGTAACAAGTAACAAGCCGATGAAGTTTCCGGATATTTAACACTCGATTTATTATTCTTCTGCCAAAGAAAGCGTTATAATTTCCCTGTAAGTGCAATCCTCGTTATAATTATACTGTTTTGGTTATTTAAGGTTATCTTACGTTTACTGTTCTGCTTAGTGCCGATCTCCGTTTCAATCTGTCCGGGTTTTTACGTATGTTACCTGTTTCGTTTAGTTTTAATTTAAGTAGTTTCCTTCATAGCAATAGTTTAGTTCAATTACCTTTTCCTAACTTAAGTAGTTGTAAGCAAATTAACTTTTGATCATCAGCAATTTTTTGTTTACAACCTGCAATGCCATTAGAATTGGTTTCACCATAAAAAATAAATACCAATTATTGCTTACCGTATTTATCCAATTCAAATCCTAATCTAGTTTAGACTTAATAATAATTTTCAATATTTCCACTTATCCTAATATAGTTTTAATAAAAAAAATAGATGTAATAGGCAAGTAACTAATATTTCGCGCGATTCGATGTGCATTCACTTCCAGTAGATTGGTGTTGTTCTCATCCATTGTATGATTGACGTTTCAACAATCCTCTTGGTGATCGCTGGGTGCGGTTACGTTGACGGAGGTTTCCTCGCCAAAGGGCGTAACAAGGTTTTTTTTTTTTTTTTTTTTTTATTATATTTTTTTTTATTATTAATAAAAAAAAAAAAAATTTTTTTTTTTTTTTTCCTCAAACAAAGATTTTTTTTTTTTTTTTTTTTTTACTTTTTAACCCCAAAATTTTTTTTTTAAAAAAAGAAAAAAAAAAAAAATATTTTTCCCCCCGCGTGTTTTTTTTAAAAAATTTTAAAAAACCCCCCCAATTCTCCACATTTTTTTTAAATTTCTACCAAATAGAAACAAAAAATTCATTTTTTTAATAATTGTTTTTGTCTGTTCAACCCCCCACCCATATAGTTCCCGAAGAGTTTTGATGGTGTTTCCATAATCTTGAGCAAGGCTTGCTCTCTTTGCCATTCGTTTGAGAGTACCACCAATAGCATCACATGGACCTTCCCCATGAGACGTTGCAACGAAGTGTCATTCTGCTTCCAATCCATACTTGGCTTCTTTTTTGTTCCTATAATGGGCCGCTGCTCCATCTGACATGAAAATAATGTTTGAGCAATATATTGAACTTTGTTTAATGAAATCTAGCAATTTTGATATAAACAACTGAACTGCTATTGAGTCATGGGTCAATACTTCAGATATTATGATAAAGCTTTTGTTTTCCAATGAATTGCCCTTCTTGTAATTTACTTCAAAAAGGTGTATAGTTGCTTGAGCATTATTACAATGGTAACCCTAATTTTCTGAAAAGTCACAAATTACAATTATTTCACCTTCTTTTAGGGAATCTCTTTTGTTTTGCAGAAAAGAAGCCTACCAAATTTTTCAACAAAATACGGAAAAAAAACTCGTCTACAGGCTTTATAATTGTTTCAACGTTACAACGTTCATTGGTTAGCCACTGCTGAAAAACAACATCTTCTTTTTCATCCCATCCTAATAGTGATGAAAAATGAACAGGGTCAACCACCTGATTTAATTGTATTATCACTAAAGTTCAAAAAAATTAATAATTTATAAAGAAGCCCTTTCCAAATGGTAGCCTTGATTTTTCAAACATTCAAAGACTCTTAAAAAATCCAAATTGTCATTTTAAATAAATTTGACTGGCTTCTGTGAGGTTTTAAGACCAAATTATAAGACGAGTTGGTGCGATACACGGTAAAAATAGGACATGAAAAAGTTGTTGTTAGAAAACCTTTTTTTTCTTGAAAGTGTCCATCTTACAACGTTTGGCAAATTTTTAGACAATTATATTGCCTTTATTGAGATGATAATTTGTCAAATTTTAAGAAAGCTATTTATGGCAAATTGACTTTAAATTTTAAAATATGTTTTTTAGCGTGTAAGAATCAATTTCACAATTTTTACAATTGTTTTCATGATAGTTCATACAATTTTCTAGAAGTCATTAATACATCACTTTTTTTGTAAGCCTTGTTGTTTTTGAGTTAGGTTGATTTAAAAAAAAAACGATCAAAAAACTTAAGCCCTGTTCAAATGGTAGTCTATATAAATTTTGAAAAAACAAGCATGCAAAGCCCCTTTAAAAGATATAGTCTACACACCTACAAACTTCCATTGGATTCTGAGAGGGTGCTGCCAACCACTGGATGAGTTGGCGTGAGATTCGTCTATTACTGGAACACCTACCCTATTCCAATATGGCAGAGCACGTTTTCTGACAGATTGGAATACCTCGTTCTCTACTTAACTTGGTTCTCTCAGTAAATCACATAATTTGTGGAAAATGTTTGGACTCGGTATGGCCACATTGGTGCACATTTGATACGTTGAAATAATGTTCGAAGAATGTTCAGTATCTTTTCGATTTACAGATCTTACAGTTTTACACCAAGACAAACTTCTTATCTTAACTGATATGATTCATCACCAAAAAAAAACAACAACTTTGAAACTTGAAACTTATAATCAAATCTTCTCGGAATAACTCCGCTCGCTAAACGGTCACCAAAACCTCCCATTAGTCACAATAAACTTTTCCCGTTACGAGTGGTGTTAAACTTTTAACAGAAAACAAAGTTTTCTTATTTTTTCGTTCAATTTCTTCGGAGATCAGCTTTCCGACACGCGTCCAACAAGATTCGTCCTCGGGGCGATACCCTTTAGTCCTCAGTTCCTCTCCAGTCAACTCACGCACCGTCACGTTACGTTGTCTTTATTTTCCTTGCATACCAATGAAATGAAAACGAAACCAAATCAGAAGAAAAATATGCAAATCTCATGCCGGTCGGCGGTGGCTGGCCCGTAATGATGGTTCTGGGAAAAACAAAAACTGCAAATCAGGAAGCGTACCGCGGGTCGGAACCCAACGGTGGACTGTCCCAGATGAAGATGTATCTTTCAACTTTCGACAACAACCAACTTTTCCGTACGGTCGGAGTTCCACGAATGGGAAATTGATATTCGGTAGCCGAGGGAAATTAAAGATTTAAAAATTGAAGACCCCATGAGGAAGAAACGAACGAAGCAATGAAATAACAGCCGGAAAAGTTGATGGTTCGGCCGATCCTACTGTGCGTTCCGGATGAGGTAGTATACTGGATCGGAATGTTGTATTGTCGTTACAGTTGAAAGCTGGATTGAATCGAGTTTCCTAAATATTCCATTTCATTTAGAGCTGAAGCTAACGTTTTCAGATCCCAACTGTTACGATAGTATAATCCGTTGTTGTTTAGCGCAGCGATGGGTCGTCTTGATTTCATCCTATTTTGCCATGGATGACGTAAAGGGGGATTCAGTTGGTTTTCTTCCGAAGGATTTAGGAGAGATGGAATCAAACTTTCAGGGAATCGGTAGTGGGTGTCTTCCGAAAATAACCGCATCGTTCAATGACAGTGGAGAACAGAAGCTTATGATTATTCATCAATCAGATTCCGAAATAGACTTAGAGGTGGACCGTTTTTCTTGGAATCATAAAGAATGCCTTCTTCATGATTCGAGTTCAGAGCTAGACATCATTATCTTAGCCCGAATTTCATCATCACAAATTTATTTCCTTTGGTGGTGCTATTAGTCTGGATCAGACGTGTGCGAGAAAGTTGGAAAATTACTACAGGAAAAACGGCGAATGGTACATGAGGGGCGCATAAACAAAAAAACAGACGCAGCTTCCTACATACGTGATGGGTCAGCAGTGCGATGCCTGGAATGGATCTTTCGGCTTTAAAGCAGCCGGTCATAAATCATGCCTATGATGAAAGCTTGCTGGAGTCAGTGGTGGTGAGTGGACGACGTACGGTGAAACGAAGATGGAAGACGTCAACTTGAGCAACGACTAAGGACGACGACGACGACATGATAATGGTGTAATGGTGGTATTTCTGGTTGGTTTGATGAGGAAAAATTGCTGTCGAGCGTGAATGAATTGTTAATTAAGGTGAGAGGTGGTTTTTTTTTTTTTTTTTTTAAAAAAAAGATACACAAAAAAAACCCAAATATGCGGTGGTTTTTTTTTATGAAAGTGTTTTTTTTTATTTTGTTATACACTTGAGGGGAGATGGTGGTTTTTCCCCCCACCCAAGTAACACGAAATGTATGATTGCATGCCTCTTTGCTATAATGTGACAAATGATTATGTTGCCATTTCGATGATGGAAAACCTTTTTGGATTCTACTATACAGGGTGCGGCAGAAAATAATGCGAAAATTTGTTCTATTACTTTCAAATCCCATTTTTAACTAATTCAAGCAATAATATCAAATTTTCGAGTGCAGTTATCATTATAAAGTCCTCTTAAACAAATTTATTCAATGTATCCTCCATTTTTTATTAATAACATCCTCAAGCCGACGCCGGCAGCCAGAACATGCCTTTCGGACATAGTCCTCCGACATTGACTGCCATGTGCGTGTTATGGTTGACTTCAGGGTTTTCACACTAGGGTGTGATGTTTTGCAGGCTCGTGCTTCAACATATGCCCAAATCGAATAATCCAACGGATTAAGATCTGGACTGCTAGGGGGCCACAAATCCTTCGGCCAAAACTTCATGTTATCGTTCAACCATTGCTGGGTTCGATTGGACGTGTGACACGGCGCTCCATTCTGCTGTAGGACAACGTTTTGGTCCTCGGAGAAGTTGGCCTTTACCCAGAGAAGCTCTTGGTCCTTTAAAATATCGATATACACTTCGGTATTGATTTTAACTCCAGCATCAATGAAAACAAGCGGCATTTTCAAACCGTTGAACGCCACCAAGCCAAACATCATGACACCAGCCGGATGTTTGGTTTGAAATTTGAATTTCACTTTTTCCGGAACGTTCTCCATTTTCTGCGGTGAAATGAACCGGTCCGTGCGGTTGTTGGCCACAGCATCAATGCTGAAAAGCTTTTCGTCGGAGAACAGGATTATCATTTTTTCCTTCTTCAACAAGGAAAGCAATCTCTTGGAACGAGTCACTCATAGTTCCTTGACCCGGTCCGTAATCAAGTGGCGTTTCACTCTGGCTCTGGAAGATGCATGCAGATCTTCTTTGATGATTAATCCGAAATATTAGCTTCCTTTGCAAGTTTTCTTATGAAACGCACCGGGTTGCGAGCAATTTTTGCACGGACCGATTTGATCACGTTCGGAGTGCGTGCAAAGCGCGGACGTCCACTTCCCGGCTTCCGCTGCTTAGGACCTTCCTTTTTTCCATTATTTTCTGCCGCACCCTGTAGAATAGAAATATGGCAAAAGATGGAGCCTATGATACACAATTTATGTCTCACAATTGTCATAAATAACATTCTTATACTTAGGTTGAACATATTTTCGTCAGCAACAAAAAGGCATTCATGAATCAGGTTCATTCTATGAACTCCAAGCTTACTAGATCGATGTTTTTACCACCCGACCATTTCGACTTACTATACATTGTATAGTCAGAATCCTCTCAAACCTTATCATCATCTTATTTAATAATATTTTAGGTGACTTAAATAGGTATTTACTTTGATACAAAAGTTCTTAGGCTAGAGGTATAGCACAATAGCGTAGGTGGTACAAACTCTGAACGGTTGATACAAGGGAGACGCACCTTAATCGGTTGCTGTTAGATAGTGGTTTGTGAACAATCCCTAACTCTTGGATAGAGGATGTGCCACTTTCCAACAGACCAGAGCTGTCCTGGTCACGTCATTGCAATTGGTGGGGATAAGGAAGGAATGTTAGTTCGACAGTTACTTAAGAGAGATGCGGAGAACTCCACGACCCCTGCGGTTGAGTTGTGAGACGGGGTCTTCCGGGTTCCGAGTAACGGCAAGTATTGTCAACCAACGGACACTTCCCGCCCTGATGGTATTTCCTTTCCCAGTGCTACTACCTTTCAACTGCGGAATTCGGATATTGTCATCTCCTGGAATGAACTGGAATGGATGATTATCGGTTAGCGATCATGGATCATTGCTATGGCATTATTATCTTGACTGAGACATGGTTAGATTCTCGGACGGTTTCAAGTTATGTTTTTGGAGATGGTTACGAAGTATTCCGCTGCGATCGAAACGTAAACAATAGCAGTAAATCGCCCAGCGGTGGCATTCTCGTTGCAGTTAGTTCCAGGCTGAAAGCAAGTGCAGCAGAAGACGATTTTTGGATCTCCATGGAACAAGTCCCTAGTAGCACGGTTGTTTCAAATCGGTTGTTGGGGAGTCTCCCAACCACTATCTCTGGTTTTCCACTGCCCTGTGAACGTATCTTCCCGTCTATAAATTTGTCATCAAATGACCTTTCTTCACACAAAGTACATCACATTCAATCCAATAGAATCAACAACACTACATTTATTATTCTCTAGAACACTGCTTTATTCACTTAAAAACAACACATTTATTTACCAAACTATACTACATTTATTCTTAAAACTAAACATAAATTTCTCGGAGTTAGCCTCCGGATCGACCGATCGCTACGATTGCAATATTGCACGCTGACTTACTGACCTAGTTTTGGATTGTTTACTTTCTAATCTTATTTTCTATTTCCTACTCTATCCCGACAAACTCTCTCCCTCTCTCCGCGTTCCCCACAGGTAGTGGTGAGTGACCGTGGTCAACTGGTTCACTAATACTGCCTCCTAGGTAAACCGATTGGTAGCACTGGGACCCAAAACCTTAATACACTCTATTACACTCGCCCCCCCCCACACCCCCATTTCCCCCACACAAACGGTTTTAAAAAAAAAAAAAAAAAAAAAATTCACAATAAAAAGGCCCCCCCAACAATTTTTAAAAAAAAGTGGCTACTCGGGGGTTTGGAAGAAAAAAACCTTGAGGGCCGTCAACTATTTTTCGGTGCGGTATACATTCCGCCGGATGAAACTCGAGACTTGGAATTTATTGATGCACATTGCCGATCTGTCTTTGCCGCTTAGGATGAGGCTACCCTTAATGATACAATTATTGTTTTGGGAGACTTCAACCTAGCGGACATTGCAGAGGCTTCATCCGTCCAGACCATGAGCGCTCTTCTTTTCATGCAGGGGCAATTCAGCTTCTGGAAAGCAAGAGTACCGCATCTCTATCCCAATTTAATGACGTGGTGAATGAAAACAATCGTTCTCTGCTTTGTGAGTGGCCGAAATACCGCTACTGTCATCTCTTCGGCCCCCCTGCCTCTAGTTATGGATGTTCCTCACCACTCTTCTCTTATAGTTGCCGTCGAGGATTTTGTTGCTCGAGACTTCGTTGACACTCTGGTTATTGTATCATATGACTTCCGTAGAGCTGACTTTCGTAGTATTGGTGAGTACTGTCTAATATGGATAGGCAGAGAATTCTTGATACGGCCAACGTTAATATCGCCGCTCAAACTTTTTCCCACGTCATGGCTTATGTCATGGGCAGGTACGTCGCAAAAAGGATCGTGCAGACTGAATCTCGGGTCCCTTGGATGACTAACGGTCTTCGAGCGCTTAGACGGACCAAAAGAGCACCTCTCAAAAGATTCGCGAAATACCGCACACTGTCGCTTAAACGCCATTATAGCAGACACAAACACGAATACAAACGACTAAGTCGTGTGCTTTTTCAACGCCATCTGAGTGGGGTTCAACGGCGACTCAAATCACACCCGAAATCGTTTTGGAGCTATGTTAATCAACAACGCAAGGAAGTAGGCTTACCATCATTCATGGTCTTTATGAGCTAAACCGCTGGCACTGATCAGGAAATTAGCGATCTGTTCTCGGCAAAATTGGCTAGTGTGTTTGAATACGAGCGACTTTCCGTTCATTCCTTCTCTTGAACATTCTGGCCCAGCAAATTTTTCCTTACAACAGAGATATTATCTCGTCAAAGTCAGCCGCCTTTCGTTTCAACAAATCCAGGTCATTTTCCTTTTCAAATCCGAAAATGTTTTTTTTAAACCGTCAGTAAAATTCAAATATTTTCTCCGAGGATAGTGAACCTGCTTCAGTTTTGATGAAGATACCGGTGAAACGTTGATTCCAGCTATGCCTTTGTTAAACAACTCGATATTATGCGCTCTGGAAAATTCCTGTTGCAAGCTTTCTTGAGAAGATGATGTGATGGATGTAGCCGAAGGTATAGCGTACCATAGCGTACCTTCATGAGGATGGGTGAAGCTCCGGAACGGGATTGTGTGGTTGCTCATCGATATCATACTCAGTTTGTTCGTGTTTACTTTGTTTATATGTAATCGATACGAATCACAGATTGCTAAAGACGTATCCAACGGAATTCGGCAGCTCATTAATATTAGCCCTTGAATAATGTTTTCGTTTAATTTACGAAGCTTTACCGAGAACCGTGTTTTAGGAAAGGGATGGCAACACTTCACCTTATTGAATTCCATTTTGAAATTATTATCAAACACTCAAACTATTAGTACACGACACTGAAGAAGTCTGTACATTGTAGACGAAATACGCGTATCTGTCAAGATAAGCAATAAAGGTAGTTGGAAGTAAATGGAAATTACTAATCATTCTTCTTATTTTCTAGTTAAACACTCAAAAAAAATTTGTTACTGATGCTTTCCGAGAAGTGGAACGAATTTATATACCAAGTACAGGTAGTTTTAGATTTCTAGGTATACTATCGGCAATACCCAGCAGCGGGCTACCCAACGGACGAGTTTTTCAAGCTACTGAGAGCCTTTGGTGCTACCTAAAATTCAGGCAGGCGGTAAGTTGGTCCAACATTTGAAAAAAAAAAAAACAGATTATAACTGTAGAGGACCCTCGTCGTTGGCAAAATATCTTTTCCTGATTTTTATGTTGTGTATATGTGAGGGTTATGTACCCGGCATGTTCGCGTGTGAGAACAAGACGAACAGAAGCGCTGTGCATCCTCTATAGTTTATAATCTGTTTTATTTGAAACGTCCATTCAATCATCTTGCGGTCAAAAAGAGAGTAGTGTAAACTTTATTATTCATTTCGAAAAATTAACTCTTGTTGTTGGAGAATCTAGAAAAACTTATGATAAGGTCGTATTTTCGAATATTATTCGGGTATGATAAAATTAAATCGTTAATATCTCGAGAACGAATGCTGTTACGAAGGCCACTATTCATAATTTATTTTTTTTTAAATACTTTAACAATCAGATTGCATAATAAGAACACGTTTATTCCCGCGAATATTAAAATTTCGAGAAATGCACCAAAAGTTGATGTTTTGAAAACTTTTTTCCTTCATTTCTCTATCCTAAAATTTTCACTTAAGTTTGCGTAATAACTTCAAGTTTTCACAATAAAAAAATTAAAAAATCAATAAATTGTTTTTTGAGATATTTAAATTTTCATGTTAGTTGTCGATTTTTTTCCGATTTTTTTCTCAGTTTATATTTTTTTCACAATTTTCACACATAGGGCCACAACTTGATCTTTGACAGTTTTTTTGTACAACCAAAGGTTTTCGCCACAATATATAAATAAAAAATAAAAAAAAAAAAAGCCTTTTTTAAAAAAAACCAGTAGAACCAAAAAAAAATTTTTTCGCGGGGAAAACCCCCCCCCCCCCCCCCCCCCCCCGCCCAAATTTTTTTTTCTAAAAAAAAAAAAAAAAAAAAAAATTTTCCCATTTCCCCGTCTTTTCCCCCGGAAACCCCCCCTAGACTTTTCAAGCACCAGCCAGGTTTTGTTAAAAAAATGATTAAAGGATGTCCACGATGAAATTGCCACACACAAAATTGATTCGCAAAATTCGAGTTTTCATCCGATTGCCATCAAATTTTCAGGGATTGAGAAATAACTATTAAACTTCATTTTACCATTTTATTCGTATTTTATTTACAGTCCATACGCAAATGCCCGCACCTTGGCCTTAACCCCGGCCATAAGATTCTGCACAACCTGTGAATCAACCGTTTTTTTGCATGTAAACCCATACTTTCTTCAGTTCCTCGACTGTCTTCACTACCTTAGGTCGTTTAAGAAGGTGCTGCATCATAATCGCCCAGTACTTCTCGATGGGGCGGAGCTCCGGAGTGTTGGGAGGGTTGAACATTTTCGGCACGAAATTGACCTTATTGTCCGCATACCACTTCAGCACGACCTTGGAGTAGTGGCATGAGGCCAAATCCGGCCAGAAGATTGTTGGGACGTTGTGGGCCTTCAGGAGAGGAAGCAGCAGCTTCTGGAGGCACTCTTTTATGTACACCTGTCCGTTCATCGTGTCCTGGGTCACGAAAGGTGCACTCCGCTTCCCGCACGTGCAGATGGCTTGCCAAACCAGGAATTTCTTCGCAAATTTGGACATCTTCTGAGTGCGGACATGCTCCGGAACGCTGAACTTATCCTTGGCCGTGAAAAACAGGTTGCCGGGGATCTGTTTGAAGTCGGCCTTCACATATGTTTCGTCGTCCATGATGCAGCATTCAACTTTCGTCAGCATGTTGAGGTACAACTTCCTGGCACGGGTTTTGGCGGACTTGTTCTGCTTCTCGTCGCGATTAGGGGCCTTTTGTACCTTGAACGTTCGAAGCCCAGCCTTAGTTTTGGCCTTCTGGACAAAACTTCGGCTTAGGTGCAGCTTCTTAGCCACATCCCGAACGGAGGCGTTCGGATTTCGGTTGAAGGCCCCAACTACGCGGTTGTGATTTTTGGTGTTGTACGGAATACTTTTTCCTTCACTTCTGGGCTTCCGATCGGTGGTCAACCGTTCCTCAAACCGCTTAATCACTCGCGACACCGTGGAATTCGCGATTCCCAACGTTTAAGCGATGGAACGATGCGAGAGATCCTTGTTCTCGTGATGAATGCGCAAGATTTTATCACGCACGAGCTGTTCTTTCGACTCCATTTCCGCGAGTTTTGATCACAGGACTTTAAAACTTGCAGAATGTAAATAATGCACTATGAACTAAATCCACCCAAATTTTCATTAAATTCTACCCAACGGTTAAAAAGTTAGAGCAATTTCATAGTGTGGCAATTTCATCGTGGACACCCTTTATGGTCACTTTCCCGGAGGAGCTTAAAATTCCACAGGGCCATCACAAGCGGCCAAAATGGTCAAATATCCTCAGCATGTCCTCCGAGGACCTAGTTTAGCAAAATCATGAAGTTTATTAAGTCGCAAGCCAGTTTTTGGTAACAATTTGAATATGACCACTCTCCCGGAGGAACTCGGATCCCGCAGCGCCTCCTTAAGTGGCCAGTATGGTCAGGAATCCTCAAAATCTCCCCCGAAGACAAAGTTTTGCAAAATCGTGAAGTTTGATATGCTAGGTTTTGGAAAAGATTTCAATATCCTTATCCGCAACGTATACATTGTGGGCAAACCATTACAGTTTCTTCAACGATGTTCAGCTTTATCATCCATCACAGTATGTACAACAGATGGCGCAGGTGTGTTAGTGACGATGATATGTAGTGCAAAATTTTCAATGTGTTATGTCTGTTTGTCTGTGATATAAATGTTAATAAATAAATGATGATGGTTCAACATAAAAATATAAACATTTTCATAAAAATCTCACGTTGTTAGGCATGATAATTTTTGATGCTGCAGATCGAAAGTTATGCAGAAATAATGCAAAACTACCAATTTTAAAACGAGTTTTGCTCAGCAAGGGGACAAAAGGGGACAAACGATTTTGCATAGGTCTTGTAGATGGAAGTTTTTACTTTCAGTTCACGTAATCCGTGTTTGCAAATATTTGCAAATAAGTGAGTGAGATACCTTGAAAAAATATATTTTTTTTACACTTCAACTTTTTTTTATACAATAACTAGCAACCATCTTGTAGCTTCAAAATGTGCATCCTTCTATTTCCTAAAAGTCATTTGAACAATGTTTTCAAATTCAAATCGAAATAAAAAAAATTAGAGCAAAAAAACTGTTTTTTAAGTCCTACCCTAAGGACAGTTAGAAACACTGTTATAAAACGAAACGTAGATGAGATAGAAGTTAGGTTTTTCAGCAAAGTCTCATTAAATTAAATTATCTACACTAAGACCTGGGACCTTTAACAATTCTTCTAAATCATAAAAATAAAAAGTTAGAATTTTTTATTATGAACATAACAAGATCACTCTAGTCACCACTCAAACCAAAAGATAGATCTTTTTTCAAAGACTAAATCTTCCAAAGACATCATATGTCTAAAGTTAATGGTTTTCGAGTTATCGATTTTTGTCGTGAAATTTGGCTATTCATATCATAGTGCCATCGTCATATCATCTTAAAGCTAATTCGACAAAAACCTGGGATGCTATATCGGCTCAAAAACTGATTCCCAATTTACTTAAGCGGTTGAAGGCTTGTGTTAAAAATGGTGGACATTTTTACTAATTTATGTTAATATTAGCTATTACGTTAGTGAACTTACATTTCTCTTAAATATACTGTTATTTCATGAAAAAAATAAAAAGGATGACTAAACCATCAATCACTGAAAATGTTTTCTCAACCTTCATACATACCTATAATATCATAATCGGTATTTGATTAACTTTTGACCATTCCACTCTATACAAGCCTTGTGCACACGTTGAATTTGTCCAACCAAAATGATTCCATGCGAGTCTGCCCAAAGCATGTAATGCAGTTTTTTGCTCAAAGTTACGATGCATTTTGATAAATGAAATATAATCTTGCATAATCGCAATACAATCTTTCCTTTAAGCACTCTTAAAAGCGAATTTAAACAAATGATCTCTTACCATTTGTAAGGAAGGCCTCCTCCGTTTTGAAAGAAGATTTTCCATTAACTTACGAGTTGCTGTTTCCACCCAGCAGGCCACAGTTTTGTGGCATCAAAATAAGCTGCCAATTCTCGTTTAACCGGCCTTTTGCCTGTTTTTCTATATGTATCCACTTAATAACAGACAACCTCTCCCAACTAACGTCAATAAACGAATGACACAAGTGCTAGAAGATGTATCGATCCAGGGTGGACATTATCCATCACCCCACCCTCTCAACAAAGAAGACCATTATTCCTCTGTTGCCCAAGGAGTGTTCGCATTTGGGGTCAAAATTTATGATCCTTACAATCCGTCTGGAGGGTCCTGTTTTGGCGTGTTGAGCGCCACTCGATTGATGGTCTCTCCACCAGAATTGGATTAGATTGAACAGACACTTTCGGTGTTCTCACGGCTGAGCTGAATTAGATAAACAGCCAAAATGGATACGATATTATCTTCGTTGATGGGACCATCCTTATCCAATATATCTTCTGCGTAGAGGTAACGCACGGGAAGAATAGAGGATGGGATTTGATCACTACACACAAAAGTTTCTTTCCATCCGATATAAGATCCTTTCAAATGTGATTTTGGGTCGGAAAATGGGAAGATGATACACTCTTACGCCGATCCGAAGCGATGATGAATGCCGAGGGTTCTCGGTGGCAATATGTTTGAGTGGTGACGTGCGAAGGTGTGTTTGTGTTAACCCTTTTCGGTGCTATTGTCAAGAAGTCTCAACGGGGAAATGGGATACGAAGCTTCTTATTTAATCTGATTTTACAAAAAGCTTTGCGAGAAGGAAAAAATCAAACAGATTGACTCGAGATAAAACGCCAAGTGTCATCATATAAACGGGACCTTAACTTCATCTCTGATGTTTTGATCCACTTCGCGTTCTCTTTAATTTATTCCACCGCAAAATTCCCAAACTATTTGAATGACCGCAGAGTGAAATTAAAGCGCGCCCGCACAGCCAGCCTTTCAGGAAATCGTGAAAATTCTGATTTAATTTCACATTCCTTCTAATCTCAATTTCCTCGGGGAGTGGAAGTAAATTGTGGCTGCGGTTACCAGTCCTCCTTCACACTCCACCCCCAATCATACCCCTTGTAAATGCTTCCTATAAAATAACAACTCGGCTGCCATGCGTCGTGAAGCATATTAACTGGGTCACCACGGGGCGTTGGCGGTTGGAAATTAATTCCGTATTTCCTTCCCATAGCCAGTTCGCCGAACGGAACAAAACCTTACCCAAGCAACACACAAGTTTTATAACGGTTGAAAATATTTGTACATGACTAGATTTGGTTATAAAGAAGCTTTCTCAACATAAAATCGTGAAGATGTGTTACTCGGGTAAGCCGGAGATTTTGAATATGAAATTTCTTTATTAAGATAGAGTGGCTGATAGGCGTTCTTCTGTTCCTGCCATGACGTGAGAGAACCCCAGTTCCCAGACAAATTCAATAAAGCAACCCCGAAAACTCATACATTTGGCCAGCTGTCCAACAAGTATATGGCGGGGCCTTGTTCTGTCAGAAGATAAAGTTTATCCGAGTGTATTGGACGTCGGCACCGGAAGGGCAAATTGGACTGGCCACTTTCACATGTGAATCCCTTGCCTCCCACTCTCCGGTCTGGATTCAGGACTGTTGAGAGATTTTTCATCATATATTACGATTAAGCTGAAGCTGGGCCTCATGACGTCTGACGTTCCCAATTGATTGCAATCAGCCGGTCGGGTCCCGGGAGCAGCTTGAATATTTAAAATCACTTTTTCATCCCTTCCCGGAAGATTTCTGCAAACTCAGTTGAAAGTGGAAAATGTGTTAACTTACGGTTGCTCTGCCATTTCCTTTGTTATCTAAATCACTTCCCTGGACCTGGACCTTTAAATTCGTTTTTAGTATTTATGCCCACATTTGGGATATCTATGAGCTGAGCTTGGACAGGCAGGGGGTGGAGGAGTAGCAAGTTCAATGTTCTCAAAGAAATGGAGGGTAGATTGTAGAATGGAATGAATGAATGCTGAATCTTATATCACGTGAGTAATTACGTTAGAATTTTAATTTGAAAGTGTTAAATTATGTGTAATAAATTGACAGAAAAAGAATTGCTTTTTTAGCAAATTACAGAATAACAATGCAATGAGGTAGAGATAGGGTAACAGGATGTTATGAAAGTTTAGCCCCTTCATTCAGCCTACGTACCAAACATGTCATTAATTCGGCCATCATCAACAAAATCATGTTGCTACCAGGAGGACCGATTTAATTCAAAGTAATTGAGACATTTTCAATCAATTTATAGTTATTAGAAAATAAGGAAAATTAAAATTAAAATTCACTTGATTTTACTTTTTAAAATTCAAAACTAAAACACTTTTTTAAACCAGCACTTGAAAACGCGAGCAAATGACGTTAAATTCCACTATAGAAAGCTTATCCTTTGACAGATAGGCCTATTTTGTGTGCAAATTAAAGGCTTCTTCAGTGTCGCGTTTGTAGTAATTTTAAATATATGTTATATTTGGTATATTTCTCAAATGGCTCATACAAACACAATCCAAAGGAATTCTGTGTAGAGTGAATTAAAGCCCGATTCAAAGTAAATTTAGACGCATTTAAGTGATCATAACTCAAGAGTTAAACAACATACACGGTTGATCAAAACGTCAAACAAAAGGGTATTTATTCAGCTTTCAAACGATATATAAGGAGTGTATCGAATATAAGCTATCCACATACATTTGCGTTGTACGCATGTATTTGTGATGGTTTTTATGCTCTGAACACTGCATGCTGTGCGTTTGACTGTCAGCTTTCTTTTGTTTACTTGTTTGTGCGGTTCAAATTCTGCGTTTTCAAAATGTCACGCATTGAAAAGGAAGTGAAAATTAAGGTTCTGGACACATGGCTAAGTGAGAAGGGTATTACTATGCGAAAATTGGCGAAGCGGTTTGGAATTCATCATGCGAGTGTTAAAACCATCATTAATAAGTTTGGGGAACACTATTCTTTGGATGAGCTACCAGGAAGAGGCAGAAAACCCGGTTCTTCCAACCCGAAACTGGAGCAGAAAGTGGTATCTCTAATCATGAAGAACAAATCTATGTCAATACGTGATTTGGCCAAAAAAGCAGGAACGAGTGTCGGAATGATCCAGCGTATCAAGAGGCGAAACCACCTGAAGACCTACAAGAAGCAGAAAATCTCGAAACAAAGTGCAGAACAGAAGAAGCGAGCAGCAACAAGGGCCCGGAAATTGTATTCGCGTCTTTTGCAGCATCCGGATGCATGCGTTTTGATGGACGATGAGACCTATGTAAAGGAGGACTCAAAAACCCTTCCAGGTCCACAATACTTTACTGCCGTCGTTGGGGAGGATGTGAGCGATGCGGACAGGTCGATTCAAGAGGAGAAATTCGGTCGAAAAGTACTGGTATGGCAAGCAATATGTTCCTGTGGTTTGAAGTCAACCATTTTTTACACTACCGGAACTATAAATGCGGAAATCTATCGATCTGAGTGTCTCCAGAAGAGATTGTTGCCTTTATATAAGAAGCATAGTACACCTCCACTGTTTTGGCCGAATTAAGCGTCCGCTCACTATGCCAAAACCACTCTCAATTGGCTTGCGGAAAAGGGTATAGATTTCGTTGAGAAAAATATCAATCCACCAAATTGCCCTCAGCTTCGACCCATCGAACGTTACTGGGCAATCGTGAAGAGGGTCTTCAAGAAGACTGGTAAGGCAGCTGGGAACATGCAGGAGTTCAAAAAAATTTGGGCTCAAGCGTCCAAAAAATGCGATGCAACACTTGTCCGGAACTTGATGAAGAGCATTCGTTCCAAAGCTCGAAAATTCGTGAAGGAATAACTTAAATTTCATCCGGTCTTCATTATGTTCAAGTTTAACCTCGTAAAATAAAGGATCAATTTTTTGTATGAATAAAATATCGGTTTTCAACAAAATTTGAAAGAAAGTTTGTGGATAGCTTATTTTCGATACACTCCTTAAAACAACAAATCGGACTTCTGAAACAACTAGTTTTTTTTTTAGTTTAGATATCAACAAACAAGTTTGTTGTTTCAACCGGGACTGTTTTTTCTCCATGGTGATTTAGAGAATATTGATTTCAAATGCCATGCACATGATTTCTAGTGAAAACTAGATGTATGGATATAGTCTATATCACGTGATATAAGTTGTAATGTCAGCTGGATGTAAATCACTTCCAGCCGGACTAATAGGATCACTTCTCAGATGATTACCAAAGCAACTAATAATCAGCGTAATCATAAAGAAGGAACCAAAGTGATAAGCCAAAACGTTTTTTCATCACACTTTACTCGAGGCGAATCGAAAATACCATTCTTCGGCACAGCGTCAAGAGACCAAAAACGAATTCGAGTTTTCCCCTTCTTTTTTTTACTAAATTTACTCGCGGCGAATCTAAAGCAACATTCGTCGACGAAGTTACTCACGTTCGAATTGCAAACAGTGAAGAACGACGATGAACGAATGAGAGGGAATGTAACATAGCGCGAAAAGATCATTGCACGGAATGTATTAACCTCACTTTTTTGACAGTTCTGGAAGCTTGCTTACAAGGTGTAAGAATTTGAACCGCTCACACGATATTTTTTATTGGGATTCTGTACGATAAGATTCAGCAAATGATGTGAAAATAAGCACTGGTGTCTGTTTTTCGGCAATTATGCTTCAATCATAATAAATTTAGAGCACAAAATCTCAAACCGATCTTACCGAAAATATTCAAAGTCAAAGTAAACAAGCTCCATGAACTGTCAAAATTGCATCGATGACGCCATCGTGCAATGATCTATAGCACAAAACTTCCTCTCACACGAG
Source organism: Aedes koreicus (assembly GCA_024533555.2). Lineage (NCBI taxonomy): Eukaryota > Metazoa > Arthropoda > Insecta > Diptera > Culicidae > Aedes > Aedes koreicus. Next base: position 288,461 of record JAHHFK020006054.1, on the reverse strand, counting down.
TCAGTCACAAAGCCACCCATCAACGACAGCACTCCTTTCGTTCGCGAATGCTTGCTTAACTTCCCTTATTTCGGAAGTGTTCGGTGATGACAAACACATTCGAACCGAATGAGGAGAATATCAGTAACACTGCTTAATATTATATACTACAAGCAATACAAGGTGGTCCAGAATGCGAATTTAGCTGGAAAGATACGTTTTCAGCCTAAGTTTGAAGTTTTGGAGCAAATTTGTCTTGTGCAAAGTTGTTTCTAATAATAAGGTCCTTCTTTTGGTATGAATGAAAACTAGGGTGGTCCTTGTTATCAGAGAAATCTTAAATATAACTTTTTTATTTGCAGAAATAAAGGCAAATTTTCAATGAACAAAATTGTTGTAGCTTTTGAAATGACCGAATCAGAGCACTTTTTCGTATTCCTTTTGAATAACCGATTTAGAACAATTTTTAAATAACTTAGGGTGTCCGTACGAAATAAAAAAAACAAGTTTTTTGCTCCTACTTTTTTATTTCAAGTTTGCCAACAAAGTTGTACCCAGATGGTTTTTAGAACTTTGGAAGGTGTAACTTTTGACCTATAAATCTAGCCGGTATCTCTTACCGTTAGCGAGTTTTTTTTTACGATTTTCTCATAAAATTACGCCCTTTTCAAATGTGTTTTACTCCATTAAAAAAAATAACCTATATCGAGTTTTCAAATATAATATGTAATAATATAAAAACTTCTAAATGCACTTGAAAAATAGTTTTTTCTGTCTGCCACAATCCGATAGATCAACATTTGAAAAAGTCCTATTTTTTATAAATACCATAATAACTTTTGTTTGACATACGAAAGCGACGATTTCAGTACATCAAAAGTTGTATCTTTTATTTTTATAGAATCAATGCCTACACAACTTTGCTGAAAAAATTGAAATAAAAAAGTTAGAGCAAAATAACTGATTTTTATAGGGACACCCTAAGCTACGTAGGAAAAATTGCTCTAATTCGGTCATTTCAAAAGTTACAGAGAAATGTGTGCAACCAAAGTTGCTTACTATGTTTTCATCTAAAACTTTTCTGAAGAAAATTTGCCTTTATTTCTGCAAATAAAAAAGTTAGATTTACGATTTCTCTGAAAACAAGGACTGTTTTTATTCATACCAAAAGAAGGGCCTTGTTATAAGAAACAACTTTGTAGCAAACAATTTTGCTCAAAAACTTCAAATTTAGGCTGAAAACGCATCTTTCCAGCTAAATTCGCCTTCTGGACCACTGTGCAATGGCTGATCTTTAGAATTCTGACCATTTTCCGAATCCATAAAGTGTACCCCTGTATTGAAAGTGGCTTAAGGACATTTCACCAAATAACATTTGGTCGACGAATTGTCCTTTTGACCAAATTTCCTTTCGACTAAATATATATTCGACAAAATGTATATCCATTCGACTATATGTCATTCATTCGACTAAATCTAATTCGACCAAATGTCACATGTTTACAGAAACACAGACTTCGTCCTAAAATATCCAGCAAGTTAATAACCTCAAATAAGTACATAAATATATGACATTATTATCCCGTACGCTACTGTAGTAACAAGCGAACCAAAGATTAATTAAATTCAGTGAATGCACCTCACATTTCCCCCTTCAAGTCTCCATTAAAGAGCACACAAAATACTTCATCATTCCTCTGCGCGACCATCGAACCCAAAGCCACCTTGAAGGTGGCCAAGTGGCACAATTTTCCTTCAATTTATCACAGAGTCAAAAGATCCATGACACGTCAACCCCGTTTTAAAGTATGCCTGTGGATGAGAGCTAGGCACGTTCTAGGTATGTGCAGGTATGCAGTGACTACGACCTCATCCAGAATGGCATGACAGAATGGGCCTCTCAACAGTCATGCCTTTGCACTGTACTCTGACTACCACTACTGGACTGCTCAAGAGAGCATGTGAATTAGATAACTCGGAAAAAATATTTTCATGACAGCCAGTGAAATGTGTGGCTCAAAGAGCGTATAAAAGTGGCCACCAGCCAAAGGGGGAGTGTTCATCTTTTGCCTGAGTTGGTCGTCGCACTCGTCTGAGCCTTGACGACGCTTTTACGAGGTGCTCACTTTGGGGAGACTGCATTCGGCAGGACTATTCAACGTGCTTTTGAGCAAGTGATTTCGACTCACTTTTATGGCTTTAATATGAAGCCATTTTGCGGCTGGAAGCAGGTTGATAAATAAAATACTTCTGGTGGATTTATTGTTCATCAGGTGTCCAGACAGGGGAAACAGTTTTGATTTATGTGATTACTGAAAAAAAATCCCATGAACGGTGCTTGTAGCTCAGGTATGAAAATGATAAATTTACCCAAAAAAAAACCAAAGATCTACCAAATTTCAAAAGTTCTTATCAACTTACCCACCCCCAAATTTCCCTGACATGCTTAATTGCTAGCGGAAACCATGTTTGAAAATTTTTTTTTTTCATTCCACGCCCACAGGACATCCAAACACACCATCATCAGAACTAAATGAAATTATAAACACTAACGACATAGCCCAATGAAGGTACCGAAGTGCCGGTAAAACAAGCATAAAACATCTCTCTTTTCAGCGGAAGAAAACCCTTTCCAAAAAATTGCTCCCTTCATTCGTAGTGGAAACTCGTTTTTCTCCAGGCGACAACACGAAAAGCACGGCCCGTCTCGTAAGTTCGCACATCCTATGTTTTTCGAATGAATGAACGAGGCGGGAAAGCAAGCACGTGTAGCGTGTTTTCTGAAAGTTAAATGATTTCTCGAGTGTGTAGCTTGTGTAATAATTAATTCCGACGAAAGCGCAATTCAAGTCGTTGAAAATGGGAAAATTCAACGGTTTTCGCTTCGGAAAGCACGATTACTGCACTTCTTTTCAGGAGCTGAAAACTTCCCGGAAGACCTCCGAACGAGCGGTTGATGACAGGAAGTGGAGCAATGGGTAGAGTGAAATTTGATGTTTCAATTATGAACCATTAGAATGGTGTGAATGGTGATCCTGGTAGTTTCTCATTATACTTAGTTAAGAGTTTCCGATTCTAATAGAGCCAAACGTTCAACACCCAAGCTATTGTTCCCCAGCGGGAAAACTTGAGATTATTCCGTAATCGCACTCCCATTCATGCAGCCAACAGCGGGAGACTGACGGTAATGATTCGAATTCCACTTCCAGCAAACACCCCCTCCCAGGCAAGGTTCACAATGCGGATCTAACTGTTTAATTGGCTAAATTGACCCCAGCGAGTACTCAGCGCAATTGTTTGATAGGATTTGGCTCTTCTGCCCAGCAACTTCCTTCGTTCGTGGCGAAAGGATCTGATTTCATCGTCCTTTGGGAACGTTTTAATGTCAACTCTTACCCAACTACCATCCCGCCCAAAAGTTCGCCGAAATTCGTTTGTTCTTCGCCGGAGGACATAATCTTCAGCCGAAAAAGTTTTACCTCATGCCACGTTTCACCAGACCTCCAGCAAAGCAGAGATTCTTTTGTTTGACTAAATCGTACGAATAATAGAAACTTTTGCCTGTTTGGAGCTGCTTTATGTCCGAAGGGACTGATTTTGCTATCATTATCGGGTTGTTTTTTGTAATCGGTGCCTTCATACCTTGAGTATTTTCCAAGAAGTAGCAGAACATTTGAATGTTTATTAATTTCATCAACCGTCGCAGGTTAGTCCATTTACAGATGCATATGGTTATTTATTTTTTTCTTAATGCTTCATAACATACTATGATATTATTATTTTGACACGCAACGTAATTCAGTTTTGAAATGACACGAAACGTAATTAAAAAAATTCAAGTAAAATTAAGTATCCCAAAACAGAAATAGATGCAACTGATGATGATGATGGCCACTTATCGCTACAAAGGTTTGAGCTAGACCATTTATCTATTAGATAATTTATTTAAAAGAAATTCAACTAAATATGCATAAAAACGAACTGATTTCATCTACAGATGTAAACTTCTTCAAAAATTGTTCATTTGCTTTACAGCGATATAATTGTGAAAAGCTATTGATGTCAACCACACATGTTCGCAAGTATTCCCAGCGATCAGGAAATCCTATTACAATTAAAATCACAAAATCCCGTATAAGGACATTATCAAAAGACAAGCCAATATTCGATCCTGCCCGCTACAGAGTCAGTGCGGTTCCAACACTAATGGAGCCACCTGCTTAGTTTTTGGCGGCAAACATACTTTTGCATATAAAAAATAATAAACGATACATAATAAAATAATCTAGTCAATATCCATAATAAAATGAATATGATCCATAAAATTCATCAAACCGATCCACAATTATTGAAAAAAATTTAGCAATAAAATGTCAAAAATATACCGTATATATCTAGGGAATGGTCGATTAAATTGTTTGGATTACCCATAGACATGTTACAACAGATCCAAAAATGGTTTAATGGCGTTCCTTAAACTTGCAAAATTGATTCACAGAATGTAATCTTTGTGCTCTAAAACAAATGTACATGATTCATAAATTATTGAAAATGTTCCTTAAAGAAATTGTCTATGATCCATAAAACAATAAAAAATTTACGCTAAACTTATAGAAATGATCCATAGAAAACCAACTTTGTGCACTTTATCATATGAGTAAGATCCATAAATTATGCCTGCATTTTTTTAGTTTTGGTCACGTATTAAGAAATTGATCCCTAACATTCCCGTAAGACTGATGAAAATTTTGTTCTCTTCGCTATGCTTAAACTATTTCAAATCGTGTCCTGAACAACATTTTGAAATTTGAGCACATTTGATAAGAAACTAACACTAATTAGATTTTTTTATAACGACATTGCGAGTACTAAGGAGTGTATCGAAAATAAGCTATCCACAAAATTTCTTTCAAATTTTGTTGAAAACCGATATTTTATTCATACAAAAAATTGATCCTTTATTTTACGAGGTTAAACTTGAACATAATGAAGACCGGATGAAATTTAAGTTATTCCTTCACGAATTTTCGAGCTTTGGATCGAATGCTCTTCATCAAGTTCCGGACAAGTGTTGCATCGCATTTTTTGGACGCTTGAGCCCAAATTTTTTTGAACTCCTGCATGTTCCCAGCTGCCTTACCAGTCTTCTTGAAGACCCTCTTCACGATTGCCCAGTAACGTTCGATGGGTCGAAGCTGAGGGCAATTTGGTGGATTGATATTTTTCTCAACGAAATCTATACCCTTTTCCGCAAGCCAATTGAGAGTGGTTTTGGCATAGTGAGCCGACGCTAAATCCGGCCAAAACAGTGGAGGTGTACTATGCTTCTTATATAAAGGCAACAATCTCTTCTGGAGACACTCAGATCGATAGATTTCCGCATTTATAGTTCCGGTAGTGTAAAAAATGGTTGACTTCAAACCACAGGAACATATTGCTTGCCATACCAGTACCTTTCGACCGAATTTCTCCTCTTGAATCGACCTGTCCGCATCGCTCACATCCTCCCCAACGACGGCAGTAAAGTATTGTGGACCTGGAAGGGTTTTTGAGTCCTCCTTTACATAGGTCTCATCGTCCATCAAAACGCATGCATCCGGACGCTGCAAAAGACGCGAATACAATTTCCGGGCCCTTGTTGCTGCTCGCTTCTTCTGTTCTGCACTTTGTTTCGAGATTTTCTGCTTCTTGTAGGTCTTCAGGTGGTTTCGCCTCTTGATACGCTGGATCATTCCGACACTCGTTCCTGCTTTTTTGGCCAAATCACGTATTGACATTGATTTGTTCTTCATGATTAGAGATACCACTTTCTGCTCCAGTTTCGGGTTGGAAGAACCGGGTTTTCAGCCTCTTCCTGGTAGCTCATCCAAAGAATAGTGTTCCCCAAACTTATTAATGATGGTTTTAACACTCGCATGATGAATTCCAAACCGCTTCGCCAATTTTCGCATAGTAATACCCTTCTCACTTAGCCATGTGTCCAGAACCTTAATTTTCACTTCCTTTTCAATACGCGACATTTTGAAAACGCAGAATTTGAACCGCACAAACAAGTAAACAAAAGAAAGCTGACAGTCAAACGATGCACGGTTGTAGACGATACACCCAGCTTATTTGCGGCATCTCGGAGAGATAGGTTAGGGTTTCGCTTGAAACTACCGGCAACTCTCTTTGTCGTCTCAGCGGCTTCCGGTTTTCGATTTCCCCCCGATCCAGACTTCCTGGCTGTTGACAAACGTTCCCCAAAAACTTTAATTACATTTGTAACGGTTGATTTGGCAACTTTTAGCGATTTTGCCAACTTTGCGTGCGAGTAGCTCGGATTTTCGCGATGCGCGAGCAAAATTTTGATACGCTGCTCTTCTTGCTTGGACGGCATTTTGACAACTGAAGAGTGAATTTCAAAATCAAAATAGGAGCAACATTCTACACACACACACACCTTCAAAATGAGGGGTGTTCAGGTTTTTTAAATGCAAAATTGAAAGAAATACGTCAAGTTGATATTGACCAAATTTTGACCGTATCGCCCTTTATGTGGATAGCTTATATTCGATACACTCCTTAAACCACCGATTTTGTTTTGAATCAAACAGCCAGGTTGGTTGTTTCTACCTAACTACATTACAACAATACTACAGAAATTATGGCTGTTCTTAGCTAATATTTTAGTTGTTTCCACCATGAAAGGGGATTATTATAACGAAAATACCGGTAGCGTTGACTGAGGGGAAAAAATTAAAATTTTAGATTGATTCAACCCAAGCGGCGGTTAAACCAAACTGATGTTTTGTTGGGCGAAAATATAACTAAAAATTTAGTTTGAAACAAACTATTTTGTTGGTTTATTTCTTTTTCCGTCATCCGGTCCCGCTGCATGCTCTGGCGCTGTCACTCAACAACTGGTGAAAATTTAATATTTTAATTAAAAAATCTGAAAATAATAGAAAGGCTCGCATTATCATATTTTGTAGATTTCTCTTAGACTAAAAAAAGTCTTTTAATGTAAATGTGCACTTTTCTTATGTTTGTTAGAATTAATTTCAAATAATTGAAATTACAAAAGAAATTTAGTTGATTGAAAACGGAAATGTTTGTTGTTTCAACTGTTTTCGTTTGTTTGTTTCGAGCAGCAATTCAGTTTACATCATACTAAAATTTGTTTGTAAAAAATCATAAGCGTTGGTAGAATCAACCGACAAATCTGTTTGTTTTCGTAGCTGTCATAATGAAGCAACCATCATAGTCATAAATTCAAACGGACGACAGTTGAACTTAACTGCTAAATTCCCGAAACAATTACTCAGAATTTTAGTGTGTTTTAACCACCATAGGTAGTCAAATCAAACTAATACGATGTTTGTGCCCAATTCAAACTAGAATATGTTTGGCTTTAAATGTCTTTTTATTTATATATGTATATATATATATATATATATATATATATATATATATATATATATATATATATATATATATATATATATATATATATATATATATATATATATATATATATATATATATATATATATATATATATATATATATATATATATATATATATATATATATATATATATATATATATATATATATATATATATATATATATATATATATATATATATATATATATATATATATATATATATTATATAGACAAGTGGATACTACTTTGTTATAAATAAATAAATGAGAAATCACGTTAGATCTAATTCAATTTTTTCTTTAAACGACTGGCTGTGAAAGCCGGAAATTTGACCGCTGTCGTAGTAGTGCCCCACTTTAACATATCAAGCTGAACAATGTTACAATGTCCTAAGTAACATTGGGAGACTCTCTTCGTCGACTAAAACCATGTTCAAGAATTTTCAACACACAGTGTGGAAATATAGAGTGTAATTAAGAATTGAATACGTCAAACGTAGAAAACATCAATAAATTGTTTAATAGACAAGCTCGACGAAGAGAATTTCTCAATGTTACTTTGGACCTAATGTGGTTCAGCTTGATATGTATAAATCAATAATGCATTTGTGTAAACAAACACACACTCACAGTATGGAGAATTTGCAGGGCCTGCTGCTCATCCATCCGCTGCTTTTCTTGTCTTTTTTCTCATAAAACGATTCGTTTGCTTCGTTCCGAAGACTTCACTGTGAATATGGCTCGTGTCCGAATCCAACAGCTATTGGAAATTCGGAATAAATGTTCGCGCAGAAGGGAAGAATTGGTGAGTGTCGCTTGGTTGGTTGGACATGGTGATAACTCAGTGAACGAAAGTAGGTACAAGAAGAACACAAGAAAGGACCGAGTGAGTCGTTGCTCAACAGTTTTCGTGTACGGTGAGAGTAGTGGCAGCAGGAAAACGGTGGTGAGTAGTAGAAAGAGCGAGACACCATTCGTTGTGATAATCAGCAACATTGGTATTAAGAAATGAGTACCAAGTATTTAGTATATTTGGCAGCTATTTTTTTTTTTTTTTTGCACGGATTGAAGAGAGCAAGATTTAATCCATATGGAGATCACAGCCCTGGAAGTGCAGTTATAAGGAATAATTCGTCCCTATGGGGCTACTCTATATCGAACTTCAAAATTGTTATCAATCATAAATTCACTCGTGACAAAGCGGAAATCACTTCCTTCACAATTAATGTACGGGAGGCACAATACTAGCACTTCCTCCGGTTGTGGGGGCGGAACAAACAAAAATAGATAGAATTTCAAAATGTTACCATCAACAGGTTGGAAAGTTTCCCGCGTATCAATTCAACTTTCGAACATTATCCTTGAACAATTGTAAATTATTGGAAATAACAAAAATGAAAAATGTGCAGCTGTGAACAATATATATGGGGTACACCATCATAAATGTTCTTAGTTAGTTTTCTCTGCAGAGTAATTCTCTGTCAAACCAGGCCGCCATTGACATGAAGTCTTTTGAAATTGATTTTTTTTTGGTGCTTGGTTGATCGAAAGTGGTGTAAAAATGAGAATGGCACATTGCTTAACTCGAATTGACGGACCGCTCACTCGCCAGGGGGTCAAACAGTTTTGTGAAAAGCTCGATTTTGCGCAATTCTAAATCTGCTTAGCATGCCATATCTCTTAAATTTGCTTTAAAACCCCTTGTTAACAGCATGTTTCTAGAAAGTAAAAAAAGGACTTTAATATGGCACGAAACAAATTTTTACCGCCATATTGGATTTGGCTGCTATTTTAAAATTTTATGAATAAAACGTATTTTTACTATGTTCGCAACCACCGATTTTAATTTTGTTACCACCATCAAAAAGCTAAGAAAAAATGAAATCAGATACATTTATAAAATTAGGTGAGCTTTGGACTTAGCCTACTATTATAGCCTAGGGGTGAGACAGCTCTACTCTGAGTTGCTTTGATGCACCGAGTAACTCGCGAGTAACTCAATACATCTTAAACTCGAATCAATCTTCATCGGTTCTTATCGGTTGCCAGGGTTTCGAAAATTTTGACTTCCAACTTGTTTGAAAACATTGTTAATGGCAATAGAAGATGGCACAACGGTGAGCCCTATGAGGGTTCAGGGAATGTTTAATATGTAATACGTGGTTCGGACGGCTTTACTGAATTGCATGATGAGGCATGATAACATACATTTATGTGATATGATTGGTAATTTGCTAAACATCGATTCTAAGAAGCTTGAAGCTTGGGTTGGAGTGCAGCGGGCTGAGCTCGTTTGCCTCTTCTCCTGCCCTCGGTCCAAAACACCAGTTCAAAGTCTGCAGTCTGGCGGAATGATGCTGCATTAGCAAATAGCAGGTCAAGCCCAATCTGATAAGTTTAATTGGAGACACTTCTTCTAACATAACATAACTTCTTCTCGAAAGGGGCAAAGCCTTACACGAATGGTAGTAAATATGATAGAAAATTGTACGAGCATATCAGGTATGTGAATGAAAGAATGTAGGTTGTTTTCAAAAACATAGTTAAATAGAGAAAATTAAAAGCATTGAAAATTGCGACGGTTGATTTGACAGCTGCTGTGCAAAAACAGAGAGAAAACAAATGAAAGTGCTCACTTGCTAAGCATCGAGGGTTACTTGAGGTACTTCAAAAGCAACTCTTACATTGCTCGCGATGCGGAGCTGTCTTGTCCCTTGATTATAACATATGTTCTGTAGCGAGTTTTGCAGTTTACAACATAAGACGCAAAATCAAAACGAGATAGGCTAACGCCGTTCTGTGCGCATGTGATGTGTGTGTGTGTATTTTTTTTATAAGGTTTAAAAAGCATTAAAAGCCTGGCCTGTAGTGTGTTTGGCACGGCGTGGAACTCACAAGAGCAATGATGGGACTCGCTTTCGTGCCTAACCACTAAAAACAATCCTTATTTTCCGTTTGCATTCTCCCCCCGGGACCACGGTGAAGCGACTACTTCGGGGGGCGGCTGGGCTCCTGCACTTCTCTTATTTCTTCAGCTTTTGCTGGAGGCTATTTCATGTTCCCATCGAGACGTGTACCGATGTGGAGTAGCCGACCGTCATGACGTGCTCTCCTTCACGGTCACCATCGTGGGACTCTCGCTTCTTAATTTTTTTTTAAGCATCGGCGTTGCTGGACCTCTGCTCTACTTTCAATTTGCTCTTTTCTTGAACCGTTTAGCTCTCACCTACTTTGGTCGAGCCATTTAGCTCCCACTTCCTGAGCCATTTAGCTCCCTCTTCTTGACACAGACGACTCGAGTAATCCCCGACGGTGGGTTTACCCTACGCCGACGAAGAGTTCCCTGGCGGCGGAACTTCCCCCGAGACCGATTCTTCTGCTGTTGCTGCTCACTCCAACTCACCGGTAGGGTGCCGAAGTCAGTCCAGCGATTCCGGTGGAGCCTAGCGTCCGGTTCGCTGGCGCCCCGACGACCCGAAACCGGTGCTACGACGCGTTCTACTCAACTAGTTCCCGGCGATGGATCTAGCCTACTCCACCAGGGAGGTCCATGACGCAAGAATTCCTCCAGAACCGATCAGTCTTGCAGTGGCTCTAGCCAGTGACGCTGGATCGTTGGTCACTTCGCCATGTTCTTTGCAACTCGGACAGTATTTTTGATACTGCCCTATCAACAACGTTCCATTGTCTTCTTTGAGGCACATCTTTTCGACAACATTGTCGACTGTTGATCCCTGCGCACTTCGTCGAACCTAGGGCATTCGAAGTCGACGTTTTCTGGTGTCTCACCGCATTGTCCCACTTTTGCTGCCACTTAGCCAACGAGTCCGTTCTGACGATTCTCCTCGCATTTCTGATATCCCTCCGCTGATAACATTCGCCGTCTTCGACTAGGGTGATACAAATGGGCATCATGCTAGCGATGACGCATACTGCCTCCGACGAAATTGTTCTGTAGGCGCTCGCAACTCGCATGGCCATGAGTCGGAACACGCTGTTCAGCCTCCTACTATTACGCTCAGTTTACAACGCCGCGACCCAGGCTGGGGCTCCATACCTCAGAATTGAAGTTGACACACTCGCCAGAAGTCGCCTCTCGCTGCTCGGTCCACCGATGTTCGGCATGACTTCGCTACCGCATTGATCGCTTTTGCCGCCTTTTCATAGGCGTAGTCGACGTGAGCGTTGAAATTCAAGCGGTCATCGACCATCACCCACAGGTACTTTAATGCACGTTTTGACGGAATTACGTGTCCCCCGAATTTGATGTCAACCCGCTGAACTGCTTTGCGGTTGCCAATCAGCACAACCTCCGTCTTATGGTGAGCCAGCTGCAGTTTAGCTCCAGTCATCCACGTTCCAATGATGTCCATCGCCTCCGCCGTCAGCATCTCTACCTCTTCTAGAGTCTCGCCCGTTATCGTTAGGACGACATCATCTGCAAAACCGACTATCTCAACTCCATTAGGCAACTTCAGCGTTAATACTCCATCGTACATCGCGTTCCACAGCGTTGGGCCGAGAATCGAGTCTTGTGGCACCCCCGCCGTGATCCTGATAGATTTCTGCCCCAACTCTGTTTCGTATACCAGGACTCTGTTTTGGAAGTAACTCCCTAATATTCCGCACAGGTAGCCAGGTTCACGCATTTTGTGCAGTGCTGTGGCGATAACCTCCCAGCTTGTGCTGTTAAAAGCGTTTTTGACGTGGATCGTCACTACGGCGCAGAACCGGTTGCCTCTCCTTTTCTTCTTTGATGCCTTCTCTGCTCTCTGCACGACTAGACGGATTGCTTCCACTGTCGAGACCCCTTTTCGGAATCTGAATTGTCTCTTTGAAAGGCCACGATCGCTTTCCATGCACTGCGTCAGCCTATTAAGGCAGCATAGTTTCGGCAGCAACACCAGCTTCTGAACCTTCCATCTGTCTGGGAAGTAGCCTTCATCTAGGGCATTTTTGTAGTGCCGTCCTGAAAGTGTCCGGGAACACCAATATCGCGGTTTTAAGTGCTACATTGGGGATCCCATCCGGACCGGGAGCTTTATTCAACTTCAGACCCTTTGCAACTAATGGTAGCTCTTCATTGGAGATCCGAGCAGTTGCATCTTCAGCATCTTCGTATGGCGTAGGCGGTCAAGGCGTTAGGTGGTGATGCGGAAAAAGACCGTCCACGATCATCTGCAATTTGTCCGGGCACATTTCAACAGGTGTCGCTGGACGCTTAAACTTCGCCACCACGATTCTGAAAGCGTTGCCCCAAGGGTTCTCATCGGTTTCTTGTCACAACTCTTTAAAGCAGTTTGACTTGCTCAGCTTGATCTCTCGTTTAAGGGCGGTGCGCGCTACGCGAAATACGATTTTCCGTTCTTCTCTCTCAGCTTCAGTCCGTGCTCTCTGGCACTTCTCCTTGCTCGGAGGGTAGTGAGATTATTATTCCACCAGTACACTGGGCGCCGTCGGTTCCTGGTGTGTGTGTGTGTGTGTGTGTGTGTGTGTGTGAGAGAGAGAGAGAGAGAGAGAGAGAGGGGGGGGGGAGGGATGGTCGTATTTCTTTCGAATTTCTGTTTTTTCCGCATTTCTGCTTTTTTTTCAAAAACCAGCATAACTTCCTTATTTTTAAACCGATTTTCATCATTGAAGCCTTATTTTCTTTGTTTTTTTTTTTAGCCTCAAGCAACATATGCCATAAATTTTTTTGCTGACATTATTTTAGTATTAACCATATGTTTAACACAATTTTTTTTACAAATCTCAAAACAAAAAAATCGCAAAAAATTATATATAGGGTGCGGGACGGGTTTTAATCAGCTTAGTCAGCCCCTGAGACATTTGATGAAGCTGTATGTAATCTATAATTAGAACTGCCAATATTAAGACATTAATCCCTCTGCTTACGTCTGGTCTATCGGAACATACCTTCAGCAACGAGCATTAGGCTCAGAAAATTTCATAGCCATGGAATAAAGTTCCCAATTGCAGGGACTTTTTAAACACATGCGGATTGCTTTCCGATTAAAAAAATGTTTTCTTCAGCTCCTCTATCGGTACATAAACTAACAATATTGTATGAGTGCTATTCCGTGCATGTGTGTAAAGGCGAACTAAAATAGGCCAGTTCACGATTTGCTGCAAACGTCAATTTCCTCAACCCGCTCCTTCGTTTTACCCATGCGCTAACGAAAACAATCAACCAAAACATGTCGATTGCTACGATCACAAACTCGTTTCCTAGCAGGTTATGAGACAGACGTACACGACCAAACTTTTAGTTTGTCATTGATCTTTAGATTGGCAATGTGTATTTCTTATTTCATTTACTCTCACGCAAATGTTAGCCAAAGCGACTGTGACGACAAACGGGATGCTTCGTTTAAAAACAAACAAATGCAAGAGACAGCAGGCTTCACGTTACATTACCGGTGCGCTATATCCATGGTTAACCAAGAAGAGAGGAAACATGGGCTCTCTCAAAAGCAACAGTGATGCCATAGGTGCAGCTCAACAGCGAAGCATTATTTATCGTTGGGTTCTCTTGGATAGCTCCAAAACATATTTTTTTTATTGCAAATGATAGTGCCAGATGATGGACAATATAATCATAAGCCTAGATCAACCTCCAATGACTGGAAGAAACATGAAATAAATAGCGATTTCAGATTATCTAAATATGTAATAAATTTAACTCAATGTTTAACATCACATTCTGGCAACAAGCCTAGTTGTGGGAGAGAGCTGATGAAGACATGCTCTCCGGTACACGCGATGCAAATACAAAATACACAAAGGCAACATTCGAGCGAACTTCTTCAGCAGGTCAGAAACTGATGGTTTCTAGATGATGTATTTTAAATCTTCAAAATGACAGTAATAAATTGGTAATCAATCATGTTTCATTCATCGAATCATTGGCCCAATAGATAAAGCTTATGATCGTATCATTAAAAATGCAATAATTAGGAAAATGTAGGAGTTATAGACCTATTTCCTAACAACTGATTAAAATAGTGACCCCTGATTAAGCCGTTCCCTACCCTACATATAAATAGCGTCGAAAATATTACTCCTAGGATATTGCAATTTTCGAAAGATTGATGTTAAATTTAATTTTGTATCATTTGGTTACAAAATATTTGAAATTGAATCACACGCGTGACGCGTTGGAGATATTTCATTTTAAGTAAATGTGTTTTTGTTCATTTATAAAAAAAATCAACTTTTATCTATGTCTCGAAAACTGTTCTACTTTAATTTTTTTTGACGGTTTTTTTATATTCTACATAAAATTTCACATTAGAAATTATGATTAGCTTACCGAGTTCATAAAGGGCGAACACGAAATTATTGCGACACATTCAACAGGGCTTTTTTACCATTGGGTAAAAATCAACCAAATTTTGCACACTTTCTCATTGATGTATATTGTTTACATGCAGTCAAACTCGAAGTCGTGTTTTTAGATTCAACGAAAATGGAGGTGAACCAACGCGAGTCGAGAGAACAAATTCTTTCCAAACACCTGGAATTTCCTGACCTGTCGCACCGGCAGTTGGGAAAAATGTTGAACATTCACCATTCAACCGTCTCCAGAGTGTTGAAGCGGTTCCAGGAGCGGTTGACGTTGGACCACGACAAAGGAGCTGGATGAAAACCGGGTACGGAGAACAAAAAGACGGAGGGAAAGGTAAAGCGGATGATTAAAGCAAATCCCAACGTCTCAAGCCGTGATTTGGCTAAAAAGATCGGCATGTCGCAGAGCTACGTCCAGAATGCAAAGAAGAGAGCTGGACTACATACATACAAGGTACAGAACTTCCCAAACCGAGATGAGCGGCAACAATTGACGGCTAAAATTCGGGCACGGAAGCTCTACGAGAAGATGCTGACAAAATATGGCTGCTGTGTGATGGACGACGAAACGTATATAAAAGCCGATTTTAAGCAAATTCCGGGGTTGGAGTTTTTCACCGGCAAGAGCAAGTTCTATGTGGACGACAAATTTTAGAAGAAGAAAATGTCGAAGTTCACCTCCAAATATCTCATTTGGCAGGCCATCTGCTCTTGCGGACTGAGGAGTGAGCCTTTCGTGACAAAGGGCACAGTAAATGGCGAGATCTACAAATCTGAGTGCCTCGAGAAGCGCCTTTTGCCGTTCTTGCAGCAGCACGACGAAGCTCCGCTATTTTGGCCAGATTTGGCATCATGCCACTATTCTAAAAGTGTCCTGGAGTGGTATGAGGCCAATTCTGTCCATTTTGTTCCAAAGGACATGAATCCGCCAAACTGTCCGGAGCTGCGCCCGGTGGAGCAGTACTGGGCAATGATGAAGCGGGAACTTTGGAAGAGCAAGAAGACAGTCAAAGACGAGAAGGACATGTTAAGAAAATGGAACAAAAAAATGGGAAAGTGGTACCGGGTGACACTGTAAAGACTTTGATGGAGGGCATCAAGCGAAAATGCGTTCAATTTTACACTCAAGGCTCCATCGATTAACTTTTCTTTTGATTTTTGAAGTAAATATATGTATAAAACTACCCTAAAATTTTGGTTTGATTCTAAACATTATAAGAAAATTGGCATGACATTTTCGGTGTCGCAATAATTCCGTGTTTGCCCTGTATGCTGTAAGCTAGTATAATTACACAAACTGGAGAAAAGCTTCGAAACATACGAAAGTGACACAAAATCTCGTTGATTATTTTGAATCAATTGGTCCCGCTACCGTCCCCAGTCTTGCAAATCGGATATGAGTATCCTGCCGTTTAAAAGTGACCCGGCTCTAGCAGAATGGCTCTTTTGAGGTTATGGTGGTTTCTGAACAGGAAGGTGAGATAAACTCGGGAGAATCATCGGTTGAAAGCATTTCTGAGATAGCAACTTTGAAAGCATGAAGGGTAGTCTATCGCGAATTGGAATCCAAACATCTGTGTTGGATAGCTTCAACGAGAGGGTTCCCGATGTCAATTATTCAAATAAGCTGTGAATGCACTGAAACAAATGTTTGAGGTGAACTGTCCAGTACACTATCAAGACGCTGAGGTACCAGTTGTCAAAGATATAATAGATAACTATAATGCTTCATCAAAACCGGTACAGTTCCAGATTTTAACATTGCTTACACTTTCGTGGAGTAGGCAGAACAATATCAATGGAACAGGATGTAGTACTATACTTTTCTAAATTATAACACTAAATTTATATAAAATGTAGGTAAATGTAAATGTTTGCAGAAAAAGCTTTGAAGGTTCGTAACACCAAGGGAATTTTAAAACTACCAGATGCAAGTAGCGCTGTGCTTCGATCTTCGTTTGGGGCTTTCATAAACAGTAGACTTTTCTGGGGGAGTTGACAAAGTCTACGCTCCATACAAAATTTCAAAAAAATGTATGGAGAAAAGTCTACGAGAGGGGAGGGGGGTCTGAGGTTTTCAAAATTGAGTCTACGTGGTTTATGAACAAGCTTTTTGGGCCTCACCAGTGGTCATCCAACTTAGATATCGTTGTGTGGTTTTTCGTTTTTCGCGTTATTTGGTAATTTAGTTTTTTGTTCTCTTTTCGCTCGTCGTTCGTGCCACGATTTCAGGCCCTCCTCGTGCCTCTTCGATGCCTGGCCACTTGCTCGAGGTGGAAAGCTTCAAAGCTGAGCTGCAGAAGTTGTCAGCAAATCCACCGACACCAATCACTGTTGTGATGACGCGCAACAAAAAAGCGAGTGCCTCCGCCTCAAGCCACCGTACAACGTCAGCTGCTGCCTACAGCCAACAAGCAAGCGGTTCAAAGTGACCGCGAAAAGATGATGCCAACCCCGGCTCATTGGATCACATTGCCAGACTACTGGCCAGCAACAATTTTGCCACGCTGACGGTTCAAACTGTCACTGAGCAGACGGTGCCGAAAAAGGTGAAAATCCCGCCACTCTTCACCACCACAAAAAAAAACCGCTGCGCTAAGGAACGAGCTTGAGACGGCGCAAATCCATCCGCTGTGCAGCATGAGCACCAAGATCTTCTGCTTCACTGAAACAGATTTCAAGCAGATTACCCGGCGGAGGATATCGTCGAGGAACTGAAGTGACTGAAAATCAAGCCGATCAAGGTGTTCCCCATGAAGCATGCCGAGGCATGAAACCATCGGGATCTTCTCTACCTGACCCACCTGGAGAAGGGCTCGGTTAAAATTAATGACCTCCGCAACATAATTGTTGAAATGGGAGCCGTGACGCCCCAAGAAGCGTGACGTCCAACTTAACCCATCGCAGCATATTAGGCTGAGTCAAGGGACACATACCCTATTTTATTCTGGTTTGATAACTCCAGCAAACGGCTGAGGATCAACAATTAAGTCAACTTTCGAGTCAACAACTAAGGCAACCTCATTCATCCTGCGTACATAAAGGTTATCCCGGCTACAAGTTTCCCCAAAAGCTAAAGCGTTACGCTCCATTTCAACTCAATAACATCGGGTAAAATTCTTGGATTGAGGCTTCTGCTAGAGCAAATCTCTTAACCATTCTGACAAGAAATTTTCTGCTCTACCACGTTCTCTTTAAGTCACTCACTGAGTGGAAGATCTCAAATCCTTTCGAAATAAGTCGAACATGAACGTTTCATTATGAATGGCTTTAAGAAGAGCCCGAGTGATTCTGTATTCGTTTAGAGTAGGCCTCATCCTAGGGATTCCTATCCAATAAACTGGTACTTTTACGTTCGATACGTTCCTAGTGACCTGAAGACAAGATAGTAGATTATCTTGTATCGGAATAAATTTCCCAGCATAATCAAGTTTCCCATTGAATCCCTCCGGGTCCATAAGAAGCAAACATCGCAACCAACCCCTTACCGACTACCGACGAAAGGTATTAGCATCACCTTCTGCAAACTACCACACGATGGAAATGCGGAATGAAAAATGGCTCCCCATCATTAGGAAGGAAACTAGATGAAAGGAAAGAATGAGTAATGTGGTTTTGATTACACACAATATCTCACGGAATGCTTCCCTCATCGTCGGGCTGCTGGTGTTGGAAGGTACGAATATATGGGTCGTCCTTAATTCACATCGGTTGGACGGAATTTCCATTCTGTGGACGTGAAGCGAGTGCCTGCCTCCCCAGAACCAGAAATTGGATACCGCCGGCACACTTTACTCTCGAACTCGAACGCGTGAGTGTGTGTGGAAACTGTCAGTAAGTAGTTCCTAGGAATAGGATCCGAGCGGCGGCGTGCCGAGGAGAAGCAACTCGTTTAATGGACTTCTTCCCAGCGCACCCAGCGAACCAGCTGATGGCACATGCAATATTACACACAGTGAATCGAGCAAAAATAGATTAGCCGGCATCCGAGCGATATCACTTCCTGTCAGGCGGCATGGTTCCCGATGGTTCCTTGGTGGTGGGTGCGTGCTTTTTGCCTTTCTTTTATGTGTCACGTAGCATTTTCGTTGATTTATACCTTCACGGCAACCTCGGAGGTGACTTGTGCCAACACGTGTATGAGCGTGATTGTTAAACGGTCGGAATTCGGGTTGGATTGGGGGTGGAATTCTTTCCCTTCTGAGAGTTGAAATCAAATTTCAATGATTCTGATAACATAATCTTAAAGTACTTTATTATGGTATTTTTTTTTGTCATCGGCTTATTACTGGCAAAAACTCGAAACGTGTTCTCTCACGTTGTGGTTAACAATATCTTAAAATATACGATGTGGGGTGGCATTCCCCTTGAACCGAAACGCAACAAAGTAGCGCCCATGAAATCCGATTAAGTTGTAAAGTTTCCAGAAGTACTTTCTTATACAGTCACTAATTTGAGACCGTGAAAAAGCTATGAATTCAAATTTACATATCAGTGTGCAACACCAGGTTCAATTATCTGATGGGGTAGATTTTCTACCTGATATTAAAAATCTCAAGCATTCAGGCGGCATAAAAGAATTCGAAATCGTCTCACCCAGTGTTATGGGTAAATTCTACGAACATCTCTTAGAGAGGTGTTCTTGTCGGAAAAAGAAATTGTCGTATAATTATAAGCTTGGTATAATATATTCGTTGGTAGTTAACTAGTTTATCTTAAGAAAGCGAGTACAACATTTTAAAGCAGGGTTTTTTTTAGATTAAGAGGGAATAATAGATCTAATTATAATTTTGTTTCGGTAGGTCAACGAAAGAAGCACATGTATGAAAAATGGGTTTATACCTTTTTTTCACACACGAAGTAACGAGTTGTTATGGTTGAGTATGAATGGTCACATACCTGCAAAGAAATAAAATACAAAATCTTAAGTTAATAATTCGCAGACATATTTTTTTATTTGAGTGACATCTTGAAAAACGAACACTTTCAAGAAATGTTGGAATTATACGCAAAAACAACTAATGAGTTTCAACAGACTCGTAAGATCACCGTTTAATTTCAACCCCAGAGAAGTGAAAACAGTGATTTTGTTTGTAATATTGCACACAACAGACATGATTTAAGTGATACTCTACTTAAATTTACATCACATATCGCGTGAAATAATGCCAACTCTAGCGTTCTAAATGAATAAGCAGAAAATAACAGGATTTTTCCAAACTGTTTACTGATAGACAATACAATTGTTGATCTTTGGAACGTTCAACTGTTTCCGTCTCATAAAGACTGGACTCGGAAAAAATGAGACACACAAAAATGATCTCCAAAAATTCATTTTAAATCGGATACTTCTCAAATTTTCAGGAATTAAATAACTATATAATAGCTATGTTTTGGCCTAATTTATTTATTGAATTTCCCCCCCCCCCCCCCCCCCCACAAGCTGAATGCTCGTACATTTCTCTTAACTCTGCTCATGAGATCTTGGGTGAGGCTTTGTCCATTTTCCTTACACAATTTCTCCCAGTTTTTCTTCAAAGCTTCATCGGTTTTGAATGTTTTTCCGCTTTTCTTCGACTTATTCTTCATTATCGCCCAAAACTTTTTAATCGGACGAAGTTCTGGTGTATTTGGCGGGTTTGCCTCCTTCGGGACCACATAAGCGCCCTTCACTTCGTACCAATCCATTACAGGCTTGGCGTAATGGCACGAAGCGAAACCTGGCCAGAACAGCGTGGGACCACGGTGAGAGCGGAGGATCTGCCCGTTTATGGTGCCGGTTGTAACGAACGGCTTGCTGTACCGTCCGCACTCGCAGATCGCCTGCCACAACAGGTACTTCTTCGCGAATTTGTCCATCTTTCTCTTTCGGAACTTTTCCGGAACCTCCATGCGGGACGTACCGACAAAAAACTCGAGGCCGGGGATTTGTTTGGTGTCCGCCTTGATATATGTCTTGTCGTCCATGACGAGACAGCCTGGCTTGACCAGCCACTCACGGTACAGCTTCCGCACATACAATTTGGCCACCGTGTTTTGCTTGTCAGTCCGGTTTGGCCGTAGTCCAGCCCGCTTCATGGTCTGCTGGGCGAACCACTTCGACGAATTGACCTTTTTGGCCACGTCTCGGGTGGAAAGGTTCAGGTTATTCTTAAAGTACTGCCTTATCTTCCGCGCCTTCTCTGGGTATTCCGTTTTTGGTCTTCGTCTCCTGGAACATCTTTACAACGCGGGACTCGGTAGAATGGTGGATTCCAAGCCTTTTGCCGATCCATCTGTGCGACAAACCAGGATTATCGATCACCGCGCCCAAGATTTGCTGGCGTAGCTCTTCTTGTTTCGAATGCATCTTGAAAACTACTTGACAGATCACAATAAATGCAAATTTGCACACAAAACCATAACACTCTAAACCAGTATTACCCAAAATTTCATTAATTTTTACCCACCCAAAACAAAGTGTCGCATTTTTTCTGAGTCCAATCTTTACATATTACTTACGGCTGGAATGCACTTTTTTTTAAGGTAGTTGATGAACAGAGTCAATTGTTCCATTTTTATTTATTTACTTATTTGAAGTAAATCACGAGTAATTCATTCAGTTACAATTTTATTTTAAATAAATTCATTCATTTGTACAGGTTTTAATCGATTTTACAAAGTCAAGTTTTCATGTTTGTTTCCATCAGTTATCTTTGAACTAAAATTAGGGGAGTAGAGCCAATACCTCGCGATCGCCCTGAGATTAATCTTCTCCTTTCTTCTTCTTTAGCATTTTAAGCTTATTGCTTTCACAATTAGCTTATGGATTGCCCTCAACTTAGTGTTTTAAATGCACTTCCACAGTTATTAATTGAGAGCTTTCGAAGCCAGGGTACCATTTTTGTATTAGTATGATTGTGTGGCAAGCACAATCATACGCTGTGCCCAGGGAGTCGAGAACTGTAATTGCTTGCTCACAATTTATACGTTGCGGATGCGTTTGCGTGAGTCTGACAGTTTTTCCATAGGTTTTCTGTCAAATTTAGGTCAACGGAACGCAAACGTATCTATTGTGGGTGAACCTTAAGAGCAATGTCTGTTTGTCTGTTTACACATGCTTACTTACATTTATTTATTTATCTTGATACTTACATTTACATTTGTATATTTTATGTAAATAAATGAATGTACGTAAGCAAATGTAAATATGTCAACATAGACGAACCGACATAACACTTGCAGTTTCGTCAACTACTACACCTTAAACGGTCAATTCAAATGTTTCTTAGTTGGAAGTATCGTCACAGATGGCGCACATAGTGGATTCCCTTATGTTTGACGTTAGCACACTACCCTTATCTGATCAGCTTTATCACCCATCACAGTGTGTTCAACAGATGGCGGAGCTGCGTTAGTGACGATGATTTGCAGTGTAAAACTTTCAATGTGTTAAGTCTGTTTGCCTGTGATATAAATGTTAATAAATAAATGGAGGTGGGTTAACATAAAAATATAAACATTTTCATAAAAATCTCACGTTGTTAGGCACTTTGATGATAATTTTTGATGCTGCAGATCGCAAGTTATGCAGAAATAATGCAAAACGACCAATTTTAAAATGAGTTTTTCTCCACAAGAGGACAAAAGGGGACAAACGATTTTGCATAGGTCTTGTAGATGGAAGTTTCAACTTTCAGTTCACGTAATCTGTGTTTGCAAATATTTGCAAATAAGTGAGTAAGATATCTTGAAAAAACATATATTTTTACACTTCAACCTCTATAACATATATTTATACAATAACTTGCAACCATCTTGAATCTTCAAAATGTGCGTTCTTTTGTGTCCTAAAAGTCATCTGAACAAAGTTTTCAAATTAAAATTGCAAAAAAAACATGATATTTTGACATACTAGCAGAAGCCCCAATTTCGCCACATCAATGGGCACAAGCGATTACTAGCGATTTGAAAATTTACACAAATTGCTGAGAACTGTCGTCAATAATCAAATTACCAAACATAAAAAATAATGGTGTTTCAATATTGTTTTTCAGCTTCATTTATAAGTAGATGTCATCTTTAAAATTGTCTCATTTTTACTTCTATTAACTTTTTTTTATGCTACTTTGTAAGGATTACTTTTGTTCTTGCTTTTAAAGGTCATTTTATAAGTTTGTAGGCTACTTAAAAAAATAGTTTTGTATGACGAGTTTTAATCTTCCTTATGACGAGTCTTAAAGCTTCTTTCCAGAAAGCTTCCGCTGCATCAGGGCCCAATATCTCTCAATTGGTCGTAGCTCTGGGCAATTTGGCGGGTTTGAGTTTTATGGTACAATGTTCACTTGATTTGCTTGGTACCACTCCATCACCGTTTTAGCATAATGGCATGATGCCAAATCGGGCCAGAACAAAGGTTTTTCTTTGTGACTTTTGATGAAGGGTAGCAATCGCTTATGCAGACACTCTTTCTGATAGATCTCCTTGTTGATTGTGCCTGTAGTGACGAAAGATTTACTCTTTTTGCCACACGCGCAAATTGCTTGCCACATAAGGTATTTTTTGGGGAAATTTCGATGCTTTCTTCGTTCTGAAGTGCTCAGCTGTAGCATTTCTGACCATAGCAGAACAAAAAGCCAGCGCTGGAAGCTGCTTGGAATCCTCCAGGACATAAGTTTCATCGTTCATAACAACGCATGAAAACATCGTCAAATATTCGCAGTACAAACGTCGAGCCCATGATTTTGCTGCCAAGTTCTGTTTGTCGTTGCGATTTGGAACTGTTTTTGCTTTATACAACTTAAGTTCCAAACGTTGTTTTGATTTTTCGACAAAACCAGGCGACATCCCTATTTTTCGAGCCACCGTTCGAATGGAGAGATTTGGGTTTTTCGTTAATATACCTTTCGGTCCATGATAGGATCAGCGCGTCCAATGTTTTTGTCACTTCTGATTTGAGCACATCGTGACCAGGGGTTTTAGGCAAATCCAATGTTTTTGCAAGGTCCCGTATTGACAAGTCAGGATTTGCCGAACGCCCGTACAAAATTCGCTCGCGCACTTGTTTTTCTTTCGTCTCCATCTTGAATACTCATAGTCTTTTTCATCATAGACCCTCAGCTATACCTCAGTGAAATTTTTCATTCCTACGTGCAATATTTCAAAAGTTACAATGATTTGAAGGTGTCCCGATTAATGTGGATACAGACCTTACCATGGGGATCATTGATTTCCTTCCACAGACAATCTAATGATAGTGAACTAGAGTACAAAGATATGTCAAGTTGACTCTCCCTGGCAGGAGGTTTTGCTATTCGTGTCGCTTCCCCAGTGTTCAAGATGGTCAAGTTGAAATCGTCGCATAAGTCATAGAAAATACTCGCTCTGTTGTCATCGTATTGTTCGCCCCAAGCAGTACCGTGGGAGTTCAGATCACCCAGAATAAAAACTGGAGATGGAAGTAATGTAACTGAACTCCAAAGTTGACGGCGGTTTATTGATGCCCTCGGAGGTACATAGACGGAAGCTATGCAAAGATCTTTATTCTTTACATTTATTTGTCAAGCGACGATTTCAACGTCTGAGATTATTGGGGGTGAGGTTTTATAGAAGGGTAGCACTTTTTTATACCCAAAAGTACGCCACCATATGAATCATCTAGGTCCAGGTGAATAATGTTAAAATCGTGGAAGTTGAATTCATCTTCAGAAGAAAGCCATGTTTCGCAGAGAGCAAATATATCAAAATCAGAATTTTGTATCAAATACAGGTTGCGGCAGAAAATAATGTGAAAATGTTCAAACTTGAGTATTGGGTTAATTCGTGTAGCTAGTGACTAATTTCTGTCGAAAGTGTATTTGTTCATGTTTACTTTCAAGTGCTGCATCCGAAAATTCTATTTGTTTTATTGACGAAAAGTTTTTCAGCATCGATGCTGTGGCCAACAACCGCACGGACCGGTTCATTTCACCGCAGAAAATGGAGAACGTTCCGGAAAAAGTAAAATTCAAATTTCAACCCAAACATCCGGCTGGTGTCATGATGTTTGGCTTGGTGGCGTTCAACGGTTTGAAAATGCCGCCTGTGTTCATTGATGCTGGAGTTAAAATCAATACAGAAGTGTATATGAAGTTTTGGCCGAAGGATTTGTGGCCCCCTAGCAGTCCAGATCTTAATCCGTTGGATTATTCGATTTGGGAATATGTTGAAGCACGAGCCTGCAAAACATCACACCCTAGTGTGAAAACCCTGAAGTCAACCATAAAACGCACATGGCAGTCAATGTCGGAGGACTACGTCCGAAAGGCATGCTCTGGCTTCCGGCGTCGGCTCGATGATGTTATTAATAAAAATGGAGAACACATTGAATACATTTGTTTGAAAGGACTTTATAAAGATAACTGCACACGAAAATATTGAAATTATTGCTTGAATTAGTTGAAAATGGGATTTGAAAGAAAAAGAACAAATTTTCGCATTATTTTCTGCCGCACCCTGTACTTGAAGGAGGCTAATTAAGGTATTAGACTACGACAGTTCCATTGTTATACGGTGATCATATCTTGATCCTCACCCGACGAATAATTCATCGAAAGATATGAATTCACCAATGAGGGGCCATGATTCAGTCAATTGCTTGAAGTAGTTTCCAACAAAAACAAACCCCCCCCACCCCCCCACAACCTAAAAAAATATCCCCAAACCCCCAAAAAAAAATTTCCCCCCTCCTCCCCCGTTTTTTTTTTATATAGAAAAAAAAAATAATTTTTTTTTTCGGCAACTTCTTACGGTTACTTTTATTAGGTAGCGGCCGGGGGGGTAAACTACCCCCAGGAACGGATGCATCGGCTATTACCGGTTTATTCGGTTTTTTAGATTGACCCTCGCTCATAGGCGTAGCCAGGGGGGGGGGGGGGGGGCCGTTGCCCCCCCCCTAAGTTTTGATTTTATTTTTAGAATTTTATTATTTGTTTCAATATATTATTATTTATTTTTTATCTCTAGAAGGTTGCAAGTAAACTTGTTGCAATACAGTTGATGTTACTCCAATACTACTCAATTAAGTCACAATCAAGTCACTGTAACCAAATATGACGATTTTGTGTTGCTTGGGATGTTTGTCAGATTGCTCCTTTGCCTAAATAAAAAAGCCAAATTACGCGAAGTTGCCTCGATTTTGTAACAAGTTGTAGCAAAAAAGCGTAAAAAATTGACATCCATGAGAAAAAAGTTGTAATTATATAATAGTTTTTAAATAGTAACGAGTAACAATTTTATTACAATATTTTTCCTTTAACCTAGAACCCAACCTATGTAGCCTAAAGTATCTAAAAACCCCAAGCAGCACACAACAGTCAAAACTGGTTTCAGCAGCTCTATTGTGACTTAATTGAGTCACAGAGCAGTCACCTTTACTGGGTTGAAACAAATGTGCTACTAGGGAAATATCTCTTAATCTGTAATGTTAGCTATTAGATAAGCATTGATTGATTTTTTTCCCCGCTAGCTGAAAGTTGAAGAAGCTATGCTCAATAAAATGTTCAGTTCTTGGTTAATCAAAAAACTGAATATTCAAACCTATGCTATAGCTTTCAGAAGCCAAATAATACTAGATTAAGAAACACAGTTGATAGTTAGAAAAAGTATCAACGAAAAATATTTATTTGAACTATTCATGGCATGGGTCAAACCGCCCCGTTACCCCGCTTTCCCCGTTTTAGGGTACTGTAGTTTCGTATTATTGAGAATATATGTTGATCATATCTTACAGTTTGATTCAGCGTGTGAGAAGCAGAACAGCAAGCTAGTCAGGGCGAGAAGTTGCAGTTGTCTTATCCCATTCAAATGATTTATCCGTTTTTATGAGCATGAGCAGGATAATGAGCATGACTGACCGCCCGAAGTTGTTATTCCGTTACTGCCAGTTCAGCTGTTTTTACTCAGAAGATCAACAGATGATGCAAACATGCTCAATGTGTAAAACTGGTGATCCCAAACTAAGGCAATACCGGCGCTGGCCTCGCCCGAATGCAGGTCAAATAAGGAAAGGGTAGGAATGCGTTAACGTTTATTTGGACGTTTTATTGGAAGCCGAGACCACCGCCGCACTTCCACGAGAAATCACTGGGATTTTGGATGACAAGATTGGGTGGCAGCAGGGTTCGTTTTGGTAAACAATAAGCTGAATTCACGCTTCGTTTAGTAAAATATTTAAATACTAGTACCGATTTCTGATTCGAACCGATTACAACAGTAAGGATGCTATTGGGGCCACACACAAAGTGTAATGGTGTTTTTTCATTGAAAAAACAAGGTGATTTTTTATAATGTTGGAAATCCGATTTGATCTGAGTTAAACCAATAATAAGGATGCTATTGGAGCCACTCACAAAGTGTGATGGTGATTTTCCGTTAGGAAAACAAGGATAATTTTATGAACGCTTGAGAGACGCTTTGTTGTTCTCTTACTGTGCTCACTCGATCACTCGTTACACCGAATTATAGATAACCGAAACAACACGAAACGCGCCATGCTCGATAGGAAAATAGTGCGTAATAAAGCATCGACACAACCTTTCACAGCCGATGCTCGAACCAAACTCTGTTTTCGTAACTTACAATTTTTACTACTGTATTGTACAATCTATTGCACTGCTGTAACTAATAACTGTATCAATCAAGTTGAAGTGTCTAATGAACAATCTATGCTAATCCATTAAAAATTTAAATTGAGGGATTGCGTAAAAATAAGAGTCCGTAGATGCATTTTGTGCCTTCTGGTAACTTTATGTTTCTATTGATATCCATGCTCATCGGTTTAATACCAACCGGGAGAGACTTGGCCTTATACAAATGGATTTCATTATCTCCAGTCCGCTCAACCAATCGCAACGTTTTGTGATAGATTGGACGGATTATTATAATTTGAGATAACTCCATGCAGATGTCTTCCAAGTTTGGCAGATCGATAAGCAATCGGTGGAGAGTTTAGAGGAAGACCGAAAGAATAAGCGATGGTTCTGCGCGTGTTTATAAACAGAAGAACCTTCATAACAAAACGAATCATCGGATAAAATACATACGGTTTTTTTTTTAATTATAAGCAGTCTAAAGCAGTTATTTGATTCATTTTATCCAGAAGTACCATAAATGGACATTCGAAAGTTTTTCAAAAGTAAGTATAATATTTTCCAGCATGTAATTAAAAAAAACAAGCAAACAAAACAAAACGAATGTTTTGTCATGCAGCTGAAATAACCACGAATAGAAAAATATGCAAAATGGTTGTATTTCTCGAATTTGAACAACAATTTTAATGTAATTCAATGATACACCGTTTTGGTTTCATACTACTCAGATACACATGATTGCTACATATACCGTGTTTCGACAGAACGTGTTTCAGTTGGATCATATCAGATAAATCGGTTCAAATTTCAAAACGCAGATGCAGATGTGTATATAAATTATTTTTAAAATATTGAGGAATAGCTGTTGGAACGCATATGAATTTCTTTTCGTCATTGATGAATAAAATTTCTTAAATTATTTACTAACTACTCGTGTGTTGAGAATGCAAGTAGCGACAATTCAGCACAAAAAACACAGCTTGCTTACATTTGTTACTTACGTCGTTTTAAAAGGTTATGTTTGATGTTCCTGTTTAGAAAATATCAGATAAAATAATTATACTTAAGGTGAGCAAAGGGGACACAAACCATAAGCTATAAACCACCAAAACTCAAAATGTATGTTTGTTAAAAGCTAATCACTTATTATTTGAACATGGGAAAAATCGAAAGTTTTTAAAATCGTTTTTTTTTTATTCCAGAACAAGCCTAGAATTGTTTAATCTTGTTGCAAGAAACGGACGGGTATTGTCAAATACTTTGGGTGAGAGTAGAGAAGATAATTCACCCGCATTCAGGCGTAATGTCACATAAATGGGGCTCCATTCCCGCTCCATCTGCCGGAACATGAAAATGACCCTACTCTACTGGTCCACCAGGCGTTGTATTGTCCGTTAAGTGTTCGTTAATGTTAATTGTTCAGTATGTATAACCACTGGTTGGAGACGATGTAATTCTCTCTCTCTCTCTCTCTCTCTCTCTCTCTCTCTCTATCTAAAAAAAAACTCGCCCCCCCCTATTTGAAATCCTGGCTACGCCTATGCCCTCGCTACCTCCATTTTTTTGCAAGCTTTTGAGAGTAGGTTTTATTTGTTTCCGGCGCACACCCGGAGAACTGGTGGGCTTTCTTTTACCGGGGGCGTGTACCTCCGGAAATTCACTCTCATCGGCTACGTCAGCGTCCAGTTCGTCGGAAGACAAAATAAAAAAAAAAGGATTTTCATTTTGAGCGGCTGATACAGACGATGCAGACGCTCCGTTTTGCATACGTCTGCTTGGAGCGTTCTTGTATGGAACGTCTTACGTTACCAGTGCGCTTCTTGTACACGGGGCAGTTCTGCAAATCTTGGAGAGGCCAACTTTGTTGCTTCCTGTTGGCAAGCATCCTCTAGATGCCTTTGGCAATCATTAACGTTAAAAAACTTTTAACGCGTGGTTGAAAGAAAACGTTGGCAGTTTCAGCTTTAATGAGTCTTATTTTAATTCTGGTAAGTGTCACACATATAATATTATCTTAAAGTCTATTACTGACATTTGATCCATTGCAGGTTTCATTCACAATGACTAAATCCTATAATAAACGGAAAATGTTTAAGAGATTTTACCAAGCATCATACCTACTGCCTCAAGCGAAGCCATGCCAAGTAGCTTTTCGATTTGTGAGCAACACTAATAGCATAAGACAAGAGCTGCCTCCGGATTATAAATCTCTGTTCTTATTGCCATTCTCTTTCGGATGTAAATCAATATAACAATGCATTCCCCGAAAGAATTAATTAGAAATTTTCTGATCTTCTCTAACCGTAAGCAGGCAGCATTTCTTGTTGGCAATTCTCATTCCCACTTTCCAAGAGAATGAATCAAAGTGTTAAACAGGAAGGCCACAGTTCCCCTATGCACGTTCCTGCCATCACATTTTCCCGGACATCGTTGTCGCCTTGGCTTGGAGCATCCGGTTTTAATTTATGGCTTTCGTGCCATCTAGCCCCAACAGAAGCCAACATCATCTTGCAGAATGAATATTGATGAGTACAAAGGATTAAAATGGCATATACCGAACGGACGGATATGGAAAGCTAACACTACTCGGATTGCATTCTGGAAACGGGGGGTTTTGCACTC
This sequence comes from Aedes koreicus, assembly GCA_024533555.2. NCBI lineage: Eukaryota > Metazoa > Arthropoda > Insecta > Diptera > Culicidae > Aedes > Aedes koreicus. The sequence goes on along the minus strand of JAHHFK020006054.1, from coordinate 258,474 downwards.
TAGGATTAGCATTCAGTACAAATCGGTTGGATTTAGTTGCATAGCTTCTTGAACCACCCGAATGAAACTGTAACAAATTACGAAATGATCAGGAAAGGAAGCAAAAGAACAAATCCCGAAACGAGTGAGCAGATGAAATTTTTATCATATTCTCCGTCTGATTGGATTCCTCGTTCCTTCGTCATCATCATCATCATCATCATCATCATCGCAGTGAGGTTTGCCTTACGATATGGATAGATCGAGCATAATCGTATTTTACAGCTCGATGCCTGTGGCGTTGGCTTGGACCGATGATGAGCCGGCTGACTGGTTGACTATGTAGTTGGGCAGTCAAGGCACGATGCGAGTTTATGACGCGATGTTGGATGAAATTGAAGTAAAAAAAACACCCAAACACAAAATGTGAAAAGACTCTACCCCAACACTTTTTTTTTTAAATACGTTTATTTGTCAAGTGAATAATTATTCACATAATAAGATTAAACACCGATTTCTAGATTAAAATTCAATTCATCTACATTGATTCTATCATTACACTTGTCAATGAAAGTAATGTAATTGAATAAAGTTTTCAAAATCTCCGTTTTTTTATTGTTGACATCCGCTCAAAAGAGGGCCGTAGCAGATCGTCGCATTGTAGTGAGCGTTGATTACCAGTCAATACAGATAGCCTTTGTTGTAACAACTCATAAGCGTCACGCATTCTCGTACAAAAGAAGAATCTGTGTTGGATTGTTTCGACACTTGCTCCGCAGTGCAGACACTGTTCTCCGTCAGTCCGTCTCATTTTAAATAATAGTCGACGATGTGGCAATTTTTGGTTAACAAACATATACAGTGTACTCTTTTGGAAGGGCAACAAATTTCGCATTGAAATATTAGTCCAAACACGAGTCCAGTTTATATTTGAGTTTTCTATCTCGATCTTTGGCTTGTCCGTTTGTTGGATGAAAAAGCGATGGATCAAATGTGTAGAAGGGTTTGTAAGGGGATGTTTGGAATGTTACTCAGCAACACTTTAAAACAGGGAAGGTCCCTAAGGAAATTCGATTGAATCGACGTTGTTTGATGTAGGAGTGAATTGTAGAAGGGAATAGAGTCAATCTCTTGTATGTGGCGGTTAATTAGCAGAGCCTTACATTTCAATGCCGGAAGTTGCAAATTGAGGCCGCCATCCTTTCTACTGCGCGCCAGTTGCTGCATCGGAACAGTGGCAGAGAATCCCCGAAAAAGATAGCTGCGTATGCTGGCCGTCAGTTTTGCTAGCTGTGCGCATTAGTTGGTGCAAGCAAAGCAGCGATGTACCAGATTTTGGACAACAAGAAAATATTTAGAAGTGTCACCTTCTGTTGTAGCGACAGACTGCGTAACGAGTGAAGCCAGACCTGTCGGCCAAAATTTGTCAGGAGAGTGACCAAATTCAGAGAAACCATTTCTCGAATTGAGTTTGAGAACACCACACCAAGTATTTTGATAGTGTTCTCCGTACGCAGCCACGGCAAGGTCATTGGGTGATGGATCTGACCGACGTCGATTGATTTTGTTTTTGCTTCATTCAACATTTCCAAATGGCCTGAATAAATTACGCATTGCGTTGAGTTGGTCGATACTGGTGACGATGGCACTGATGTCATCTGCATATGCGACGATTAGATTATCTCCACACACTTCTTCTAACCGTTGTATGAGAGGATGCAGATAGATTACAAATAGATGCATTGACAGTGGATCGCCTTGACGAACTAATCGTTCAATCGGGAAGAATGTGGAGAGGTGACCATTAATTAATAAACGCGACGAAGAAGCAGCCGATATATGAGAGAGTAGGTTCACCATTTCTGAGTTGAAACCCAGGGTCCGCATCGTATCGTAAAGAAATTGATGATTAACGCGATCAAACGCGTGATCGAGATCAAATGAAATGAGCTTACCCTGTCTTCCGTTTGCCTTAAGTTGAGCGATTCTGTCTTTGAGGCCTAGCGTGGCTTGAAATATGTTGCCTCCGACATTCGAGCACTTTTGTGATCTTGTCAGCACGGGATGGGTACGAAGCACATTTTCAAGACGGTGTTTAAGAATACGAGATAAGATTTTGTAGTCATAATTAATTAAACTAATTGGTCTATATGAACGCATGCTGTCCCTCAAACCGCGTTTTTTTACCAACACGATCACGCCATCAAAAAAACTGAGTTGGGATGTTTGATCTGATGGCTTCGTTCTGGATTAAATTTAGTTCTCGGTGAATTACGTTGAAAGCCCGTAGGTAGAATTCCTTTGGTAGACCATCGGGGCCTGGCGATTTTCTCGATGCGCTCGTTTGGATGGCAGAGAATATCTCTGATGTTGAAATTTCGTCCATACAAGCTCCATTCACAGCGTCGTCCTCCGATATGACTCTCTCGCATTGGAATAAATGGTCTATTTCTTCTTCCCCAACCACCCGTGCATAGAGATCAGTAAAGTATTGAACTGCATGGTTATAAATCGTATCGTTTCGTTTCGCAACTTTTCGATGGTGGTTCTCTTCCTCGTACGTTCTCCTAACTGGAAGGTAGATAAGGGCTCTCCAGCGAAAACCGTTTCATTTATTTGAACAAACATTTCGGTGAAACGACGTTGGTGTAGCAGCATTTCTGATTTTATTCGGTTGATCGTGGTGAGCATGGCACGGTTGTTTTGGTAGCCATCATATGCTTGTCGAAGCAGCCCGTAGAGTCGTTGTGGCTCTTGATAGAAATTGTCTAACGCAATTTTAGACTTCCATCGGAAGAAGGATTTTAATTTTGGTTTGGCAACTGCTAGCCACCATTCCATCCACGATAGAAAATTACGACGTTGTCGCGTCCAATTTTGCCATCGTATTTGAAGTTCCTCGATGTTTTCGGTGGTGAGTAGATGGGGACGGAGGCACCAGAACCCGGTACCAAGCACTCTGTTGGGGAGAGGAAGGCATACCCTTACAGTGACGGCCTTGTGATTGGAGAAACAACACACATGCGAAGCTGTTGATCTCAGCTGCTCTCGGAGACCAGCGCTAACGTAGAAACGGTCGAGCCTGGCCGAGGAGTTCTGCGTGATGTATGTGAACTCCGTTTCACGAGGTCGGAGGTGTTGCCACACATCATGCAGATGAAGTTGTTGAACGGTTGCTTGAAGAGCGGGGCTCGAGTTGATTCCCGTCGCATCGCATCGTCGTAGAACACAATTAAAGTCGCCTCCTAGAACGATATGATCGGTACGATGGCGAAGGTAGTAAGCGACGGTGTTGTTGTAGAGACGTTCTCGTTCGGGTCGAAGAGCGGATCCTGATGGAGCATACACGTTACAAAGAGTAGTATTGTGTACTTGCATGGAAAGCAATCTCCCGTCCAGGCTCTTCTCTACATGAGAGAGTTTGATATGCTCTTTAAGGGCGAGTGCCGTTCCCCTTCTAGAATGGTCTACGTTGCAGATAACGTTGTATCCGGGTAAGGAGAGCAGCTCGTTTTCTACCTCCTGTAAGAAGACGATATCAAGCTCCATTGTGCGAATGAAGGTGCGAAGGGCGTTTAGCTTGGTTTGGTTGGTGATCGTGTTGATATTGATGGTTCCGATGTTGCAACTGACGTAATCCATTATTCGTCGGAAATTTGAAGGCGTTCGTGGTCATTGCTGGTAGAGGTGTCTCCGGAGTGTCGCATTTTCTTACCCGGTGGTTGTCGTCGTGATCGTCGAGTTTCGCTCGATCTTTGTGTCGCTTGCGAGCTGTCTGTTTCGCTACCATCGGTTCTAGGATGTGTTGCGATGGTGCCGGTCGGGAGAGCCGTCGAGGAAGTCTGGAAAACAATTGGTGCTTTGGTAGATTTTTGCTGCTTGGTGTCAGATGCAACAAAAAGCGGCGTTGTGTTTTTCGGTTGTGTTTGTATTTTACTTGATCCAATGGGAATTGATGCCAGAGCCGGCGTGGCCGGTTGTACGCATACAGATGATCCTGCAGTCGGTCGTGTTTTATTATTCGATGGCGGTTTTCGTGGATTTGTCGTTTTCGGAAGAGGTTTGATAGGTGTAGGTCTGATGTGTGCAAACTCATGACAGTGCATGCATGCCTGCCGCTGTCCCTTGTATCCCACCGCAGTTTCTTCGCCATGAATCGTCACAAGAGACGGAATGTTTTCTGTAACGATCATGCGAGAAATACGAGCACCGGTTTTAATACCACCGAAATCACTGTATCGGCCATCCCACAGGAGGTCACGAACATTGATGACTTCCCCGTATTCGGCGAGGAAAATTGCAATCTGGTCATTAGTAACATCTTCGGGGAGATCGAAAAGTTTCACCTCTGCAGCTCCATCCTCCATCATGATTCGCATTTTGTAGGACTTACCGTGAAACACGAACTCGTGCTTACCATCGTGCTGCTCCACGATCTTCTCGGCGAGTGCGAGGTTGGTGACCTTAACAGAGGTACATCGTAGACGTCTGCTTGGATCTTCGGGGAGATCGAAATGCGAGTTAGACCAAGTTCTTTGGCGATGAACTTATGTATCTCGTCATGGGAGAGCTGCTTTGGGAACTGCGAGTAGTCGACACGAAACGTATTTTCGCGGCGTGTCATTACGAAGTATGACGTCGTGACAAGCACAAACGCGATACTTGTAACGGCGGAGAAAGAAAAAAAAACTGGTAAAAAGCATACTATATCGTGATCGACTTCTGAGAACATCGACTGCTCGGTACAGAAGTTGAGTGCTAACTGGAAAACTATTCGTAAAACTACTCTTTCGTTATAAAAAAAGAAGGTGCACGAGTTTACGTGTTTAAGTAGCTTGGAGCAATGCTTTCTAGGTAAACATACACGCTGTCCAGTTAGCTCGTGACCACCTGATATTGTTCAGATGTAATAGGGAATAAGTCATTATATTTGAGCAACCCTATGGTACTTTGCTCGCATTGGTCGGATGGACTAGTGGTAGTTGATGTTATTGCGATGATCAATGATAATTTGGACTTCACGTATCATTGGAAAACTAGGAAAATTTAAGTTAACACTTCATTTGATCATTTTTCAAAAGATAAAAAAATAAAAAACTGCAACACATTACCAAACTATTACTAGTAAATGCGACCAAATTCCTTTAAATTTCACAAGCAAAATCTAAGGGCTATATTTGTAGATGTATTTGTACCTAAATGTTTATGCTGGGGTCATAATTATTGTGTTTTGTGTGTTATTTGAAAACTGTCTGTTGACAAAGAAGAGACTAGAGGTTCATACTTGATCGATGGGTGGTCTTGTTGAGTGTTTGTCTGGTTTGTGTGATTGAGGTAAAATGTTCTATTATTTTTATAAGAAAAAAAATGAATGATAATAATAATAAAGCTTCCACGATGGTCCAATCGTACTTGTTTAAGTTATTTAAAATGAGAAAGAAGTGGCTATACAATACATTTGGATCAATATATGTGTTGCATACTGTACAACGTGTTGAACATTCGAACAACAGAATCGGTAGCAACACATATCTTCCACTGTCGCAGCTGAAAACGATAAGCGATTTAACGAATTAAATGCCAAGCTTTATCGAGTCCTGATCGAGCTAGGTAAAAAAGATAAAATAATCGGTACACTTTAGACTATCATCTCCAGAAAAGACGCTGAGCTTGAGGAGTAGTATTGTCGGATTGCTGCCTTAGATCATGAGCTGGAGATGCCTTCAGGGAAGTCAACCAGCATCCAATTTCGAGAAGATTAGTCAACAAACATGCAAAGAATACTCAACAAATATTCTCGGCAAGATGAGCTAGGATAGTACTAGTAATAGACTTGAACTCGCCCCTCAACATGGTAAATTCGACAACATCGTCATCGAACTACAGGAATTGCGGAAAAAAGACACTCTCCAACGTAAACTTATTGCTGATCTACGGAAACAACAAGAGGATACCCTACCCACTATGGGCTCCACGGAAAATTAAAATTTAAACGATGTACTTCTATGACTTCATCCAATAGCACCTAGATAAACGCAAAGCGAAGTAAGACGAATGGCAATCCATATTTTTCTACCGGCCACGATCTTCATCAGATGATAAATATCTGTTGTGAGATATACCGAGCCGACGTCTAAAGAATTGCTCACTATCCGGAGGGTACAAATGGATCCTCAATAGCCGACAGAACACCTACCAATCCACGGATATTTAGGATTCGGCTCTCCAAGGACTTTGAAGCGACTCACTTCGTTACTGACCTCCCGATTCTGGCTATCAGCTTATCGTACCCATGCATGGTCACGGTCATCTTCGTTTATTTACCCGCCGTTAAAATTGCCAATCTACAAAACCACCTTACCGCGATATTAGATACGATCTAAGGTTGTATCCTTCTATTAAGAGTTATCAACCTGCACCATCTCCGTTGGGGTTGCCGATCCAACAACCGACGCGGCATAGATATTCACCATCCTCCTAAATGAGATGGAACTGCTCCCTAAACGATCATCCAAACTTGACTCATATTTCTGCCTATATTTCCCGTTGCTCCACTGGGAAGCAAGCGATGACCCGATGAGATGTGACCGCCACCCGATCGTAATCAGATCCAATAGTAAATTTTGTCTTCACCGCATTTCAACATAATTTATGGTTTAAATGTTTGAACAAGTGATGAAAACTATTAAAAGGATAAAATTTGTACACATACGTTTCTTCTAAGTTGTTCTAGACCTTCCAAAAAATCGTTGAGTTCAGATCTTGAGGTTATACATGATCAATAAAGAGATTTACGATGTCGCGACCGTACTTATTAGTTGGAAAACCTCCACAGAATATCATAACACTGTAAAAGGCATCATACCTATGGTACTCCAAACTACCCTTGAGTACTGATCTTGATGTTCTACATGATCAACAAGGCTATTTACGATGTCTCCATCGTACTTATGAGTTGAAACAGCCCCACGGGACATCAAATCGCTGTACTAAACATGTTTAAGAAATTCTAAAGTACTTAAGCTACTCCAAACTATCCTTGAGTTCAGATCTTCATTTTTTCATGAGACTAGACTATATACGATGTTTCCACCGTATTTATGAGTTGAAATTGCCGCTCGGGACATCAAAACACTGTAATAGACTAATTACTGTATTTTTAGAATACCTTAGGTACTCCAAATTATCCTTCAATACAGATCTTGATGTTCTACTTGATCAATAAGGATGTCTCCACCGTACTTATGAGTTGAAATAGCTCCAAAAAAAAACTTCATTGAACTGAAATAGACATGTTTTAGTATATCTTGAATCTGGAATCTGAGGTACTCCAAATTACTCTTGAGCCTTTTATGTTTTCATTGATTCAAAAAGCTATAAAATGAGGAATAAATTATTCGAAGTCAGTCATTTCCATATGCTGTCTAAAATTACGTTTTGAAAATATAAGGGTGAATTTTCGGTAGAAGCGGAGATTTCCTAAATATTTTTTTCGACAATTCGTGAAATGAGTATTGTCAAAAGTTCATTACTTTTCAAATTTCTTAAAAATTCATGGATGTGCAATTATTAGCGAGTCAAATGTGCTCTATGAGACTCTTCATTTTCAAATCAAAATGATTAAAATTCAACCAATTCATCTGCAATTCAACACTGTAATCTTCTTTTTTAATCATGTGTAACATCGAGACCTGAGCTCAAAGATAGTATGGAGTAACGTTGATATTCTGAGAATACTGTAATATGCCTAAAAAGATATAAAGATATCTCATGAAGTTTTTCGCATCCATACGTACAGTGGTGACATCGTAAACCGCCTTTTTGATCATGTGGAACATCAAGATTTAAACTCAAGGATACTTTGGAGTACCCTAGATATTCTAGACATACTGTAACATATCTTTTAGAATTTTATGATATCCCGTGGGGCTATTTCAACTCATGAGTACGATGGAGACATCGTAAATAGCCTTGTTGATCGTGTAGAATATGAAGATTTGAACTCAATAATAGTTTGAAGTACCGTTGGTATTCGAGAAATACTGTAACATGTCTGTTATAGTATTATTATGTCTCATGGAGCGTTACCAACTCATAAGTATGATGGAGACCTCGTAAGTTGCCTTGTTGATCATGCAAAACATCAAAACCTGAACTTTAGAATAGTTTGGGTTACCATAGATATTCTTAGAATACTGCAATATGAATTTAATTGGGCAATGACGTCGCATTAGGTTTACCAACTCATAAGTACGATGAAGACCTCGTAAATCGCCTTGTTGATCATGCAAAACATCAAGATCTGAACTCAAGAATAGTTTGGAGAACCGTAGATATTCTGGGAATACTGCAATATGACCTAGGGGCAAGACACTGAGCAATTCTGAGTAACTCTGAGCAAATATGAGCATCTCTTATTCACTGGATTCATATTGTGATATTGACCACTCCTACCTTTAGTAAAGCTTGATTTTGACAGTGAAATTTCATAATCAAAACAAGAAAGTGCTGTCGTGAAAGTTTACCGTATCAACGTTGGGGTAGTCATCACCCTATTTGGGGAGGTATTCTGACGAACCCACGAAGTTTAGGTTCTCTGTGGGTGATGTCAGAATATTCCAAACTACCGTTGAAGCTGTCAAGCAGTATGGCATTAAAAGCTTGCTTCTCCAGAAATGCAAATCCGGGCAAAAATTGGGGCAGATAAATGTTGTACAGGAAATCGATTTTGATCGTTCCCCTGAGCAGGAGGCGGAGGTTATCAGGACTTGACTCCGATTTTGCCTCAGTAAAGCGTAAGTAGGGCGCTTAAGGTAAATGTTTGTTCTTAGCGTTTTTCAAGCTTATTGCTTTCACAATTAGCTTATGGCTTGCTCTCAACTTAGTGTTCTAAATGCACTTCCACAGTTATTAATTGAGAGCTTTCGATGCCAAGTACCATTTTTGCATTAGTATGATTGTGTGGCAAGTACAATTATACGCTATGCCCAGTGAGTCGAGAAATTTTCCTTAACGAAAGTTTCCTAGACCAGACCGGGACTCGAACCCAGCCACCTCCAGCATGGTGTTGCTTTGTAGCTGCGCTTTTGCCGACTGAGTTAAGGGAGGACCTTAAGGTGAATGTACTACCAACTAAAAATCAATTGGATTACTGCTGGTCAGATGACCTTCCCTTTTTCAATATAAGTATAAGCTTTTCATAAGACAGAAAGGGAACTTCAAATGCAAATAGTACCTCATTGACCATTAAATACATGTTCAATAGGTTATTTTACTTTTCATCTGCTGGGATACTTCTGTAGCTCAATCTGGAGAGAAGTCTGCAATAGAAGATCGATTAAAGGTTAATTATTTTATTTTAAATCCCATTTCTAGAGCTTGCCACAGGCGAAGCCAACGTGGAATGGGTTGGGTCAATCAATCCGTACAATGAGAATATGTGGCATTTATTGACTGTAAAACGGATCACCTCCAAAAAAAAAAAAACCAAGCCGGATCGACCAATCGCAAAACTGGAGTTCTCAATATTTGAAGTTGGTCGAACAGGATTGGTCTCTTTTTGAAGGTGATTCGTTCGGCAGTCAAGTAATTTTATCTGTTTCTCGGCTTCCTACAAGAAAAACAATTAAACAATATTAAACAATTTACTTTTGAATTCCTCCTCCAAATACTGCGACCTTTCTCGCCTGAAATGAGAGCTTCTTACGACACGATAACAAATAGTTTTCCCAGTCAGTAAACACACTGCTGTTATTGGTTACCAAGGCTGCCACCGTCACCACCGTCACATTCAAGTCAGTGCTGCCAGAATATTTTAAATCGAGTTATAAATTATACAAGTTGATGGAAGCCGATGCATTCTGAGCAAACGTGAGTTATATGATCAAATATGATTGAAGTTGTTTTTTTTTCGTTTCCGCACACATTTTTTGGCATTCCCACAACTTTTTATCTAGGGGGGAAAAGAACATTATAGATTGAGCAAATTGAGTGAATCCCGAGTAACTTTGAAGAATAAAGTTACTCACAAGAAAGCTGTCTTGCCCCTTGAATATGACTAAAATTCTGCAATGATGTCCCATCTAGCTTTTGAAATTCATAAATACAATGGAGACATCGTAAATCGCCTTGTTGATCATGCAAAACATCAACATCTGAACTCAAGAATAGTTTGGAGTATCGTAGATGTTCTGCGGATACAACAATAGGATTTTAATTGCGCCATGATACCCCAAAGGGAATATGAATCTCATAAATACAATGGAGACCTCGTAAATCGCCGTAATTGAATTTAAAAATTTAAGTTATTATCAGACGTTGTGTATCAAAACAAACCCAAAAGGAGAGGGTTTCCTCTCCCATGTACGTAACAAAACAGAGTGGGTACAAACTTCCGCTAGAAACTATCACAAGCTATCAGTGGTACATTAGCGAGATCCATCACGTTATTATTGCCTATTGAGGTCGCGGATTCGTCCGTGCCTTGATCTACCCCGCAATGGGATGTTAGGCAATGGTAACGTCCTTGGTTCGAGTACTACTTTACCCATGCCCTTTCGCTCAATTTTCAATACTTCTATTCTATTTCCAACCTACCGTACACTGACGAAATTTTCAACACTTTCTATTCACATCTTTCATTCTAGCAAACATTACTGTTCACTCTTGGTGCCTCATGGTGATGAGCAAAACTTCTCCTTCTACCCTGAAGTATTCCTCATGAACCACCGTTGTGACTATGGTCGCAACAGTAGATGTTCTGAGAATACTGCAATATGACTTCAATTGTGCAATGATGTGTCATAGAGCTTAACCAACTCATAAGTACGATGATGGTGTCCTCTTTAATCACCTTGTTGATCATGCAAAACAATAAGACCTGAACTCAAGAATACTACTGTTATATGTCTGCAATGGTGTTGAGATTTTCTTTATAGCTTTTTCAGCTCAGAAATACGGTCAAAGTACTGTAAACCTCCTGGTCGATCATGTGCACCATCAAGATCTGAGCTCAAGGACAGTTTGGATGATCTAGATGATCATTGTGTCCGTAACCATACATGTTCCATTTTTTTTTCTCGTTTAAAGAGTTATTTTTGAACAAAGTTTTCAGAACAAAGTTTTCTGAACAATGTTCCGCTGTAACTCTAAAAGCCGAATTTTGATCTTGGCTCATATATGATCCATCCGCATTCCATCGATTAAAAGCAAGGAGAAAGGCCCTCCAAGCCTTCAAGTGACTACCAGTGAAACACTCCCAGAAGGAGGAGGCTGCCCTCTTCTACCGGGAAAATATAAATCATTGTCGTGATGTCCGTCGATCCGTTAAAAGCACCTGTTGGACACATTTCATCAACGGAATTGGCTGCAATCAGCTAACGAGCTCTGGATTCACTCAGTGTAAAACAGAAACAGCAAGGAATTACACTAAAAATTAAAGATTACTCTACCACCGCACAATGGAAGGAAAAATGAAAAGTTAGGCCAAAACTGTTTTTATTATTTTATTCGGAATATTATGCCTCCCAAACATTATACTAGGCAAACGATTCAGTTTTGGGCCCATCCTTATGGTCCACAGTTTAGAGGGGTCGTCCATGTACCAAGTGGACACAATTTTTACAATTTCAGACATCTCCTCCCCATGCGTGTTCATACAAATTTAAAAAAAAAATGTATAGACCGTGGACATCGGGAGACCTCCATCCTCCACCTTTCTGTCCACGTGTTATATGGGCGGCCCCTAATGAACTAAAATTAAGGGAGGTTGTAGCTCTTTTGGACACGGTGAACAAATAATGAGACATTTTCTTACTTTTATCAATCAACTCATAATGCAGCGTGAAAAACAAAATTAAATTGAGATAACTTTGTAAATAACCAATTGTAGATAACAAATCTTTTGAGCACTATTGAAAAATGGATTTGAAATTGTTTAAACACTCCCAAAATTGTACTTTTTGCTCTTAAATCATTTTCGGATTAAAAAAAATCAAAATTATAAGTTTGATACATATCAGTACCTGCCCTTCATTCACAAAAGTTCCAATAAACGACTATCATACATGTTAGTCATCAAAACCCCGTGAGCCTTTTGGTAAAGCATTGTGTGGAGATAAAGTTGAAGGAAGATCGTTAGTACGATGCAACTCTTCTACGTCTTAGCGATTATGAGCGTAAGCAGCAAAACAAAATCATGCAGGAGATGTTGTCCGATGGAATTGTGCGTGAAAGTAAGTCTCCGTACTCCAGTCGTGTTGAAGATCATTGAAGATCAGATCGCGAAGTTGCAAGGTCGTAAATACTTTACGTCACTCGATATGGAGAACGGGTTTTACCATGTTGACATTGCAGAAAATTCGAGAAAGTATCATTCATTCGTTACGAAAGAAGGGCAATACGAATTCAATAAGTTGCCATTCGGGTATACGTATTCGCGGTCGATATTCGCGAGATACGTGATGAAGGTTTTGAAGGAATTCGTGGAATCAGGTGAAATCGTTGCGTTTATTTACGATATTCTCGTAAGCACAGTTACTATTGAGGAACATTTAGATTTGTTATAGAGACTATTTCGTACCCTATCAGAAAATTACATCGAGCTTAACATGAAGAAGTGTTCATTACTTAGAACCACTTAGAGTTGCAGAACCACCGCGGATCAGATTTTACGTTCGAAGCGAAGCATTTTGAATCATTCGAAAGGCTTAAGGAAGCGTTAACCCTTATGTGATCGACAGGGTACCCGGGTACCTTTTCATGTTTTACATTACGAGATTTTAAAGTTTATTTTAAAACAGGAAGCTGAAATTCAGTGACATCTTAATAAAAGTGGGAAGGCAACTTTTGGCATAAAAACATTTCATATAGTAGCAAGGGGGGCCGAAGGGGGGGACTTCGATTTTTTTTACCCCTTAAGTGATCGACAGGGTACCAGGGTACCCACAAAATTCAAATGATTATAACTCGGGCAATTATTGACCGATTTCAATTCTTTTGGCACCGTTAGATTTAAAAGCTCATTCACTTTAGGAACATTATAAGCAATGACCATTTGAGTCCATCTGGTTCCTGTAAATCCGGGTTTCCGGGGCTTTGTTCTGGTACGGAGACACAATTTCGGAAAATCTATTGAATTTCGAGGAATGGAAGTCAAAATCTTTGGAAGAATTCCTAGAAACTATTTCTTTTCTATTGTGAGCCATATGCCAACTTGTTCCTGGAACGGCTATTCTGTAACAGGTTCCCGTGGGGCGTCGAGTGGCCATGAACATTTTCAGTAGAAAACCCTGGCAATATTGTGAAATAACCTACTAAAGATATTTCATGAATTTTGATACCCACATTGCCAGGGTTTCCTTCTGAAAATGTTCATGGCCACTCGAAGCCCCACGGGAACCTGTTCCGGAAAGACAGGTCTGAGGAAAAATGAGCAGATGGCCACTAAACTTTAAAAAATATCCTACTGGCGAGATTTCATATATTTTGATACCCATATTGCCAGGGTTTCCTTCTAAATATGTTCATGGGCACTCTAGGCCCCACGAGAACCGGTTCCGGAAGGACCGGTCCGAGGACAAATCATCAGATGGGCACTAAACATTGAAAAAAAATACCCATATTGCCAGGGTTTTCTACTGAAAATGTTCATGGCCACTCAAGGCCCCACGGGAACCTGTTCCGGAAAGACAGCTCTGAGGAAAAATCATCAGATGGCAAAACGTTGAAAAATATCCTACGGGATAAATTTCATGAATTTGGATACCCATATTGCCAGGGTTTCCTTCTAAATATGTTCATGGCCACTCAGGGCCCCACGGGAACCTGTTACAGAATGGCTGTTGGACAAGTCAACATATGGCCCACAATGGAATGGAAATAGTTTCTGGAATAATTCCAAAGATTTTGACATCCATTCCTGGAAATTCATTAGATGTTCCGAAATTGTTTCTCCGTACAGGACCACAGCCCCGGAAACCTGGATTTCCGGGTACCAGATGAACTTAAACGAACATTGCCGGTATTGACCATAGAGGGAATGAGTTTTTGAATCTAACGGTGCCATAAGAATTAAAACGGTCAATAATTGCCGGAGTTATAATCATTTGAAATTGGTGGGTACCCGGGTACCCTGTCGATCACATAAAGGTGTTTTTTTTGTCGAACACATAAGGGTTAATATCGAAACCAGTTCTTAGCATTTATAGCCCAAAGCTTGATTCGCAGCTTCATACGGATGCGTCGTCAAATTGATTCGGTGGTATTCTCGTACAACGTCAAATGTACGATAATCAGTTCCATGCAACAATGATTTTCTCACGTAAGACAACCGCGGCTGAATCGGTACTTCATTCATTCGAACTTGAAACGCTGGCTATCGTTTGGAGCTTGAAACGTTTTCGCGTGCAACTCCTTGGTATCCATTTAACAATCGTAACGGATTGAAATCCCCTAAGGCGACGATGGATAAAAAGGTCGTGAGTCCGAAAATCGCTCGTTGGTCTCTTTTCTTAGAACAGTTAGACTATGCAATTGAGCATCGTTCTGGTGCGAAAATGTAACACGTGGGCGCATTGTCGCGTATGCACTGTCATTTAAAGCCCGATTCAAAGTAAATTTGGACGCATTCAAGCTGTCATAACTCAAAAATTAAACAACAAACACGGTTGATCAAAACGTCAAACAAAAGGATATTTATTCACCTTTCAAACAATATGAAACAATTTATTACATTTTACTGTTTAGAACGAACTGTCGCACTTTACTTGTGATCGATGCCATCATGATCTGCACAGTTGCTGGTGACACTGTACTGGCGAACTTATTCCACTTTCAACGCATTCAGTCGTGTTCGGGATACAATCGTCGATAACACGCGTAACCCAGACGTCCTATTATTTTCTAGGCTTTTTTCGGTACAATTTCCAAAAAAATAACATCAAAGTTGTTGTTATTAGTGTGACTGTATGCTGAAGCATAGTCTGATGAAAAAGTGACTGTAATTCTTAAAATAGACGCTTTAATTCTCTTGAAACAATTCGGAAAGGAGTGTGCATCACAAACGGATAAGTGCTTTCTTTGCCCTCCATTGTCTCGTGAACTGAGTGTATCGTGTACTGGTGAGAGGTGATAACCCGAGTGCTAGTAGATATAAAAATATACCTATCGGGATTGTGAAGGAATAACCGGAATAAAATTCAAAAGTGCATATGACTGTAGCCAAGGATTCTGATCTGACCTGATGGAGGGGACTCATTATGGTCCCTCTGGGGGGCTTACAAGTGAACCAAGAGGAGGTAGACTACCAGAGTGGATGCTTGGCGATGATGAAGTGGGTCAAACTATGGTGCTACTTATGCGTCGGAAATCGGAAGATATCGGATCGGAAACGCAAAGCTCAACCAGCAATCAACAGAAGCCGCTGTCCAACCCATTTATCGTCGGTGCTTCCATCGATTTAGCGGTTGGCTTAAACGAAGCAACAAAGGTTACGGCTAGTAAGGAAGGGCGTGGATCTCGTTATTTATTGCGCACCAGATCAAAGACAGTTTTCCTCAAGTTGAGCAAAATTACCAAACTCACTGACGGTACCGAGGTTGAAGTGATCCCCCACCCTACACTGAATACCGTACAGGGAGTGGTTTACGAACCAGATTGTACAAACGTCGATGATGCTTCAGTTTTAGGCTTCCTCGAGTCCCAGGCCGTAAAATCTGTTCGAAGAATCACTAAACGAATTAACGGTGTTACACATAATACTCCATTGATTGTGCTTACGTTCCACGGAACAATTATTCCAGAATACGTTCTCTTTGGTCGTCTTCGCGTTCCCGTGCGTGCTTATTACCCGTCACCGATGGTTTGTTTTAATTGCGGTGACTACGGCCATCCTCGCAAATTTTGCAGGCAGCCGGGTATTTGTCTGCATTGCTCTCAAATGCATCAACTAGCCGAGGGCGAAAAATGCAACAATTCTCCTCATTGCAAACATTGCAGTGGTGATCACTCGTCTACGTCAC
Organism: Aedes koreicus; assembly: GCA_024533555.2. NCBI lineage: Eukaryota > Metazoa > Arthropoda > Insecta > Diptera > Culicidae > Aedes > Aedes koreicus. The sequence goes on along the minus strand of JAHHFK020006054.1, from coordinate 242,476 downwards.
GTACTTGTTCAAAGTACAAGGATGAAGAAAACATCGTTCACATGCAAATAGATAGCAAGATTTCCTCCGCTGAAGCCCGCAAAATTTATTTTGAAAAGTCCAAAAAAGGAACAATGGCGAGTGAGATTCAAAAAAGATTAACACCAGTTGAGTCCGAGAAAGACAAAATTATTGCCGAATTGCGTGCAGAAATAGAAGCATTAAAATCAAAAATCACTACAATTGAGAGCGCATACGAAAGACATCGTGATGACTCACAAAAAGAACGACAACAGGAGCGAAAACAAAAAACTATAACACCAACAAGCAGCTCACCACAATACAATCAAAGTTCGCAACGGTTGTCACGCAAAGAGAGAACCTTCATATCGCCACCAACTACTCGCAGTAGCACAAAAAAGAACGAGAAAAACCCACCGCATGTTTTTGATAAACAACTACGAAGCAGTAGCCGTAAACACCCTATTGAAATCTCTCCTACCGATACCAATCATACCCGAGGAAAACGACTATCATGTCTAACCAATGCCGATGAATATGCCATTGACGTAGACGAGTAACTAGTCACACACTTTTCTACAACGTTAATCACAGTCTACCGACCCCGCAATGCCCAAGGACAAGATAATGGAATACATGCGAAACATCAACTACGTCGGACAAAACATACCATGCATTTTAATGGACCATAACGAAGAAGAAGGTGAAATGCCCACTACACTTCCAGACGAGACAAATGGACCGAGCAGGAAGGTTATTCGGAACACCCCTCTTCAACCAGTTGATGACCATACCCCTAGACCGGCCGTTAACTTAAGCCCTCTATCAACAGCAGCTTTATCTGACTCTACTACATATGATCGACTTTACAACTTCAAAGCTCAACCATCGACGTCAAAAAGGATTATCACCGGAAAATTTGATTTGCCATGTGCAAGGCCTTCCACGCTGACCCTGACCAGGGATGTTCCGAGCTCGCTCGATGAGCCCCTGGCGGCAGTCAGCGTGGATTGCCCCCAAAAAAGGGCAAGTAGTTCTCAAATAACGAAAAATTCCAACTTTTCGCTTTGTACCACAAATTGTTGTATTACAGAATCTAACCTACCCATCATTATCGAAAATGAAACTCATCATGTCTCCAGTTCGCCTGAAAACACATCGATGATATCTGCCAGTCAACAGTCGATTGAGGAAACACCGGCATCACCAACAACCACTGCAAGTATGGAAATCAATATCGATGATGTATTGGAAAACCGCCGTCGTATCGCATTTCAATGGAATATCAATGGTTTACTCCATAACCTTAGTGACCTGGAGCTTATGATCACCGGGGATAATGTACCAACAGTTTTGGCTATTCAAGAGCACCATCTTCGATCGAACGCTACACGTATTTTGACTTCTCTGCTCCGGGGCCGTTATACGTGGCGTACACTGACCGGCAGCAACATATTTCAAGGATCCGCACTTGCTGTGCGAGTAGATGAGCCACATTCAGACATTGTACTTGACACACCAATGCTTGCACTAGCAACACGGCTTGAGGGTCGACTTCGATGTACAATAGTTAGTCTATATGTTCCTGTTCAGTCTTGTCCAGAATTCGAAAATCATTTTGATCATCTAATTTCTCAACTGGAGCCTCCGTTGCTTATCCTGGGAGACTTTAACGCACATCATGTGGCTTGGGGCTCTCCGCGCGACGACCCGAGAGGTAAGGCAATCATCCGTATTTGTGAAAAATACGACTTAATAGTTTTGAACGATGGAAGGGATACCTACATCAGCGGAAACAGGCGCTCCGCTATCGACTTATCACTGTGTTCCAGTACCATTATCAGTCAATTTTGTTGGCGAATTCATCAAGACCCTGCTGGTAGCGACCATTACCCAATTGATATTCTTGGCAATGATAGCCCTCCAAAAACTGGAAGAAGAAAACGATGGCAATTCGATCGTGCAAATTGGTCAGATTTCGAAGTAGATATCAATAACCGTATAGAAATGAATCGTGAATACTCATCTGTAGAACTTGGGAAAATCATCACAACAGCAGCTATGACACACATCCCCAGAACCTCAGGTAATCCTGGTCAGCGCGCTACTTCTTGGTGGAACGACGAAGCAAAAAAAGCAATAAAAGCACGACGAAAGGCACTACGAATCTGGAAACGTTCTACACCGGATGATCCGAACCACAACTCCAAAATGGAGCTTTGGCGAACAGCAAGAAAAGAATGCCGACTAACGATAAAAGAAGCTAAACAGTCTTCTTGGCAAAATTTTGTTGATGGTATTAGTCCTCAGTCAACCACTCAAGAAGTTTGGCAGAGATTGAATGCACTAAGAGGAAAAAGGCGTTTTTCTGGTTTTCTGCTAAGGGTAAACGATCATCAAACCGATGACCCTGACATAATCGCTAACGAACTGGGAGAATATTTTAGTTCCATTTCATCCTCAGCTTCGTACTCAGAGATATTTCTTAAGAAAAAAAGGAAACTCGAAGCCCACCCTACTAACTTTTCCATCACCACCCTCGCGTCAAATGAATCGTATAACAGGAAATTCTCTATGTCAGAACTACTATGGGCCCTAGACCATGCCAGAGGAAAATCCTGCGGCCCAGATCTGATAGCATACCCGATGCTGAAAAGACTACCTATCAACGTAAAGCAAAAACTTTTGGATAGTTACAACCAGCTCTGGCTCAAAGGATCCTTTCCAGAAGAATGGAAGCATAGCACCATTATTCCAATTCCAAAGGTGGGAGCAAGGTCGAAAGAAGCGCAAGATTTTCGGCCAATCAGCTTAACAAGTTGCAACGGAAAAATCATTGAACGGATGGTGAATCGTCGTTTAATAACATGTCTTGAAGATCGAGGTCTTCTAAATCCTCAACAACATGCTTTTCGCCAAGGTCGTGGAACATCAACATACTTGACAGAACTGGGAAGCACACTCGACCGAGCGATGCACGAAAATCTGCACATCGATATAGCCACCCTCGATCTTTCGAAGGCCTACAACCACGTGTGGCGTGAAGGTGTCCTACGTCAACTTAAGGAATGGGGATTTGATGGTAATTTGGCAATGTTCATTCAATCCTTTCTGTCTCATCGAAGTTTCCAAGTCGCTATTGGAAACCTGTTGTCACGTACTTATATAGAAGAAAACGGTGTCCCCCAAGGATCAGTGTTGGCGGTTTCTTTATTCTTGATTGCCATGGAGTCTCTCTTCAAATGCCTACCGAAAGGTGTACACATATTTGTTTATGCAGACGATATAGTTTTGGTTGTTGTAGGAAAAAACGCAACAAGAGTTCGCATAAAACTGCAAGCAGCTGTCAGAGCAGTTTCCAAATGGGCAAACCTCAATGGATTCCAAATGGCAGCAGATAAATGTTCCATCTCACATGCATGTAACCACAGACATGTTCCATGGTCTCGTGAAGTCACTGTCGATGGTATTCGTATCCCATACCGGAAGGTTGTTAAAATTCTTGGTGTTTCTTTCGATCGACATCTTTCGTTTAACCACCACTTTGAGCAACTAAGAGCCGACTTACAAAACAGGAATCGTTTATTGCATACAATCGGACGATGCCAATGCTCCAGCAATCGCTGTACAACGATGAATGTTGGAAGAAGTCTAATTTTAACAAAAATTTTCTACGGCATAGAAGTCACATGTCGCAACACTGATCAACTAATAAAGTCGCTTGCACCATTCTACAATAGAATGATCCGCGAAGCTTCTGGACTGCTTCCATCTTCACCAATCAAATCAACGTGCGTTGAAGCCGGCGTTTTGCCATTTGATTATCTGTTAGCTCTAATTGTTGCAAAACGTGCAATCTCTTATACCGAACGATCAAACCCGATCAATCGTTCCCAAAATCTCCTTATTGACGTTGCAAACAATCTGTACCGCAAATATGCAGGAAAGAAACTTCTTAAAGTCTTACCATTGATCCGAATAAACAACCGCAGATGGAATGATTCCGTTCCCTGCATTGATTGGCGGCTAAAAAGAGTACTTTCAACAGCGGACCCTCCATTAAAAGTTCAAGCAGAATTTCATTCGGTCGTAGCAAGAAATTACAAATTCCACAAGAAATACTTCACAGATGGATCAAAAGTAGGAAACAGCGTGGGATTCGGTGTATACGGACCAGATATATACACATCTTTTCGATTACCAAACTGCTGCTCGGTTTTTTCTGCTGAAGCTGCTGCGTTGAAGCTAGCGGTTGAAACAATATCCTCTACGAGTTTTCCTGCAGTTATTTTCACTGATTCTGCCAGCGCACTCCAATCCCTCGAAAGCGGAAAATCTCGTCACCCGTGGATACAATGTATAGAGAGAACTTATAAAACCAACATTACATTCTGTTGGGTCCCTGGACACAAAGGAATTGCTGGCAACGAAGAGGCCGATCGACTTGCAGCTTCCGGTAGAACCAGTCAGCGTCAACGTACAAAGGTTCCAAGTGGTGACATCAAAAAACACCTAGAGTCATCTTTGAAGCAGTCATGGGATCTTGTGTGGTCAAATGAAAACGAACTGTTCCTGAGAAAAGTGAAAGGAACCATACAAAAATGGGATGATAGAGAGAAGCGAAAAGAACAAAAAATGTTATCCCGATTAAGGGTTGGACACACCAAACTAACGCATTCACACTACATAGGAAGTACTCGGAACCCTCCCAAATGCGATGTTTGCCAGTGCCGGCTGACAGTGGAACACCTGCTCGTCTTCTGCCCAGTCTATGAAAACATTCGAACTTCTGTCGACTTACCCGGATCCATAAGAGATATTCTTAGCAACGATTCTAATGCTGAAGAAAGACTGTTACTATTCTTAAGAGAAAGTGAACTTGTTGACCAAATTTAATTTAGGATGTTATTAGTTTTTGTATCGCTAGAGGCGAATGAATTTGTTAAAATTTAAAACCTCTTTAATAAAATAATAATAATAATAATAATTACACTTTTTTTTTTTTTTGCGCCCACCACGGATTCCTCTGTTTTTCCAATTATTTTTTTTTTTTCCCCCCCACCATCTTCAGCCCCCCCCCACACAAAAAAACCCCACCCATTTTTTCACAACAACCAACAACCACCCCCCACCAATTTTTTTTTCCCCCCCCCCCCCCGCCGCGGTGTTTCTCCCCCCATTTTCCCCCTTAAGAGACGAGCGGGGCAACCCCCCCCCCACCCGCCCCCCAAAATTTTTTTCTCACAAGCATTCGTACAACAAGTCGTTCGTTTCTAGCTACATAATGCCACCTCAGATTTGAGATCTGAGAGTTGTTAAGACCAAAGCGAATTTATATCTTGCTGAGAATAAAGAGTATGAGGATGCGATAATCTACTTTTTCGTAAATACAAGAATCGTCTGCTCTTGTATATTCCAGAGACCGTGGATGACTCGGTTATTTTCCGAATCCGAAACTGAAGAAGTTAGATGGGCCGTTTCATCTCGTGGTCAAGTCGAACGTTCCATTTGCAATGAATTTTCATTCTCGAAGTTTTTGAAGTTGTATCTGACGAAGACCACAAACTCTCAAGAAACGATGAAGCATTTAAAGTCGTATTTTATCGCCTATTCTACGCCAGACGTGCTTGTGTCGGATCATGGTACCGCATTTACCTCCGATCAGTTCAAAGCGTTCGTTAAAGATCACGGATTTCGACACCAGCTTGTAGCCACTGCGTGTCCTCAGGTAAATGGCCAAATAGAGCGCTACAACCACACGCTAGTTCCGTTACTTAGTAAGCTAGTACAAAGTCGTGGGCAACAATGGGATACTGTACTCGTAGAGGCAGAGTTTCTGCTGAACAACACGTTTAACCGTTCTATCGGAAATATCCCTTTACGATTGCTATTTGGTGTGTTGCAAAAACGGTATGATTCTGATGGTTTGACAGATTACGTAGATGAGCTGAATTCACGCAACGATCGAAATTCGACCGAGATCCGCGAAAACGCCGTTCAATCGATTAGTAAGCTGTAGGAGTATAACAAACATTTGCCATGCATCCGATTAACCGTAACAGAAGGAAGGATGGAGAATTTCATCGTCTCTATCCGGAGTTGAGGAAATAGCCGGACAAGTTCCGATCGTACACCATGATGTCGGTAGATACGTTTGACATGGTGTTAAGTTTGATTGAAGGCAGGATTTTTAAGAACTGGACTAATCTGAACCGGAAACCGATTTACCTTTGTGAACGGCTTATTGTGCTGCAGCCAATATACATGCCGTTCCCAACACAGCAGATGTTCCAGTATGTTGCTGACGAGTTTTAGGCCAAATGAAATTCCCCAAACTGCATCGGCTGTATCGATGGGAAACACATCCGCATCAAATGTCCCGGCGGATCGGGATCCATGGCGTGGAATTATAAAGGCTTCCACTCAACGGTTCTGCAAGCCGTCGCGGATGCCGACTTCAAGTTCCTGACAGTGGATGTTGGAGGATGGGGACAACAGAGCGACGGAGGAACTTCAGTGTGTACGACTTCTTCGAACAGGTGCAAAAAGGAGCCTTGAACATCCCCGGCGATCACAACTGCCGGATCCAGATATAAGTATCAACATGCCGTTCGTATTCGTCGGTGATGAGGCATATCCGCTCATGAGGAATTTACTTCGACATTATGCACGGTCACAACTTGATGAAGCGAAGGAATATTTCAACGTGCGATTGTCCAGGGCAAAGAAATATGTCGAGTACGCTTTTGGTATCATGACTGCCAAATGGAGAATCCTGTGGCAGCCCATCAAAACTGGACTGGATCTTGCGGATTATATCATTAAGGGGATGTGTATCCTCCATAACGTTATTATCGGGGGGTTGATACGCTGCTGGAAGAACCTGCCGAGCACGCTACAATTCTGCTTCCAGCTCCGATTCAGGAAGACAAGTCGTACAAAACTTGCACAAAAACCGGTCGCTTCATACGAGAGTATTTCACAAAATTTTGTGAACAAGAATAAACTTGGTTGAGTTTGAATGAAATTTGCTGAATAAATAGTTACATCGGTATCGCTAAAAATCATTCAATTTTGCTTGTCAAGTTTTTATTTTCAAACGTCTTTCAGGTTACAATCAATCATCCTTGAGCAGTTGGCAGAGTTTGCCTTTAGAGTAAATCTATACACATACATACACACATATTCATTTATATACACACATACATACACATACACACGGACGGGGTGTGGAAGTAGTTCGCCTCCCCGCGGTGCACCCTGGAAACGTTAAGCTCCCCTTAACGGCTAAACGAACTACAACTGAGGAAACGCCATACGGCGCGGGAGCCGGCAAGAAGCCGTAAGCAGTCGTGACATGGGGAACGGGGACGATCTGGGGTAATGCCGCACTCTCAGACGTTCCAACCTCCGTCTTGGCCCTGGATTTCTCGATCGGAGGAGGGACCATACGACGCGAGGTTCGGCAGGTACCGTAAATGGTCGGGTAGGGAAATCGCGGACGATCTGGATGGACCACCAGACGTCCCGAACCCTGCTTGGATCCAGGAGCATCTCGATCGAATCAACTAAAGACCTATGTAGTTAGACATAGTGCGTAAAGCACACTAGCCCCCTCCCTGAAGTAATACCGAAAGGTGGTTCCGGGGAGAGCCGGGGTTTGAGGCACGGGTGGGTTTTTAGTGGGTCGAGGAGTTAGCATCCTCATCCCCACACCCTGAAGTTACGCGAGATACAGGGTGCGGCAGAAAATAATGCGAAAATGTTCAAACTTGAGTATTGGGTTAATTCGTGTAGCTAGTGACTAATTTCTATCGAAAGTGTATTTGTTTATGTTTACTTTCAAGTGCTGCATTCAAACATTCTATTTGTTTTATTGCAAATTCGTCAAAATGTTCGCGAAAGAAGTGATCACCAGTTTGTTGCTCGCCCAGAAGAAGCCGAAAGAGATGGCCAAGGTGGTAGGGTGCCATTTGGCAACAGTTTACCGCATAAAAAAGTCCCTGCAGGATGGTCCTAAGCAGCGGAAGCCGGGAAGCGGACGTCCGCGCTTTGCACGCACGCCGAACGTGATCAAATCGGTCCGTGCAAAAATTGCTCGCAACCCGGTGCGGAACGAGTGACTCGTTCCAAGAGATTGCTTTTCTTGTTGAAGAAGGAAAAAATGATAATCCTGTTCTCGGACGAAAAGCTTTTCGGCATCGATGCTGTGGCCAACAGCCGCACGGACCGGTTCATTTCACCGCAGAAAATGGAGAACGTTCCGGAAAAAGTGAAATTCAAATTTCAAACCAAACATCCGGCTGGCGTCCAACGGTTTGAAAATGCCGCCTGTTTTCATTGATGCTGGAGTTAAAATCAATACCGAAGTGTATATCGGTATTTTAAAGGACCAAGTGCTTCCCTGGGTGAAGGCCAACTTCTCCGAGGACCAAAACGTTGTCCTACAGCAGGATGGAGCGCCGTGTCAAACGTCCAATCGAACCCAACAATGGTTTAACGATAACATGAAGTTTTGGCCGAAGGATTTGTGGCCCCTTAGCAGTCCAGATCTTAATCTGTTGGATTATTCGATTTGGGCTTATGTTGAAGGCTCGAGGATGTTATTAATGAAAATGGAGGACACATTGAATAAATTTGTTTAAAAAGACTTGATATGATAACTTGATAATGATAACTGCACTCGAAAATGTTGATATTATTGCTTGAATTAGTTGAAAATGGGATTTGAAAGAAATAGAACAAATTTTCGCATTTTTTTTCCCCCCCCCCCTTTTTTTTTTTTTTAAACCTTTTAAAACTCTTCCCCCCCCCCAAATAAACCGAGGTTGAGTAGAAACTATTCATTTTTAATTATAAATTACGTGTTCTTAGTTACCATAAAGCTCACAGATATTGGAATTTGCTTTTTACTTTTATGTGGCAAAACGGAATGAACCGTTTTCCAGCGACTTGTTCCTCTTGTACACATATTTTTGCACCAGACCTTGCACATCCATTCGAAATTTCATTTTCGCTTCGGGTTTCAGTTTTCGGACATGTGATAGTAAGCTTTTGAAGAATGCTGCATCTTCCTCATCGTCAGTGTTGGATTTGCGATTTGCCTTGCTTTCTAGTATTTTGAGTTTCCGGGCCGCAATGTCGATAAACTGTAGTTGGGCGTTTCGCTTGGTGGGTCTTTTCGATGGATTTGATGAAGAAAGGATGTCTGCTACCGAATCGACCATGGAACTATTACTACACTCAGCTTCAATTGGATCAATCACACTTCCAGCTGCACAATGCTGCTGAACCAGATAATCACCATCATTTCCGCCGCCACCCACCGAAAAATTTTCACCTGACTTCCGAGGCCTCAATTGGTTCTTGAGGAACAACATGGACTCGAAAAAGGGCCAGGAAGTGAACGTCTCAAAATATAGTGGGCCTTCATCACCAGATCTTCCTTGCCGAATGTATCCCGGCACGAAAAATTCCAGTAAGCAACACTGCGAGTAAAATTTAAATCAATTCGAGTACGTAAGCCTTGAGTGAAAAGTGATCAAATGAAATGTAAACAAATCTTTATGTTAACAAAGACGATAAGATAGAACACCAGCGTGTCGAGAAACTGTCGCGGCCGACAGTAGTGTCAAGATGGACGTGCTGTAGCAACCTTGTGCACACTGTCCTACCCTCAGAAGAGGAATACCTCTCACATTTTATTTGCGTGCATGAGTAATGCTGTCACTTTGACGAGTTTGCATTCGTGCACATCCGCTAACGTCCGTCGCAGCGTATTTTCATTCTCGAACTGACTTCCACAGAGTAAACTTTCAATACATTTTCCCAAACTAAAAAAACGTGTTTTGCAAACCGCCTCTGAACCGCGCAAAGGATACCACAATAATGACTTTTCAAATTCAGAAAAACTTACTTGGGAATTTTTTTCTAGCTGACAGTTGATTGTTTTTCAATTTTAATAAGCTTCAGGATATAGCCTACCTCCTAATTTACAAAACATACCGAGTAAGTGAGTAACTTTGTTTTCTTGCATTCAAAACCAAGACCAGACATCGTCCGCTGTACGGATTTCGATCCTTCACGGAACTCACAGAATAAATTTGACTAATCACCATGCCGCGTTCGGCTTCAATAGAGGTTAGTCTTGGTTCAACTCATCTTAACCTGTCGTCTCTTTCTTCCGCCTTCGACCGAATTTTGCAAATTTTTTATTCGCACCAACTTTTTGGTGTCAAATTTTTGCCGAGTTGGCAATTTACAAAGGCGTCCGTATGACGGCGGATCGTGCAAAAAATACTCAAAATTCAAACACATTCTTTCTTAGAATCTAGTCGAGAAACGAAGAGTGGGAAAAAGCTTCCCAGGCAGGCGGTTATCGATGATAAGTATGTGGGCGTGGGAATATATATATCACGAAGGTGAAAGCCTTCGAGGCATGAACTTGGCAAGTCTACGTGATTTTCACCCGTGGCATTTGACTAACAAGGACGCTCACACACGCGGATAGCACATGTGACGTGGAGAAGGCTATTGGTGCCCAAGCAAGATGTACATTTTCAAGCAACGCGATGGGAAAATAGGCTTGTTAGCAGTAATATGCTTTGAGCCGCCGAAAGTAACGCTCGGAGGGTGGATTTTTCATACATCTGAAATCGTTTATTATGTGAATCGTTCACCGAGATCAATGAGGTATTTTCTGTGAGCTTGAATTTGGTGACAGCACATGTTGGACGAAAATCTTGTTTGATATTTGAGCTTCACATCACATCGTTCATCGTTTGCCAGAGTTCTCTCTATGTTCGAGACCATCAATGAAGCAGGATGAAGCAGGAAGCATGGAAAACCAGTTAGCACGTAATCGACTTATATCTTTGGCTAGGCATTACATGAGAGAGGGTATGAAGTAACGTAACGATGATGGGCTGAATTTTGAGGAAAATCGACGGTACGTGTAATAAGCTATCTAATTGGGACTCATATGAAATCAACCATGAAGAAAAAGAGGCATTGACCAATCATGTGTTATGAAAAACAAAAGCATCGCAATCCCAGACCTCCCTAATTACTAAATCATCACCCCGTTAATTGTAACGCAAGCATAGTTTCCACCCCATGAACCGCATCCTAATCCATCAAATCCCCTCCGAATAATTCCCACCAACAGCGTTCTCAGCCCGAATCCAACATGGTGCCGCATTGTTCCACTTTATTTCTCCCAACGTGGGATCAGACCGCAAAGACTAAAACTCTAATCAGCATTTGCGAGCTAATAGCAACAAATTATTCATGACACCTGGGCTTGACATTTCACCAACCTCTTTTTATGCCCAACCGCCCCTCAAAAACGCCCCTTTCGAATGTTTAATGTCACTAAACTCCTGTTTGGAAACATTCCCCAAGTAGCACACCCACAAAAAAAAGGCTTACTCAAGTCACAAGGCACTTGGTTCAACCACACTGTAAAGAAACTTTTTCGATGAAGGTCGTGATTTTACACACAATACCCGGGTGGGACTCAACTCACCCCCATTCCGGCCAACCAGAACATTAGATCGTCATCACTACACCTAATGTTGCTAATAAAAATGTCAAGCACCTTTTCGTCGAGACGGCAAAAATGAGGCCCAAAGTGCGATTGGGGGAGCAACGGGACGGTTATTTCCCCAGAAATACCCCCCTCTTCCCACAACCCAATTTCCAGGGGTTGTGAGACGGAGACGGAATATGGAAACGGCCTGGCAACCGGTTCTTTTCGGGATGAAAACGGTGAATAGCGAAAGGTAAACAAAACCAAGCATGATTTTCACGCGATGGTGGCGTTTTTTTTGGAGTTGTCGACCACTCGGTTTGGGGGCAAACGGATCCGGGTTGATAGTTGAGGTCGTGAATGGGAATAATTTTGGTTCTGTTTGACGCTGCGAAAAAAAATATTTGCCCATGTTGGAACTCATTTGTGTTTATGACGCGATTAGGTTATGTTGGTTTTATTTTTGACACAGTTGTTTTCCGATGGTTGGAGCGGTTTCAGTTTTTTTTGGAATAATTCAATATTTATCATCGTCGATATAATTATGAAAATCACAAATGACTTCCATGTTCCTAAATTGCTGGAGGATGAAAAAATCTGAAGTGACTATTTTAATTATTGTAAGTGGGGCGCCACCTATCTGTTAAATGATTTGCTTTAAGTTGAGAGCAAGCAATAAGCTAATTGGAAAAGCAATAATCTTGAACTGCTAAGAAATAAGAAGAAGGTGTTTACCACTTCTTTGAGAATCGCAATAAGAGCATAACAAAATCACTCAAAGTAGTACACGAGAACTTTTTTTTTCGTAAAATGAGCTGCGTGGAATTTAGGAGTCAAAATATGAATCCATTGAAGATGCAATAAATGAAAAAATGGCAACAGAAGAACTTGATAAAGAAGTTGATTCCCTACAGAGTATCTCGATAGATGATGTTGGAGGTAATTGGATCGGTCTAGACTTCTCAGCTAAAATTTGATGACTATAATAACCGGAGCTGTGGAGTGAATCTTATCATCCCCCATACAAACAGAGATTCGTCAGCAAATCAACAAGTTATTGTGGAGAAAATTCTCCAATAGACAAAAAATTGATGAGTGGGCAAGGTCAGGGTGAATCGCTTCAAACGTGTCAACGCTGGAAAGACCTAGAAGCATCAAAAGCAGTAATGACAGTGATGTTCACTAAATTTTCAAAATGAAAAAAGAATTGCAGGTTAACCTCTCGTTTGAAAAGGTGAAAAAATATTTGGGGGTGAGGCACACTGCAACATCCTCCCTTCATTAAAATAAAAAAAAATAAAAAAAACCTTATATTACATAGTCATCACATTTGCTTGGTGATTTTCTCTCACGTTTAGGTTTGTTAGTCGTATCTGTGGTCTTCTTTATGGGGGTGCTATTCCGACTGCAAGTCCGAATGTCATTTCGACGCATCGGGTCATCAGCAATCAATGTGGTCTATACAGGTGGAGAAGAAGTGGTTAAGTTGTATTAGTGTAATGCAAAATACTGTCATTGTGTTTGTTACGAAACCACAGGGCTGATTCGTACTGCTACGGTGGAAGTTCAGTACCGCCCGTAGCTGTCAATGTGACACAGCATAAATGTCAGTCGGAGAAACGTCAGCGAGCATAACATCGTGGTCAGAAATGCCACATGGATCATAACGCATTGTTATTGTTCAACCTACTAAACTAAAATTCAATTAATATTAAGTACAGTGAACAACGGCACACCCGACAACTGGACATTTATATACAACATCAGTTAAGAATAGAATAAAATTCACAAAAATACATAAAAATTAACATCAACAGTAGGTTTCACTTGATATTAAATGAACTATGAAACTAATAAATTATCAAATCTAATCAAATCAAATCAATTCCTAAGAAGAATTCAGTTCGGAAAAACAGGGAGAAGAAAACTAAAACGTTAGTTAGCCTCTATTTATTAAGTTAGGATCATAATTGTTCTATTCAAACTAAATAAAAATATATTTCCAGCTTTGAAGCTGCATATGAAAAGCTGCTGTCAGGACGTTTTTCTTTCCCGATCCGAACAGTGTTCGTGAGATGATGCACTGCCTGTTTTTTGTAAACATGAGTGACGTAGATCTCCAAAAACATCAATTTACAATAGCAGCAAATCACCAGGTGGAATGTTTATTTTCGGTAATTGGTGTAGTTTTTAAAAGGTTTCGGCTGAAAAATGCCTTCTTGTGCACTAAAAGGATGCGGACAAAAACTAAACTTGCTTTGTTAACATTCGTTTGTTTTTGGAGTTTTACGTCACTACCCGAAATCATGGATTGTTTACTCATTTTTACTAATACCGACAAACACCATGCTCTTCGCTACCTGTATAGACGTCATTGATCAGCAATCATTACAGCGGGAGTAGTCACTTGGGAGCAGCGTTGCCAGGTATACCGATTTATCGGTATTTATACCGATTTTTATTCTCAATACCGATATACCGACAAGCGCTCTAAAAATACCGATTTCCAACTTTTTATACCGATAAATACCGATTTTCAATGAAAGTTATTTCAACATTATATTTGGTTTATGATTAATCAGCGTAATTTTTTAGATTTTTTACCCCTCGCCCTCGCCATTCTTCAAATGGAAAACCCTGCGGCTGCGTACAGTGACCATTCGCTTATTGCAATTTCGTTAATTGAAACGTCTTTTCATTGCAATTCCACTAATTGCAACGTTTTGCAATTAAAAAGCAATTAACTGTCATATGCAAATGTCAATCAGTAATCTGTCATTTACGATCTATTGTTCTATTGTTGTTTTTGACAGTCGATTTGACGTTGTCAGATGTTGCCATGAGCGAATGCCATTCGCTCATTGCAATGTAAACATGTTGCAATGAACGAATGGTCGGTGTATTTTGTTTTTGGCTTTAGCTTTAGCTTCTGTTTTTGTTGCCTCCGTTGCTCACGTGCTATGCGAGGCAAGCGAGAAACGGAAAAAGTTTCAAGTTAGAGTAAATGAATGCCTGCCCTTTTAAGCATTTAATTTGAAAGTAGATGTGTTATGGTTGTATGTCTGTGATAAAATTATCGAGCTTAATTATGATATTAAATGCGTTAACAAATGAAGACAGGTTGTAATTTTAAGCATAATACCCAACAAACAATCACTCATTGAATAAACATCATTATGGCGATTTAATTCAGCAGCGTGTTGAATAATCTCTGAACTATTTTCCATCACAGCTTTTGTTCAGGCATTATTCACACAAATTTGGAGAAGTTATTAAGCTGTCGCCAAATGCTTTTGAACACTGCCAATTGCATATGCTTAAGAAGCAAGTTTGCAGCAATGGAGTTCAGCTGATACTTGAATAACTGCTGTTTTAATGCTTTACAGAACTTGAGGGTAATTCCGAGAGTCAAAGAGACCTTTATTGAGCTAAGCGAGTGTTTGTTAAGAATAATATATTTTTCTTCAACATCATTGAGCATATTAAAAAAGCTGTGGTGTCTTTTATTGAACTTTTGTTCAACTTTTTTAAATTTTCATAAAACTTTGTTGGGGTTTTTTGTATGATTTTCCATATGATACAAACATTTTTATTTGGATTTCATATTGTGCATATTTAATTTGATATTATTATGCATAGACATCAACAGAAACATTTTGTAACATTTATTTATTACCATTAAATAGCGAGATTCGAACCATTAACTTTCGTATCCTCAACTACGTGACTTACCAACTGCGCTATTCTAGAATTGAATGAAGTACAAACGAATCGGCTATACAAACTCAATGTTATATATTGAATAGTAGCAGAAGTGATGCTCTTATTGAGCTACATTGATATTATATTTATTGCGTTGTCTGTATATAAGCAATATCAGTGCTCAAATAAACCTTCTAAATGCTGTTATTAAACATCTGAATTACCAAGCTTTGATGGTTGATGTTCGGTTTTACTACGTGCATTACTGGCAAGGGCATATTGAACAAGAGACGATTAAAAGATATGACAATGTTTTCTGATGTTATTTGTAAACACTGCGCTGTTTTCTTTTCTGATGGGCAATGTAAAGGGTAGCCTTTGAGCTATTTGCTTCAAGTAATTGACTATAATTTCAACTCTTGAAAACAGGTCAATACTTTTTCACCAGTACAAAAAATTAAACTCATAAACAAAAACATAGGAATTAACTGAATTCAAAGAATATAGCATCATTTTTACAGCATAACTATAAATAGGCTATATAAACGATGTTTCAACGGATTTATAAACTGTTATTCGACTCTTTGTTGAACTGTGTAAATTTAGTTATATATAAATACTAAAATAGCTCTTAATAAGCATGTTATTCAAACAAAATGAAACACTTGAAATAATGTTATTGTTTCAATTGAAGACATGGTTATTCAGCTTATATTTCAGCCAGATTTTTTATTCAGCCACAAAAGTCTTAATTCAGTTGTAATAATGCACATATGCTTATTTACTGCTTTCGTTTGTTTGTTGGGTAAACTCATCAGTCCTATAGCAACAAGCAACAATACTTTATACATTTATGCTTTTTAATATGGGATTTTCAAAAGAAATTATCTGTTTATTGATTGGGTAGAGCTCTACTTCGTCGCAGTCACCTATTTTCGTTCTATCAAGCAAAAAAAATCAAAAATATCAAATTCACTATGCGCTCAAGAAGCAGTGTTGAATAATCGATCATATCTTAGCTTTTCGTGTCTAACAAATCCAGTGGTATGTATGGAAAAGTGTATAAAATTGGAAGCGGTATACACTAGAATTAATCTGTTTTTGTGTTAAAATCTATTTAAAAAAAATAAGGGATGTGCTTAGCACAACGGGAGTTGGCTCAAAAACCTTATCGCTGTACATGATTTTTGTTATCTTAATAACATCTTAAGAAGTGTGTATTCTAAAAAATTTATATTGAAATGTATATTTATTCAAAGTATACATATCCAACCTCGAGATGGTAAATATAAAAAAAAATTGCTAATGTATTTTTTATTTTATTTTTTATGTTTACGTCAAACTTTGTCCATATAAAATTTGAAAATAGAAGAAAAATGATCGCCAAAATATATTGTAATCTTATATCAAAATTAAACTATAGTTCACTTGAAAAAAATCTGAATTTTACTTTATACCGATAAATACCGATATTGCAGTGCAGGTAAGTTGCGAGATTTGCGATCATAGTAATATTTCACTTTTTTTTTCTTCCACTTCCCCCCCATTTTTTTGAAGCGCCCCCCCCCCCCCCCCCCCCCCCCCCCCCCCCCTTTTTCTCGATTTTCCCCCCCCAAAAACACAACCCTCCCCGCCCCCCCCCTCCCCCCCACCCTTTTTCCCCCCCCCCCCCTCTCCCCCCCCCCCCCCCCCCGAAGAAAACGTCCAATCCCCACCCCCCACCATCCCCCCCCCCCCCCCCCCCAAAATTTTTTCCCTTCCTGCACTTGGACCCCCGCGCGCGAATTTTTTTTGCAGGTTTCAGTTTACACCTTGGCAGACATGTCCAGGGTGGCCACACAATCTTAATTGAAAAATTCCCGCATTTTTCCCGCATTTCCGCATTTTTGCCGCATTTTTGCCTAATTTTCCCGACTGGGAAAATGAGTGAATATAAGTTGGATTTTTAGATATTTTTGCAGTTTTAGAGGAAATTGTTCAATCTGGAATGCTTCTGACTTGTTTCAATTAGGCAAAATGACGAATAACAGCTGCAAATCGGGCTTCTTACCTATTGCAAAACTTATCTCGCATTTTGCAAACGAGAACAAAAATCGCTCTATATAAGTCATTGATCTTTCAAGTTTCTAGAAGCATAAACATCGAACCAAAAATAGTAAGGCATTTGCGGTTTTCGTGTACAAAATGACGCAGACTATACTCGGTGTGAAATTCAAAACATGACGCAGATACAGGGTGCAAAACTTTCGGTTTATGCATCTACAATGACGAGCTCCACCAAGTTTAAAACCGAGTTGATGGTTAAGCAATTAAAAAACGGCATCCTTTTATAGGTTTCCCAGTAAGTCTAAGCACGATTTGTAAATAACAATATGAGCTCGGTTTTTAAGTAAATTGAGTTTTTATTGCACTTTTATGTTCTCTAAAATATTCTTTTTTGACGTGACATAACACTGCTCATTGCACAGACTGTTTGCCAATGATTTTTGATCCTATTTTCCGTCTCTTTCAAAAGTTTTGATGTAATCCGCTGCCTTAACATGTTTGGACAAATATGCCTTTGTCAGAGCCCAAAAAGTTTCAATTGTCTTGCCTGGGGACAGTTTGGAAGATTCATCTCCTTGGGTACGAATTTGACTCCGTTGGCTTTGTACAAGGCTACCGTGTCCTTCGCGTAATGCACTGATGCCAAATCCGGCCAAAACAATGCTGGATTAATATGTTTCCGGATCATGGGGAGCTGGCACCGCTCCAATCATTACCAAACGTAAACATCAACAGTCATCGTATCGGTAGTTACAAATGGATTTAAAAGCATTCCACACTCACACTTCCCCAAACTGATTGCCAAACCAATGTTTTTACCGAATTTTTCGGTAAAAATTGACATATCAACATCGTCAATAGTTTAACCAGCACGAACCGTGTAGAACTGGTCACCTGGTCTTATAATCAAATTTCACGTAGGATTCATCATCCATAATCATGCCGATTTTCTACACAGCTGTTTATCGTATAATTTACGGGCCCTTGGTTTGACAGACGCTGCTTGTTTTTCACTTCGTTTTGGCTACTTCTGCTTGTTGAAAGTCCTTATTCCATTTCGTGGCTTTGTTCGGTCAACGTTACTCTCTGAAGTTCCCAGCTTTTTGGCCACATATCAAACGGAAGTACCCTTTTGCGAAAGCTTGCGTGATTTTCCCTTTTTGTGAAAGCTTGCGTGATTTTCCGGCCCAGGTTTTGGTCCATAGGGCCCGGTTTACGTCCAGATTTTTCTTGTCCTGAAAGGATGACTCCTCACCATAGTTCCAAATCACGTTACGAACTGCTCCGATGCTCACACCTTCCATTTTCGCAACTGACTCAGCGAAACGTTGGGAAAAGTGCTCCATTTGTGCACGATCTGTTTGCGCTTTGCCGGGGAAATGCTTCGCATTTTCATGAAAAGTAAATGCACCGGCACTTGAGACTCACAGAGTTATAGATTGAAATGTAAACAGTGATACACAATAATGATCAGCTATTCAAACGTCATGTGGAAGCAACAGTGGCGCATCAAAATCGTGCTTAGACTTTCTGGGACACCCTATATGGGCAGGTTATTTAGTGCAAATGGAACAAGAAAAACTGAAACAATCATATTCAGAGGACGGCGGCTGGTTTGGTGTATTCATTGACTGTTCGTTGTGGAAGCGCACAAACATTTCTCAACAGGCAGGATAAATAGAGGTTGACGCCGTCTGCCACCTATGTACATTTTTATTCTTGATCAATTTTTAACAAAATCTTAAATAAGTCAAGTTCAATCACAAATACTTATACTTCAAAAGCCGTTGGTATCTACTCTCTATTTTGAAGCATTTTATTTACTCGTCAATGCACGCTGCATCCCTTTGGGCATTGGCCAAAAGCCTTATTTTCTTTGCTTCAAGCTGCTTTGCTGTTCTTTCTGCTTCTCTCTACATTTTTTTGAAATTCTCCTTCACTTTTTTGTACTGTCAGCGACTCGCCGTATTTGGCACTTCGTGATTTCAACGTCGTTGACAGTTCCAGCGTTATGGCTTCGTAGACATTTCTCTGAGCAACCAAACCCATTTCAGTTTGGTTCACCACCAGAAACTTTTCATTTATTGAAATCCTCGCTCCATCGTCGCATTTTCATGCGACAGGACGAGCACCTTTTCAACAAATTTTGTGAAATTTGGCAACTCCTTCTTGGAATGACCAATCAGTTCTAGCCAAAATTTGTCCAAATACTGTTCTTTTCTCTGGAATCCGGCCTGCAATGTCTTTGAAGATGGCATCGAGCACAGCTGCCCAAATTCTTCTTCCACTTTGTCAGCAACTGCAGCGCTCAGATGGTCTTTATCTACGAACGTTTCGAGACACAGCTCCAGACGCTTTTTAGCTATGTCCGTGAAGAGAGTAATAACATCAGGGTTAATGCAGGTGACGTAACGCTTTAATGGTATGATAATGGTGATTTTTTTGAGTAGCTTCCTAAAAAAACCACAGTAAAAAGACCGACAGTCGTTGCGGAATGCCAAAACGTCTTTGTCGGAATTTTGTGCGAATTCTCTCACTTGCCTATTTAGAGGCAAATCCGATTTCCAAGTCCACATTCCACATTACTATACTAGTAATGTTATAAGCTCACAAAAAATTTCCAAAAATTGCATTACAATATTATCCAAATTGTTTTGTGCTTGAATTTTCAAAAAAAAAAAAAAATGTTGGAGCTCTATACACACCATGGGTAAGAATGAATGGGTTAATGCAGCGGAAATACCTACTTAAATTGATCTGTTTATTAACGAGGACGAAATCGTTACCGCAATCGAGCGTTGCAGGTACACCTGTTGAATCACACTAGATTTTATGGCTAAAATTACCATCGTTGGTTGGTGTCTTCGAGGTGGAAAACATACTGATTTGGAGCTGGCGAAGGCAACTCGGCCCATAGAATTAATTTTGAAACTACGTTTGCACCACTTGCAATGTGCTAAACCGGAATCCTTTGGATCTGCGCAAGACCATGGATACTGCTCTTCGTATCTTGTAGAATAAGTTGGCGATCGCGCACTTGTCGTTACCAAAAGTTAATAGATGGTGACCAAATCCATGTCCAAATCATCAATTTGAAAAAGGTGTGAGCATGGTTCCTGCCATAAGACAAAAATTCCCGATGGATTTTTAAATTCCCGACTTTTTCCCGCATATTTCCCGGTGATTGTGGATTCCCGCATTTTTCCCGCATTTCCCGATTTTCCCGAGTCTGTGGCCACCCTGCCCCACACCATTTCCCCCCCCCCCCCCACCACCGTTCACCCCCCCCCCCTCCCCCCCCCCCTCCCCCCCCCCCCCCCCCCCCCCCCCCCCCTTTTTTCCAACCCCCCAACCACCCCCCTTAATTTTCGCCCATTTTTTCCCCTCCATTAATTTATTACAGTTTGCAAAGCTGCATCCTGCTCTGAGGCTTTCATAATGGAATACAAACAGATGTCGGATATACTCAAGTAATTGCTCACGTTGCAGTCCTCACGCTGCTGAAAGATCTTATAAAATGTAATGTTTAGTTTTCGAAATTTGTTATTTTCGGTGGAATCATCATGAGGAGCACGAGAGATCGGATCCGCTACGACGTTCTCCTTACCGTTAACAAATTACAGATTTAGTTGGTAGCGTTGTAGATTTAAAAGCATATGCTGCAACCTTTTCGGAGCTGTTAGCAGTGTTTTTTTGGAATATGTTGATCAGTCTTTACGGTTACGCAGGGGTTTCCAACGATCAACTGGTCGAAATGTATGCATGCAAACAATATGGCAAGCAATTCCTTCTCGATTAGAGCGTAGTTTTTTTTCCGTGTTTTTAGCGTTCTGGAAGCGAGCCTACGAATCCGTCCTTGTGGAGTATTGCCACTCCGGGCCCAAAGCAGTTTGCGTCACATTCAATTGTCAGCGATTCGCGTTCGTTGTAATATCGAAGAGTTGCAATATCGGTCACAACAGACTTCACCTTAGAACATTCCTTGTCTTCTACCTGAGTCCAACGCCACGACTCTTTTTCCGAAATCAATCGTCGTAGGTTCGAAAAAGTGGCGCTCAAATTAGGAATGAATCGGCTGAGGTAAGTTACCATCCCAATGAACCGATGTAATTCCGCTCTGTTTGCTGGAACTGGGTAATGCTTGATGGACGAAATTTTAGTATAATCCGGCTGCAAGCCTTCGGTCGACAGAACATGTCTGTAAAACTTCACAGACGTTTCACAGAGTTTGAGTTTCGACTTGTTCAGTTTTATGTGGCTTTGCTCTAGACGTGTGGGGAGCATCTCCAGATTAGCATTATGGTCGCGAAGTGCGGCTTCAACTGTTGGGCCTCGACCATATATGAGGAGATCCTCTGCCAGACACTCTACGCCATTCCAAGCCCCGAATTACCTCTTGCAGTTTCGATTGGAATATTTTGGGAGCAGACGAAATACCGAAAGGAAGCTTGAGCCAACGGTAGCGTCCAAATAGGGTCCAAAATTAGGTGAGCTTGCTACTAGACTTATCCAACACCACATGCCAGAAACTCTTGCGTGCATCCACCTTCAAAAATACCTTAGATTGACCCAGCTCTGGTAGAATCTCATCCAAGGTAACGAACTGGAGGTTGGGTCTTTTCAACGCTTTATTTAATGGAATAGGGTCCAAACAAATGCGAATGGAATCTGATCCCGCAGCACCACGTTTTACAACAAGAATATTACACACCCATTCTGTGCGGTGGTACTCCCTGGTAATAATTCCGTCTTTCTGTAGTTGATCCAGGACCCGGCGGTGCTGCTGAATTACGGGTGTAACACTATTTCCAGGGTAACTTCTCCGTCCATTTTGCCATATCCATGAAAAACATCGCTAAACTTTTCGATTATCTTCTCGGCTTCTATACGATATACTCGATTTTGGTTGAGCAGGTACCATTTGAACGGACTTACAAAACTTTATCAGATCAAATGTTGTGCACGCTTTCAAGGACAATAGCGGCCTATGGTCGACGTCGACGACTTTCAGTACGAGCAAATACTTCTTCATTTGACGGTATTTTAACTTGACCTAGAACGTTGATACAGCAACCACCAAAAGCTTGAAACGTTTACGGTGACGGTAATAATTCCGGATTTGATTCTCCGGTCAGCTTGCATAACCTATCGTACCCGATCAAGCTTTTATTGGCACCAGTACCCAGCTCGCATTTTACGCTTTTCCACTTATTTTTCACTTTCAGATATATGTACCTCTGCCAGAACGTTTCCTCCTTTCTTCGAATTATCGTATATCTTGCCAATTTCACCTTCAATTTTAGATTCTTCTGACTGCTCACTATATTCGTTGTCTGAATCGTTGTCGTCCGAGGAGTCTAATAAAGAACCAAATGAAGGGAACCGTGCTCGGTTCCCTTCTAATCAGTGTCAAAGCAGGTTCTTGAGATTTAGAAAAACTCACTTCAATCTCATCATATCTAGTGAAATCTTCCTTGTATTTGAACATTTCATCACTCTTTTTGAATCTCTTGAAATGATAATTTGATCCTCAAGCGAAAACCATTTGGAGACCAACCATGACTAGAATCCTTATTTTCTCATCAAGTTGAATGACTCCGGTTTGTCAAATAAGTAGCGACATATACCGCTTCTCCTCAGCATGCATATGGCATTTTACCTTCAGGTAAAATTGTTCTCGGTTTTTCCATAAGAGTGCAATTCATACGCTCGCTCACTCCATTTTGTTGAGGGGTATTTCTCAACTTGAATTTTTTTGAATTAAATTGAGCAGAAACTATTGCTTCATACTCCTTGAATTTTTGGAAAACATCACTCTTATGTCTGATCAAATATACTAACACAAAATGAGTTAAATCGTCATAATCAAATCTAAACCCATCACATAATGTCACATCATATCTAAACCCATCATATGTTTCATCAGTCATCTGACCACAAACATCGCTACCCAACTAACATTTTTAGTTGCCCAAGCCGAAGTTCATAACTTATAAGCTGTTTTATAATTATATAAAAGCAAATAGGCTATAAGCAGAATTAAAAAATCGATACAGTACTTATGCGTAATGTAACACAGCCTTAACACAACATTTAGCTCTCGGTTGCATACTTTGAAAAGAAAGCTCTTATACGAACAATGTTTGTCTGCGTTTACACAGCTTGTTATGTAGCTAAGAAATTAATCCGTTACGCTTTTGAATTATCATTTTGTTTTCTTATAAACAGTTTTATTTGTTAGCTTTTTTACAGCTTTTTAAAATACCTTAGCCGCTATACAGCTTAGTGATTATAGCTGTATAGAATATTGTATAAGTAGTTGCGGCACAGAGTATGCAGCATCTTTGCAGTTATTTATATTTATTTGCAATTCATACACTTAGCGAACGAATCGAGAGGAATTCATAGGAATATCGTATGGAAATTTGCCAGAAGATATTGTTGCAAATTTCATACGATTCTCTAATGGAAAGAAGTTCATAGGACGATCGTATGAAAATTTTCCTCACAGAAAAAAAAAAGTTACAAGTGGGATTTGAACAATGAACCTCGGGATTCAGAGACGAGCCACAAGTCTACGAGGCTATACACGCATGACAAGTGATGTCAAATGAAAGACATGTTTTACTTGACCAATGCATCAATAATCATTTCATACGATTTCGTATGGAATGAGTCTTGGACCCTTGCTTTGTGGTTCATGGTTCCGATCGTATGAAAACCGTACGGATAATTTCCTGAGTGTAGCTAAGTAAGCGCATTCATTTCATGTTATCAAGCAGAGTATTTAGATTTCATAATGTTTCGAAGGATTTTGAAGACATATAAGAAAAGCGGTACTTACTACCGGAAAACTGATGATACCTCTCGTGATGATCTTCAGGAATGGACAATCAAGCATAACATATCCCACCTCGCATTGAAGGATCTCTTAGCAATACTTAAAAATCAATACAAGGACATTCATCTACCTTTCAGATCCTAGAACATTGTTGGGAACTCCTTCAAGTACTCCGGTTGTCGATATTCCAGGTGGACAATATTGACACCAAGGCCTAGAAAGATGCCTCTGAAACTGTCTTGCAGATCTTAGCAAAGGGTTTCAGTTGGTGAGGATTTTGTGCACCGTAAAACGGTTAAATTATACATGGATACAAATTTGTGTGTATAGGATTAAATAAAATCTTGTTGGATTAAACGAACTCTTTCTGTTGAAGTTTATTGTGTTTCATTGTTTTGATAATATTATATCACATAAATTGAAAATAAGATTCGCTTACTTCTTATACACAATTAGTGAAAAGATTGTTGAATATGTCTCGGGGGCTTAGCAGGTTTTCTATCGGGCCACTGAGCAGTAGATCAGGTGTTTAATCCCCGGTCTTAGTGGCATTTTTTGATGATCACAGGAAATTTTAATAAGATTTTCTTTTTGATTGTACAATTTTTATTACTCTAAGAAGTAATAAAGTATCTAGAAAATAATAATAACAAACGGTCCGAGAACGGCACAGATAACAACGAAAGTTGGATGGTGATCATGTTTAGATTATAATAATTTTGGTAACACTGATTTTCAAAACCAGTTGATAAAGAGCTTCAGCAATCATTGTTGTTCAGCATTATTAGAACTAAAATCTGGTATGAACACTATGAACACGGGTACTGGAATTCCTCTCAGCAGATGTGGTCAGAGGATACAGTCACGGATCTTATGGCGAAGGTGCAGAGTTCGAATCTGGTTTAGTACATGGGTAAGTGATATATAAATATATTGATAACAACATTATAATATATAATTCATATAGTTACATGTTAAATGCGTTATTTCTACAACGGTAAAAAAGCCACATTACTGTAATATCATCCACGAGTATTGTAAACAGTGTTTGACATACATATTTTTTTTTTCGATTGCTGTATAGTAACTATGTTTAAGCGTTTATATCAACGTGTTAAGACTAGCAATAAAACGCTGTTTGGCACAGTTCTAAAAATATAAATTGCTTTGAAAAAATGAATATGCTGAATATGCGCTTCAAAAGTACTGTCTTTGAGAACAGTAAAGTAATAATTTGTATAATTTTTTGATAAAAGCTTCCTAGGCTATGTATAAACCGATTACATACTCTGCATGACGGTTTATTGAAAGGCTGTACAAAAGCTATCATTTGCACACTATAAGATCATTGTTTAGTTAGTTGGAATAAAGCTGTAGAATCTTTTCCGTATCTATAGCAGAGTATCAGCTGTATACAAGTTGAGATAAAGTTGAGAGAATGATTATCAAGCATAGAAGCTGAAAATTGGTGATAAAACTAACTTTTTAAAAGCAGTATACACGCTTCTTGCAATCTTTTCGTTTTTTCATCAAGCTGGGAGTTATCACCCATCGACCCGATCAGCCACTGCCCGCCGATAGGAAGCTTCAGCTAAACAACACCACGCATCATAGCAGATTGTGATATTCAATTATCGATAATCATATGGAATGTAATGTTGTGTCTATTACTTGTTATATCAAAACATTCTGTTCATAGCAAATAACAGACCCGTAGCTCAGCTAATGACTAGTTCATGATAAATAAAACAGTTCGAGTTTAACCGCAGAACAAATAGGTTCTTTAAATCCGAAATCACCCTTTTTTTAAAAAGTAACTTAAACCCAAGTTGCGTAACTTGGGTAGATTCGCCAGATTTGCCTGTGAAAATATTGGCTGGGCGCATGTGCAACCGCTACTTAACCATTACTCAGTTTAACGCTGTATAAATCATCAAGCATCTCACTTTTAAGTTCTATTATCGGGCCCTTTCACCATATGATTCCGAACTAACCTTCTAAAATTTGAAATTATTCCCAAATTTGCATAATCAAATTTTTCGTTGGAATATTCTTGCAGGCTCACATCAAGTGCATAAAGCCCGTTAAACTTTCTGCCCCTTGCAATCACCTGACCCGTTTTATCCAAAATTTCAACTTTCCCGTCACAGAACACAACTTACTTACCTGTTTCCTCAATCTTAGATACAGAAATTGAATTGCATTGTAACTCAGGAATAAAATATGCGTTGTAAAGGTTCAATCTGAATCGTTAATTGTCAACTTCGCTAGTCAAAACAGCATTTCCAACCCGCTTACATTGTACTTTATCTCCATTGGTCATTGAAATTGAGTCACTTCCTGTCATATCCCACAAATGGCTGAAATAACGCAACTCACGCAGCATATGTGCACTCGCACCAGAATCTAAATACATTGGGATAGGGAATTTATTCCATGTCATTTTCTCGGGATCTTCTATCTCGTATTTTATCGGCCTCGATGATTTCATTAACACGAACCATATTAATCCGTTCCAAAGGTATCTTCACCTTAAAACCGTTCCGGCGGTCCACCTCTACTGCACCGGTATTTGCACTAACACGATTTATGGTGGTAGAATTTCCGACTAAACCAGTGTCCGCAACAATACCTTTTCGAACTCTAGCCGCCTGACGCGTATTAGAAACAATTGTTTGATGTCGAACTTGAGCCATCAATGCTTCATTTGAAACGGCATTCGCAAGGTTGTCCACGGAAGAATTTCTCTCCATGCGCTTTTTTTCTTAAGTTGGAAACAATTCCTCCGTTTATGACCTTGTGTTTTTATTCGTTTTACTTGTTCCAGTGACATCGTTTAGAGATCTTGCTTTCGAATCATCGACAACGCACCCATCAAATGTTTTAAATTGCTCAGGAATGGCAACAAGGAGAGTACGGTTTTGCTCGCATGTTCTCAAGCTGGCGCAAAATGTCGTGATGAGCAGCAAAAAAATCATTCAACGTCGAAAACCGTATGTTGATGAGCAAATAAAGTATCGAGCGCAGACCGGCCATAGCAACGGCTCCTTGTGGCTGCAGGTTCTCCATTACTTCCTTCATTGACTAGCACTGAAGCACATGACTCATGGTGTCGTCCGTCATTAAGCGCCGTCCAAAGCTCATTAAGGCCTGCATTCTCCTTGTTTGATGCGCAATTCCAGCTTCTTCTTCCGAGCTGTCTCTGCTTCCTCATTGGCACCAGTCACCGGCTCGAAAAAATCTTCCTCCGCCACCGTTCTTTCCAAAGTGTATAGCAACACATCCCTAACTCTAACTCCCTAACTCCTAAGGGTTACGTTTCCGAATCATGGTGTCTTGTACCTAGACAAGTTGTCCATCTTGTGGTGATAAAGCTATGTCCATTTAGAATCCGGAATGATAAAATCATCTGTATCTCGGTAACGGATTGACGTACAAATAATTTTAATACATCAAAACAAATGTAATTCACTGTACTTTAAGGAAAAAAATTCAAAACAAATCATTTTGGTCATCTGAGTCGCGTCCCGAGCCGTTTTTTTCACTTTTCTTAAGCTTCCGCTTCATTATTGCCCAAAATCTCTCGATGGGCCAGAACTGCGGGCAGTTGGGTGGATTTATGTTTTTATCGATGAATCTACGTTATTATCGCGGCACCACTGGATGACTTCCCGGCTGTAGTGGCAACTCGTCAAATCTGGCCAAAACTTCACGGGACCTTTATGGGCTTTAATGAAAGGTAGAACGCGGTTTTTGAGGCATTCTTCCTTGTACAGCTTCGAGTCCATCGTCTTATTCGTCACAAACACTTTGGTCTTTGCTCCGCAGCTGCATATCCCTTGCCAAATCATCCGTTTTTGAAAAATTTGTCCATAAAAGCAAACTTAAACTTCGCAGGAACATTCTCGTGCCGTCGCCATGTAGAATTTTTGGCCAAAAAGCTGTCCGAAATCCATTTTGACGTAGGTTTCATCGTCGATGAGCAGGCATGCTTAGTACTTCGTCAAAACCTGCTGGTACAATTTCCTAGCTCTGAGTTTTGGTGACGAAACTTTGCTTCATCGTTCTGTTTGGCTGCTTGCTGGCTCGATAAGAACGATATCCTGCTCGGAAACGAATTTTTCGAACGGTACTGCAAGCAGCAGCGTATTTTTGTGCGATTTCATTTTCTGATAGTCCAGGGTTTGCTCTGACGGTTCTCAACACCTTCTGGTTCAGCTTGCGGTCATATGTTCCACTACGATGCTTAACTTGAGGCACTCGATCCACGCTCTTTCGATCCCTGAAACATGTGAGCACATCATACACGGTTGTTTTGGTGATTTTCAACGTTTTTTATTTCTTAATTTTACGTTTTATTTTTATTGCGGACCACGTTGGATTATCAACGTGGGTGTGCAGAATTGTTTCGCTCCTCTCGTCTTCCATCTGGAATAACTTTTGACACACTGCACGAAACACCGTGAAATTTATACCACAAAAAGTGGGTGCCTAGGTTAACAAACCGATGTAAAATAATTTTTGCAGCAGTTACTTTCCGTGCCGCTGCAACACAATAAGTTATTCCGGATTCTAACTGGACAGAACTTTAGAGCAAGCAATATGCTTAATTTCATAAAACGTTTTGGCCACAACTTCCAATACCCTTACACAATCATAGTATTATATATTTCTTTTGTTGGGTCAATATTAGAATACTGCAGTGTTGTTTGGTCACCTCACATAAAAAAGCACGATGAGCGAAAAGAGTCAATGCAAAAGCAGTTTTTATTATACGCACTGAGGAGGTTAGGATGGACACAATTTCCCCTCCCTTCATATGAAGCCCGTTGCTTGTTGATCAACATTCAATCATTGAAAGAGCGTAGAGATTATGCTATGGTCAACGACCTCGTTTCGCAACGAATAGATTCAACTGAATTATTGTCAAAATTAAACTTTTATGTGCCTACACGACAACTACGTGATCGAAATTTGTTCGCTTAAGATCATCATCGTACAAATTATACTAAATTCGGACCATTAAATCAGATGATGAATGTTTATAATCAACATAGTGAAATGATGGACCTTAGTATGCCTCGTACAAAACTGAAACAATATTTCAATACACTAAGTAATTATACGAGATAAGAACATTAATGCTGTCTACGATTGATTGTTTGAGGAAATAAGTAAATAAATAAATAAACAAACAAATAATATTTTCAAAAACAACGTGTAGAGTTTATCTATTTTGCCCTAATTTTCCAACCAAAATGAACAATAATGCTTGTCTCAATTCCTAATAGTAAGACGCTTCATGGCCTTCAGTCGAGCGTAGAAATGAATCTTTAATTCCTTTGAAATGTTCACCCTGCGGCACCCTGCAGCTGTCATCCGATCCGAGCCCCAGACCAAAAATTACGAAAAGAAACATTTCGAAAGTACCTACCTTTCGCGAAATGTTTGCTACTTTTCGCTTGTTGTTTTCATTGCTATCAAACTGCGAACAAAGTGTCACTAACATCAAATTGCCCCATTTTAATCCGCTTGCTCTGGTTTCACTTTTTTTCACTCTTCTGCCCTGGTAAAGTTGGATTCTATTTTTGAATTTTACTATCAGCACCGATTCACTGGGTCGTCAATGACAACGATGACAACGACACCTCTGGCGATAATAGTATCACATCACTTTTCAACCCTTCTTGTGAATAATCGACTCTCCGTGCTCCTGGTTTGTTTTCACCGTTTTTCACCGAATGCTTCTATTTGATGTTGAATGGTCTACTTTTCTCTTATTTTTCCCACAATAACGGGTTGTTTGATTTCCCAGTGGGGGTGTCTGTAGAGTAGGAAATTTTCACTGACTTGGCAATCCGTCTCCCTTTTCTGGGTCTGTGTTTACTGACGGTGATATTTCAAGCTGACAGGACAGACGGTTCCTCCGCATTTTGAGGATTTCAGTTAATTTCGGCTTGCTTTTGCTTTGCTCTGTTATTGACACAGCACTCGAGAATGTGCGGTGCCCGGATTTCGCACTCAAACACACACACGATATCCTGCAGGGATCTAATCTAAGAAGACGTTGGATATTGGGAGTTTACTTTGCACAACGAGTGCGGGCGACAACTGGCGTCAACGAGGTGGAAAGAAGGGAAAACAATAATAAAATTTATTTCTGCTCGTTCAACACGCCTGAGCCATCCAAAAGGACGGAGTTTGCCAAGTTCGGAACTTTTTGGCAGAAGTACACTACACTCGCGCTAACAACCCGACCAAAACACACACTCACAGTATCCAAACATCGATTTTTCCTTATTCTCGGCTTGTTCTTCTCGTTGTTTGCCTTCTTGTAGCTGGACTAACTTTCCTTGTGCACACGCCCGGTCCGAGTGGGTGGATTCGGCTCGCAGAATAACACTATTTCTCGTTTGCCATTTCTGCGAGTGAAAGGCCTGTTTCTTCACTTTTCCTTGGCCACCCTCCCTTACAAAGCACAAACACTACTTTTCCCGTTTATTACACAGTGCCACGGTAAACTTTCCGAAACATCATCGCGTCGATTTCTACAGCCTCACTTCACATCGGCTCAAAGCATTGTATCCTTTCGCGTCATTGAGCATCGATATACGAGCAAAACCCCTCAACCAATGAACATACATCCCCATATCTGCCTTGGATATGTTTGAATAATTAATAAACGATACTGAAGCTTCGCCTTAATGGCCTCACCCGCACCCCTCCTAGGGCAAACCAGCTGTGCTGATGATGGCGACGTCGGCGGTCAAGTCCACCATTCAACAACTCCTCCCACCGGAACCCGAGGGTATATCTTCGCTTAACCCCTCTCTTCACAGCTTCAGGCAACTGTAATCATTAGAAAAATAATCACTTTTCTCCCGGACCGCCACTGACCACTGTGAAGGTTCAATGTGCTTCTATGAAATCGATCAACAACGTCCAATACGACGGCACCGACGGAGGAAGAAGCATTCGCGCGCGTCGCCGCCACCCAATAGTGGATCTCGAAAGCGATCGGCGTCCCAAGTTGGTACACTCGCGTCCAGTTTGTCCCGAGCCCGTCACGATACTGAAGCTGCCGCGTGTGATTTCCACCGGTTTGTAGGTAGACGGAGGACCATCGGACTTTGGAAGTTCGGGAGTAGGACACGAACGAGCAAAAGCAGCTGATGTTGGGAGGTGTTGTTTTAGTACAGGATTTTGCGAACGATTCGGACGGGCCGGGTGTTGTTTCGAACAGTTCGAAGGGATTCGAGCAGTTCGAAGATGGGTGGGTGGGACTGCGCATGCCTTGGTGAGAGAGAGTTCGGACGCAGGAGAGAACGCTTGGAAGGGGCATTGTTTTGACTGGATGAAGCTGGGTTCATGCGAATTCGGATGTCGGAGGTACCGAGTATGATGCGTCCCCTTTGTGTTTACATGCTTTTTGAAGGTGATGAATGGGTGGGTGTTTTTCGAGGAATACGTCGAGAAATCAAGCTCATATGGATCTATGTTTGAGCCTTCGTGGAAGGGACAATAAACATCAGGTAGAGGAAATTGTGTACGCGATGGGTGAAAATATTTCCCTTTCACGTTCGTTAAGGGAAAATATAAGGATGTGTTTATTTTTGTGTAGTGCTTTATTTATGGAGGGTTGAACGAATGAAGTTTACAGCTAATTTCTAGTGAAACGACCCAATTAAAATCACGAGTTTTTAATTGCGTTGGAATGCGTTATTTTACAGGATTAGAGCAAACTAACATTTTCTAGCCTTTAGTTTTAGTCCACTTGGTTCAATTTGACCTGAAAGAGGGTGATGAGGTAGTCCCATAGTTCGTTAAACTATTTTCTACCATAGTTGATTAACAACATAAATGGATTTCTCCATAAGTGCATTCGAACCCTTTCAGGGCTTCACATAGTTAGTTGACAACTTGCTTGAAGGGTGCACCGAACTCCGGTCATCACAAGTTCCTATCTGACGTCTCCACGAGTCGTAGCCAGCTGAAAAATAGTGACTCTGCTCATGTAGCCTGAGCCTGGGGTTGTAAATTTGACAATACCAAAGTGACGAGGTGCGAATGAAGATATTGTGCCTAGAAATCACATAGCATATTTTCGATTCTCATTTAATTATTTATTTCAGCACGCTTTAGGATCAACTTTGCATTCCATTCTTCTCAAGTGCATAGACCATCAAGCCAAGCATTAAAAGCTTAATGTGTGTTCAAACATTTTGGCATAAATTTTACCTTAACATTGGTGATCTGAACTTCAGCTACTATTTTTAAATGGATACTACTTCCATAGAAGACTGGCAGGTTTTTATTAAACCGAATCCGGAAATATTTTTGGTAAATTTGTCGCGTCAGTGGTCAGAGTCAACGTAAGAGAGGGAGGTGGCTCATCAAAACTTCCGGTCCGCCTCAAGGTATTTTGCTATGAGGTATCAGGTGGGTCTCCACTGATTGCCTGTCGATCTGCCAAATTTGGAAGACGTCTGCATTGAGTTATCTCAAATTATAATAATCCGTCCACTATAACACGAAACATTGTGATTTTTCGACCGGATTGGAGATAATGAAATCATTGGGTATAGGACCAAGTATCCCCCGGGTGATGGTTAATCGATGAGCTTGAACATCAATAGGAGCAAAGTTGCCAGAAGGCGCGAAATGCATCTACGGACTCTTGATTTTATCAGGTCCCTCAATCGTAGTTTTGGATGGAGAAGTGTAGATGGTTCTTTATGTTGTATTATTAGACCATTATTTAACATACAACTAGACTTGTTATTCTGCAAATTTTCAATTTAAATCTCAATTTTAGTGAGCGAGATAAGGCGCTATAACCTTGTCAAATTATTGCCAGACTTTTGGCTCAAATGCCAAAAGTCCACCCACAGGTAAAAGGAGCGTAAACTAATCTTTCAAGCATCTATGCTCCTAACGATAAAATACAAATTGTCACATTATTTAACTCTATATGGAAGCGTTTGGTACGAGAGGTCCACGCTTTCTTCTTCTCTTGATTCGAAGTAATAGAGCGATTTCAGACACTCTTTCTGAAATCGCTCTATTTTTTGAAGTGCTCTCTGCGGCACATGCTCTGCAGTTGGCTTGGCCGGTGATAAGAAAAATTATTAGAATTTACCATCATTTACCTGTGTAAAAATGTGGCTTCTCAAGATATCACGTAGCAATAACCTCATAAATGGCGCCACAAATTTGTTTTTATTGGTAAAGGAAAAATGGGTTGCCAATCAAACTGTCAGATTGAAAGTAGCAATAAGTTGACAAGGTGGCACTACTGTGCAAGATGATTCCAACGTGAATGGATTGGAAATTTTACACAACAAATGAAATGTTATGTTCTAGCTTGAATGTCTGCATGCGGTTTAGCTGTCAGTGGATCTTTTCACATTCGCATCGACGTAGATTTTGTTTACTTTTGACTGAAGTTTTGAAAATGGTGTCTCGACAACAGGAGCTGCGAAATCTTATTTTGGACAAGTGGTTAGAAAATCCTAATTGTTCATAGAAAACAATCGCGAATTCGGTCGGGGTGACGCAACAAACGGTATCGAATGTCATAAAGCCAGATTCAAAGTAAATTTTGACGCATGCAAGTGATCATAACTCAAGAATTAAACAACATACACGGTTACCCATCAAAACGTCAAAAAAAGGGTATTTATTCAGCTTTCAAACGATGTATAACAAGTTATTTCATTTCACCATTTCGAACGAACTGTCGCACTTTAAACGCATTTGTTGTTCATTTGTCACTTCTTTACCGCATCCTCGAAGTTTTCGCTTGACAACTGCCCAATATTTTTCGATCGGTCTGAACTCAGGGCACTTCGAAGGATTAATCTCTTTGGCGACGAAATTAACATTATTTGCAGCATACCATTCTAGTACCTCCTTAGAGTAGTGGCAGCTGGCTAGATCCGGCCAAAACAGAACGTTGGTCTTGTGTTGCCGAATGAAGGGTAAAATCCGCTTTTTCAGACGCTATTTAATGTAAACCTTCGACGTCATTGTGTGAGATATGATGAAAACCTTGATTTTAAGGCCACAAGTGCAGGTTCCTTACCAAATCATTAGTTTCCGAGCAAACTTATCAGCAAAAACAAATTGATACCTGAAAGGGACATCCCCACGACCAGTAGCCAGTTCCCAGTATCTTGCTATGAGGTACCTGGTGGGTCTCCACCGTTTACCTGCCGATCTGCCAAATTTTGATAATCCGACTGCTTAGAATTATCTCAAATTGTAATATTCCGCCCACTATATCACAAAATATTGAGAGTAGTTGAACGGATTGGAGATAAGGAAAGCATTGGGTATAAGACCAGGTCTCCCCCGGTTGGTACCAAATTAATGAGCGTAGGAATCAATAGAATCAATTTCAGTTACTAATGCTATGATGGGCCACCAATCGGAGGAGCAGCTCAACTTGTCTTATCTCTATTTGCAGGATATCCACAGAAAAGAGGGCATGCCGCTTCTCATGCCTAACTATTACCTTCACAGGCCGAAAAAGCGATCACCAACATCTACGAGTTTACGGTGATTAGGTCATGCCGCTTGAAGGAGCAGTCCCATGCTTTTGGCGGATACTGCTAGTTACATATTTTCAGCGTATCGTGAACCTTGCTGCTGACCTTTTCTCAACTATCCCACATCCCAGTGATTTCTCGTGGAAGTGGAGAGGATTTCTCGGCTTCCTTCAAAGCGAGTATCACGTCAACACGTTCCTCCCCATTCCCTACTTGACCAGCATTTGGGCACGGCCGGTACCGGTATTGCATCATAATGGGTCACCAGTTTTCACACATTGAGGATGTATGTTAGTCCCAAACATCATCTATTGATTCTTTGTGTAAAAACGGCTGATCTGGCAATAACGGAGTAGCATCCGTGGGCGATCAATAATGCTCAATGCTCATGATCATGCTCATTTTGACATGTGTTTCGTCATCCATTAAAATACAGCCATCAAATTTCGTCAAAACTCGTTCGTATAGTAATCGTGCTCGCTTTTTGGCCACTAAATTTTGTTTCAGGGATCGATTCGGATGTCTACTGGCACAAAAAGACTTATATCCTTCTCTTGAAAGGATGTTACGCACAGTGGAAAAGTTGGAATCGTATTTCTTTGCCAAATCACGTACACAGTTTGAAAGAAGCATGTAATTTTCTGTGTGAATTTTTCTTCTGGGGGTACTTGTTTTGCAAAATAATTAGTTCTCAGTATACTTTTCAGGTCTTTGTAAATTTCCAAACTATTAAATCGAGCGTAAAAAATTACCCAAAAAATTTTTTTCTTCATAATTTCTGAAAATTTTGAATGAATTTCTTTAAGGGAAGTTAACTTTAGCGAGATTGACCAAAAAAAAAATTAACGTAAAAAGCAATTTTTTTAAATATTGAAATTGTGTTGTATTTTAAGATTTCAATTATTTTATTCAGCAAATTATATCAGCACTGGTGTTTTACAAATTATTTTATCCTTCTTCAATCAATATCTTTAATCATAACCAAGACATCTCACCTTTCCTCGAACATGGCCCATAAGCTTCTGCACAGTTGCATTTTTCACCATTTTTACCACTTTTGTCCAATCCTTTTAAAATGATTCGATGTCATCCGCTGGTTTTACGAATTTCCGTAGCTTTGCTTGGTCAAAGCTAAAAAGTCTTGATTGGCCGTGCCTCTGGCCCATTTGGCGGTTTCATGTCTTTT
The DNA here is from genome assembly GCA_024533555.2 of Aedes koreicus. Classification (NCBI taxonomy): domain Eukaryota; kingdom Metazoa; phylum Arthropoda; class Insecta; order Diptera; family Culicidae; genus Aedes; species Aedes koreicus. The sequence goes on along the minus strand of JAHHFK020006054.1, from coordinate 206,621 downwards.
TTTTTTTTTTTGTTCCGTTCGGGATGTCGTGAAAAAGCTGCACTTGACCAAAAGTTTCGTGCAGAAAGCCAAGAAACAAGCCGGGCTCCGTTCATTCAAAGTTCAGAAAGCTCCAAACCCCAATAAAAACAGAATAGGACACATACTCTAATTGTTATATTTGTATTCTCCGAACGTGGAGTAACGATTATGATGTAGAAGTTACTCCACGTTTTATTATTTTATTTTCGTCAACAGATAAAAATGTTCATCCCAATGACCCTTTAAAAAATTAAATTACATACGAAAATTAACAAAACTTAACAAAGACATATACGGAAACAACGCTTATTAACATCACGGGATGCATTAAAATCAAACACATTATAGCAGCTGTTGAAAACGCGGCACATGCTTTGCACAGGTTCGTGTTTTCCGTAGTTGGTCCTTGAGTGCCGGAACACGAAGAACTGTTGTAAACGGAGATTTGGTCGTCGAGTGTTGATGGTCAAGAGATCCAGTAGAACGGAACAATCAACATTTCCTTGAAGCAGATCACCAATGAAACACGCTTTGGCTACCATACGCCTACCTTTCAACAGTTCCAGGTTGATGAGCTTACACCGACTTTCATAACTTGGCAATCTGCGAGGGTCTTGCCAGCGAAGATGTCGCAAAGCAAAGCGTATAAACCTTCGCTGAACAGCTTCGATCCTCTGGACTGCGTTTTGGTAGAAAGGGGACCAAACGATGGCACAGTATTCCAAGAAAGGGCGAACCAAAGAGCAGTATAATGCCTTCAGACAGTAAACGTCCTTGATGTTTTTTGCGAAGCGGAACATAAATCCTAGCTGCGAAGAGGCCTTGGAAACAATATACGAAATGTGAACCTTGAACGACAGTTTGGAGTCCAGCATTACTCTCAGATCCTTGACCGTTGTTTCTCGTTTCAAGCGCGTACCTCGAAGGATGTAGTCGTGAAGATACATCGCACGTTTTCGGCCGAAGGAGATAGTTGAGCATTTGGATACATTTAAGGACATTCTGTTGATTCGGCACCAGTTATCGAACACTTGCAGTTCCTGCTGAAGAAAGTGGGCGTCTTCCGGACATTTTATAACGTAGTACAGCTACAGGTCATCCGCGTAGGATAATTTCAGGCATTTGAGGACCAAGTTCACGTCGTTCATATATAGCAGGAAAAGGAATGGGCCGAGGTGGCTACCTTGAGGAACGCCGGATGCTACCGGAAAGCTAGATGAGGCGTAATCGGCAATCTTCACGGACATAGTTCTACCAGTCAGGTATGAACGGAGCCAGTTCAACAACTGATCGTGAACCCCCATATTGCCGTATTTAGAAATGGCAATCTGATGGTTCATTTTATCGAAGGCCGCAGAGAGATCTGTGTAAATGGCGTCTACTTGATGACCGCGTTCCATTTCGCGCATGATGAACGATGTAAATACGGTTAGATTGGTCGCCGTCGAGCGCTTGGGCACAAAACCGTGTTGGTCTGGAGAAATAGTCTGTGAATAGTCATTGACCAGCCTTTGGAGAACAATTAGTTCAAATAGCTTGGATACAGAGCTTAGTGCAGCAATCCCACGATAGTTGGCGACGGACCGTTTGCATCCCTTCTTGTGTATTGGGAATACAAATGACTCTTTCCAGCATTCAGGAAACTCGCCGGAAGTTACAGACAAATTGAACACCGTAGCTAGGGGCGCAGCAAGCGTGTCTAGGCAACGCTTCAGGACAATTGAAGGAATACCGTCAGGACCGCATCCAGTTGATGTTTTCATCTGCTTCCCGGCTGAAATCACCATATCACTATGAATAGTGAAAGCAGAGCCAAATACAGTCATACGGGGAACATTGCTAGTAGCCGATTCGAGGCTCTCGGCGTCCAGAATTTCGTCGCAGAAGACACTGCTGAACTGCGTACGGAACAAGTTGGCGATATCCACGATAGTGTCAGCTTCAAGAGTGCCATCAGTCATAGTAGAGGGTAAGCCGGTTTCTTTCCGTTGTTCGTTCACAAACCGCCAGAAGCTTTTCGGGTTCGTTTTGAGACGACTCTGCAATTGAAACTGATGGGCATTGTACAAGCTGTTATTGAGGTATTTGTAATCGTCGTTGGCGCGAGCGTAGTTTGCCCTCGTGGAATCGGTGCGATATCTGCTGTGTTTCCTTAAAGCAGCCCTTTTAACTCGTTTCAAGTGTTTGAGGTCAGAGTTTGACCAGGCAGGTTTGGGAGGCTTACGGTTGATTTTCTTAGGCACGAATTGATCGACGGCGTAAAGCAAAATACAGCACATAGTCGAAGCAGCAAAATTTGCATCCCCGTTTGCAAGAGTCGTGTTCCAGTCCACGTCGGCGAGAAAGTTGTTCATTCCCTCGTAGTCAGCATGGTTGAAGTCATAATAAACATTTTCGAAGTTGTCATGGAAGCTGTACTCAGGATTTAATTCCAGCGTCAGTAGCAGAGGGGAATGGTTTCTGCAGCTTTTGACAAGTGGTGCTGGAGCTTGAATGACAGAACATCTTTGACCCAGTTCTTCAGTAATGAAGCATAGATCCAGCAAACGATTGTTGTTATTCGGAATGCCGTTAACTTGCCGAAGTCTTGCGGTAGAATAAGCATCAAGCAAGGAGAGAGATGCTGGTCTGAATGACGAACATGAAGTATCTGGATAGTGGAAGCCGTTGGTATCAACATGCCATGAAATCGTGCTGAGGTTGAAATCTCCCACAACGACGATGTTGTCGCTGGGTCCCATTTGTGACACGATCCAATCCAAAGAAAGAGTGTGCTTATCGATGAGGCTGCTGTCGTTGACACGATCAGGTGGGATATACACAACGCACATAAACAATGTTCCGGTTTTGGTGGTTATTGCCACCCAGAGATGCTCAACCGTTGAGTTTTCGGGAGGCTTTAGGAGGCGAGATTTGAACGTTGAGCGCACGGCAAGAAGGACTCCACCACCAGATTTCTTGTTGCTGTTGAGCGGCGATCGATCTAGTCGGTACACATCGTACGTGTCGTCGAACAGTTGCTTCGATAATGTGTTGCTGTTTAGCCATGTTTCAGTGAAGGCGTAGATATCGTAGCATGCGTCACTGCATGCCAATTGGTACTCGGCGAGCGAACTGTTAATGCCTCCTACGTTCTGGTAGTACAGAAGGGCTTTCGATAAGGAGGCAACGGAATCGGCCGGTATCGATCTAGAAATGGAAACAGCATCAGGCCGGGCGACGTCATTAGAATAAGAATACTTGCCTTGAATGGCAGCTTGGAGAGCCCTGTCCTCGTCGCTAGACCCAGGGCCGGGACGACTTTGACGGCTGGAACGGGCAAATACAGCGTCACTGATACCGGTAGTGGGCACATCTGGGCTAGGAGGGTCCAGGGCCTCCATATTGCTTTGTAACGTGCGTCCCAGACCGGTTGAAGTGGCGGTCGATGTGTGTTGATGATGAGCAAAACATGTTAGGTGATGGGTATGTAGCGGGCTGGTTGGGCATAATAGCGGCGAATTACTGCAAGCATCAGCATGCGAGGAAGCGGCACTGGAAATCGGGAAAGCATCAGGAGCAGAATACCTTGGATAACACACATACTTGCCTGGAAGTTCAGGTTGGGAGACCCTCCCCCTAACTCCGACCACAGGACCGGGATGGCTGGGATGGCAGGAACAGATGCAAGATAGATGATGAACATCGATTGGCACGACTGGGTCGGAGCGGTTGAGGGCTCCCGTAATGCCTTGCAGTGTGCATCCCGGTTTCGTGAAAATTATGGTATCCAACGTAGGATGAAGACGGCGGTTTAATTCAAACGAGGTGTTTTTAGAAACCCCTGTCCGGATTTCTTGTCTTGGTAGTTGACAAATTCCCGAAAGAAGATCCCATCTGGCCATGTGTCGGCACTGAGAGCCACTTCACGGTACTTTTCGTCGACCCCAATTTTAAACGAAATGAATCGCATAGCCGTTAGATCAGCGTCTTTCTTCACTAACTTTCTAACCTCGATCGGTTCGTCGCAAGGTATACATTCAGTGGCTAAAGCAAGAATATCATCCTCCGTTGCACTGACTGCAATGCGAGACAGAAATATCCAAAAATTTTCTGGTTCTGGGGGTACAGTTGCAACCGATGGAATGTTCGCAGATGGCTTTTTTGTGCCGCGCGATAAACTAGGCTGATCGGGTGAAATTAATCCTGCTGCGCCAAACGATCGTTTGTTGCCTTTCCGAGCCAGACTAGGCCAACCAGATGATAAACCGGGTGCAGCGGGGGTAGTAGGGGCAGCAGCAGGAACAGCAGAAATTTTCGTGGCCAGAACTTCGACTTGCTCCCTGTTTTTTTCTAACTCTGTTCTAACTCCCTCCAGAGCTGAACGATGTGTTTCGCTCAGATTTTGTAATGCCTCCGTTCTGCACTTTGTTTGGCCATTTTCTGATTCTTGTAAGTCTTCAGATTGTTCTGTTACTTGATATGTTGAATCATTCCGACGCTGGTTTTCACTTTATTGGTCAAATCACGATCGACATTGATTTGTTCTTCTGAATTAGAGCTACCACTTTCTGATCCAGTTTAGGGTTGGAAGATCCTGGTTTTTTGCGTCTTTCTGGCAATTCGTCAAAAGAACAGTGCTCCCCAAAATTTAAAACGCCTTAAAACTTTTAAAGCGCTTCTCCAATTTTTGCATATTTACACCCTATCACGTAGCCATGTGTCCAAAATCTTAATTTTAACATCTTTTTCAATGCGCGACATTTTGAAAACGAAGAAACTAAACCGTGCAAAAAAGTAAACAAACGGAAGATGACAGTCTAATGCACAGCATGCTATGATGGACACATTAAAACCATTACAAATACACGCGTAAAGGTTGTACGGAATAAAATTGCACCACTTTTGAATCGCTTTAACTTTTTACCCGTTAGGTATTTTCCATTGAAATTGTGGGTGGAATTAGTTCATTGTGTATTTGTTCACGCTTTGTAAGTTTCACTAGCAATTGTGCAATCGTTGTGAAGATGGAGTCGGAAGAACAGCAGCGGCGCAAAGAAATTTTGCGCACGTAAAGGGTGTATTCGATAAAAATGGCACACAGAAAATCTTCTGTAACTTTTGAATCGTATGAGTAAAAACCTAGAAATTTGAGTAGATCTTATCCATAGTGTATTATTTACATCTGCCAAGTTTCATAGTTATACATTCAGTAGTTCCAGTCATGTCGTCGAAACAAGAAATTGTCCGTGAGAAAATTTTGTGCACTCACAATCAAAATCCAGGGGCGTCCCACCGGTGGATTGCTGAAAGGCTTGGAATTGCAAATACAACTGTGTCTCGTGTAATAAGAACCTTCAAGGAGCGTCTGAGTGTCCAAAGCAAGGAAAATGGCCAGGAAAGTCGTACAACAATTCAAGAACCGTCCAAACATGTCAATTCGAGATGTCGCTAAAAAGTCTAAGGTGTCAGTCGGTTTTGTGCAGAAAACGCGAAAGCGTGCTGGGTTACATGTTTACAAAGTGCAAAAAGCCCCAAACCGGAATGAAAAACAAAACATCACTGCGAAAACCCGCGCCCGGAAACTTTACACGAAGCGGCTCACCAAATCCGGTTGCATCGTGATGGATGACGAAACATACGTCAAGGCCGACTTCCGTCAACTTCCTGGGTAAGAATATTTCGTTGCCAAGTCGAAGTTCGATGTTCCGGAGGATGTTCGAAAGAAGAAACTATCGAAATTTGCAAAGAAGTTTCTAATCTGGCAGGCGATTTGCGGATGTGGTGAAATAAGTGCTCCCTTCATCACTTCCGGAACAATAAACGGTGCGATTTACACGGAAGAGTGCCTTAAGAAGCGTCTCTTGCCATTCATTAAGAAGCACAAAGGATCAACTCTGTTTTGGCCTGATCTAGCATCCTGCCACTACGCTCGAAACGTATTGGAGTGGTACCGAGCCAACGGAGTCAATTTTGTGCCAAAGGATATCAACCCACCAAATTCACCGGAACTTCGTCCAATTGAAAAATTCTGGGCAATTATGAAAACGGAACTTCGCAAACATCCCAAAACTATAAAAACAGAGCTAGAATTGAAGAAAATTTGGGTAAAAACAACAAAAATACTGGGAAAATCGGTTGTACAAAATTTGATGGCTGGAGTGAAAAGGAAAGTGCGGGCATTCGGGATGGGAGACGAAATTGAATAAAACAAATTACAACATATGTTCAAACTCAAAACTCATTAGTAGTTCTTCATTCCCTGAAAATTTCAAGAAAGTCCGATAATCAGTTTAATTTTGATGAGTATATATGTGTGTGCCATTTTTATCGAATACACCCTTTACCTCGAAAATCCGGATCTTTCTCATCGTGCCATCAGCTGGAAGCTAGGAATGGTACATTCTACGGTGTCTCGGTACCACGATCGTTTGACAATCGATCGGAAAGAAAAGAGTGGCAAAAGTGGATCTCCGTATAGTGTTAGGGATCACAAGCGGGTAGTTCTAGCTTTCAAGAGGAATCCCAACAGTTCAGTTCGAGATGTGGCGAAGAAACTGAATCTAACCAAAACTTTCGTGCTTAAGGAATACACACATACAAAGTCCAAAAGGCGCCTTATCGCGATGAACGGCAGAATACGGTAGGTAAAACACGTGCACGGAAGCTCTACACTCAGATGTTGACGAAACCACATTGCTTCGTTATGGATGATGAGACGTATGTAAAAGCAGACTTCCGGCAGCTTTCGGGGCTCCAGTTTTTAACTGCTCGTCATAAATTCGATGTCCCTGAGGACGTTAGAAAGCAGAAGATGTCAAAATTGCCAACAAATATATGATTTGGCAAGCAATTTGCTCGTGTGGAGAGCGGAGTACTCCATTCGTGACAACTGGAACGGTCAATGGGCAGGTGTACCTAAAGGAATGCCTCCAAAAGCGTCTACTTCCTCTTCTGAGGTCACACGATGGTCCTACGATTTTCTGGCCGGATTTAACCTCGTGCCATTACTCGTAAGAGGTTTTGGAGTGGTATAAGGCTAAGGAGGTCAATTTCGTGCCGAAGCATCTCAACCCCCCTGAACGCACCGGAACTGAGGACAATTGAAAAGTACTGGGCCATCATGAAGCAGGCATTTCGGAAGCATCCTAAGACAGTGAAATCGGAGGAAGATATGAAGAAAAAATGGATTGCCACGCCAAAAAAAGTTGGTCCAATTGTTGTACAGGACCATATGAGTAGTTTAAAGAAGAAGGTTCGTGCATTTGGATATGGAATTGAAATTGGATAAAACAAACATGGAAAGATATTAATAACATGTTTTATTTTACTGCCTGAAAGTTTGAAGATGATTGGTTGAACGGGTGAATTTTGTCGAATATTTGCGTGTGTCGCAATTTGGTTCCGTATAACGCAAATGTACGTGGATAGCTTATATTCGATACATTCTTTACAAGAGGAAGCTCAACATGTCGGGAAGAGATCTTGCCAAAATAGCTAAGTCAACTGTGCAAGATATTAAAATGAGTTGTGGACTGAGATGATTCAATGCCCAGAAGAAACCTCGCAGAGATGATAAAAGGCTTGAAAGAGCGTAAAGTCGGGCCCGAAGTCTATATTGAGGGTATGGAGATTAAAGTAGATGGATCAGTTGTACCGCTAACAAGAAAGACGCAAGCTCGCAAATAGCTAAAGGCTTCAGACGCAAGCCGAGATGCTTTTGTGCCGCAAGCCGGGATGTGTAGAAGCATCGATGGTAGTCTTTTGACGGGTGAGTGCGAGGTGATCAAAAGATGAAGGCAGCACTTCCATGAACATATGAATGGCGTAAATAAACAAGCAACCAAAGTAGAGGACATCTCAGCTGCAAGAAACGGGGAGGAAGTACCAGTTCTCACTAAAATTGACCTTAAGAAGGGCACCAGCTAAAAGATTTTCGCCCCCCCCCTCTCTCTCTCTTTCTCTGCCTCTCTTTCTGCTTCTCTATCTTTTTCTCTCTGTCTCTCTTGATTACTCCTTTGCAGATTAGAATTTCATGAACTTTACATCTCTTGGACATTCGAAGTTTTAAAAACGTCATGCCAACAATGGATTAGCTCCGTCTTAGGGTGAGCCTCTCGCACAGAGCCATGGACACCTTTTACTTGAACACTCCATGCTCGTGCACCAACGTGTCCCTGGTCAACGAGCTACTTCGTGTTAAGTCCAACATCAATCAATACTTCACAAACTGCATCGTCATAAACCTATCCCTGTTGTGTCAAACCTTCATTTACCTGAAACGTGCCAGTATTCCGGTGACCCCTTGAAGCTAGCCTTACCCTAGCAGCACACTTGTTGCAAATCGGTTAAAGTAACTTCAATGTAACACAATCAAATCACAATCTAGTTGCTGTTACCAATTATGATGGTTATGTGTTGCTTGGGTTTCAATACTAACGATCGACTAAGAAAACGTAGCCATAAACAACACAAAAAGAATGGTATTTTGTTTTCTCGCTCTGGCGACAATCTTTCATGGAATTTTTCCACGGCCTACAAGCTCGTTTATCAAGCTTTCGGAGATCGGAGATTAAATTTCAAATTTCGAGGAACTGATGGAGGGAATTTGAAAGCTATGTTTGGTTTCCATGTATCGGTTCATAATTTAAATTTGTGCGAATCACTGATCTGCAATTTAAATTAACAAGCAGTATGTTTTAGTTGGACAAAAAGGTAATGCGAATTATATATTTACCTACTTTCCCACGTAAAATCCAAAATCATCACTAACCATTCCACCTGATGTCGATGTTCGGTGATACCACCACTTTCCGAATAACGAAATTTAAGGGACTTTCTGCAGCCACCATCAGCTAAAATTAAACTCACGTGATGCCAATACATCCGTTTTTGCAGTAAATAAAGTTTTAATGTCTTTGCTTATGAAATTCACTTGTCAAGGCACAGTGTCAACTTGATCGGAACCAAATAACTTGACATTTCTGCAACATGCCGAAGCTGAATGGAGGATAGCGTCGAAACAAAGCCTCACTCATACAAAAGCCGTCGCTACATTCGTAAAATTTGATATTTCAGCAATTCGAAACCAAAGAGATGAAATGGATCTTAGAACTCTGTAATACTAGGTAGGTTTGTTTTTTTTTTCGAAAAATATATGACTCGAATTTTTTATTTTGTCATTAGAGTGATCCATTTTAAATAGGGTGGTCCAAAAAACGAAATTTAAGAAAATATATATATATATATATACAGCGATTTCACGGGAAAAGAATAGAGTTGAAAAAAAGAGTTCTCCGATTTTGCTCAAAATCGCTTGGTATGTTCTTCATTGAAAATAATAAGAGCAGTATTTTTTTATTTTTTTATCAGGATGACCATGTTCGATATAGGGTTACCAGAAAAATCGACATTTTTCAAAAAATTTTATTTAAAAAAAATCATAACTTCTGAACTACTGGGTCGATTTGCAATGTCTTTCTATGAATAGAAAGCTCATTATTTCTTGTTTTTATTAAAAAAATTGATTAAAATAATTAATGTACTTAAATTTGCTAAAATGGTCAAAGTATTGGTTTTTTATGATTTTCGAAATGTTGGACCACAACGACTATTAATTTTTATATTTTTTTTTATCAAAATTCAAACATTTTCACATAACATATCAAAAAATCTTAAATGTTTTTGAGCCGTTTTTGAGTTATATTTTTTTGAAAATTTCAAGTTTTTTTCCCATACACTCATGGAATGAGCATCATTTTCCATCAATTCAAAATAACTGCGGGAACTATTTCATTGTAGTTATTTTATTTTAAATCAAAAGTAGCTGAACATATATTCAACGAAACTAAATGTAGCGGAAAGCATAGCAATCCACAAACAAAATTCCAAAAACTTGCTTAGCAAGGGTCAAGGTAACGGATATTCGTGGCTGTTTAGATTTATACCTTCATCACAAAAACAACTAACTAAACAACACAACACCAATTTGACTACCTTCAAACGAAGTAATAATGAATAACCTTGTTGGTATCAAACAACATTTTAGGTAACAAACAAACACATAAACACACTCAAGTACCTCCCCTACCTCACACACTGCGGTACCAACAAACCTACTATAAATACTAGACCTACTGTGATGTTCCCTTCAAGTCGAGCACTCGAAGTCTGTAAGTAAGCTTCCAGTAGAATTAAAAGGAATTTGCTCGCGTGTACTAGCAAAAATTTGAGAAAAGTGTTTCAATGTTTTATTTTTTTATTTTTAAAAAGTGATCAAATGAAGTGTTAATTTTAAACGTTTAATACAATGAAGCACGAATGCTCAAATTGCCATGTTTGGAGTAATAGTTACAAGAAAGTTACTCCTAAACTATATGGTTATGCAGCGGAAAGGAGAATAAAATTGGATAAAAGCTGTTCCTGTTGCTGTGGCTAGCTCGAGGTTAATGGGTCACATTATTGTTTGGAAGGGGCTAGGCAGGTAACTTATTTCAGGTATTTGTTGCTGCTCATGGTTGCGACATCTTCCAAATCCTCGGTCTCTGTAGTCCCTTACAGGAACTAAGCTGCAGATGGGTGACCACAGCTTGCTGGGCAGGTACAAGTAGCACGGAAACAAAAGGATAATATAACTGGGACACAATGGCAGGGAATTTACAAGAGTGAAAGGGAGAGGGTGATGACATTACACTCTTAGATCAGACAAACAAAGGAATTCGTAAATCGCTTGCATGTAGGGGAGATCACGCATTCTCAAAACTTCTCTTACCACCCGGGAGGGTTGTCTACCACGGGCCACTAGGGTATCCAATAGTCGTGCTCTGGAGTCATCATTACCCGGGCAATGTCAAACTGCGTGATCGATGTCATCATAACCGGTTCCGCACCTACACATGTTGCTATCGACGAAGTTAATTCTGTAGAGATGTGCGTCTAGCGAGTAGTGGTTGGACATAAGTCTTGACATCACACGAATGAAACCGCGACTTACATCCAGACCTTTGAACCACGATCTCGACGAAACATTTGGAATAATGGAATGTAACCACCGCCCAAGAGAATTACTTGTCCAATCGTTTTGCCAACTTTGAAGAGAACTCTGACGTACTAATGGGAAAAATTCATCATGTGAAATTCTTCTTTCAAAAATCTCGCCTTCTTGTGCGCCCACCTTTGCTAGAGAGTCCGCCTTCTCATTGCCTGGAATTGAGCAATGTGAGGGGACCCATGCAAAGGTAATTCTAAATGATCTTTCGACCAACGCACACATCTGCTCCCTTATTTTTGAAAGAAAGTAAGATGAGTGCTTAACTGTTTTCATCGACTGGAGGGCCTCAATAGAACTGAGACTATCCGAGAAGATGAAATAATGGTCTATGGGCATGTCGGAAATTATCCCCAATGCGAAATTGATTGCTGCCAGCTCAGCAACATATACGGAACAAGGTTCCTGAAGTTTCCGGAAGGCAGATGAGTATTCATTGTAAACACCGAAACCAGTGGATCCATCAATGCGTGACCCATCAGTGAAAATTCTTCTATTGCAACTGACATGTTGGTACTTTTCGATGAAAATATGGGGAATTAAAATAGGTCGAAGTTGATCTGGAACTCCTTGAATAGCCTGTTTCATGGAGAGATCATAATCAATGGAGGAACTGTGATAAGGAAAGCGTACACTAGGAGGGTTATAGCATGTTGGACTAATATCGGATGACATATAGTTAATATACATTCGTAAGAATCTTGACTGGGTACTCAATTCGAGCATTTCTTCGAAGTTTTCAATCACAAGGTTGTTACTAATTCCACACTTGATCAGTATTCTAGATGAGAGCTCCCAGAAGCGGTACTGTAAGGGTTTTACTCCTGCCAGAACCTCCAGGCTCATATTATGCGTTGAATGCATACAGCCAAGGGCAATACGTAGACAACGATATTGAATGCGTTCCAATTTGATGAGGTGGCTATTTCTTGCCGAGAGGAAACAAAAAGAGCCATATTCGAGAACTGAAAGAATAGTTGTTTTATAGAGTTTAATAAGGTCTTCCGGGTGAGCACCCCAACATGTCCCTTTCAAAGAGCAATATCCTACTTTTAAAATTGGATTTTCAATGTTTTCCAGCAGCCGCCCAAAAAATTGTATTCTGGCTGGTTCAAGTGGAACGCATACTGTCTGCGTATGCATTTATCATCAGAATGTTAAATTAATGTTTAAAACCCTTAAGGATAAGAAACTTATTCCTAACCATTTAAAAACGTATCATGACTTGTTTTTTAAAATACTATGTGAAAATTCTACAGAGAAATGTTGGTTGAAAGCCTGTGATCATTGCCTGGGTACGCAGACACTGGAGAATGACCTGATGAATTTTCTTGAAAATATCGATTCCTTAGAATTTAAGCAATGGAAGCAAACAGATCGTTGTCATCTAAATTCAATGCGAATGGATGCAGAAGAATTTGTGGAAACATTTTTAGAAAAATTAAGCGAATTATCTCCGCATAATTTTATTGCAGAGCAACAAGGTAACTACTTAAAACAACTAAAAATTAATTTGGAACCAACTGACTGCATTATAATTGCTGACTTCTCTGAAAATTACTCTTTTGTTATTCAGGACGCTATACAAGGTTTTCATTGGGCAAACGCTCAATGCACAATCCATCCTTTTGCCATATATTATAAGGATGAAGCACAAAATTTAAAGTTTACAAGCTTTATAGCAATCGCAGAATTTACTAAACATAACCATGTTGCCGTTCGGCTGTTTATAACATATTGTGTGAATTTCATTAAAAAAAAGCTACCTCACCTGAAAAATATCCATTTTTTTTTCTGATGGATCAGGCAGTCAATACAAAAGTAAGATGACTGCTTTCAATTTGTGCCACATGTACAAGGACATCGGTCTTAATGCAGAGTGGAACTTTTTTGCCACTTGCCATGGAAAAGGGCCTTGTGACTCTTTAGGAGGTGTTCTAAAGCGAAACGCTTCAAAAGCAAGTTTACAAGGCCATCATATTACAACTGCATACGAACTTTACTCTTGGGCTGTTTCTAAAGTAGATTCCAAAATATATTACGAGTTTTTCTCGGAAAAAGATTACAATGCAATGGAAAAGAAAATAAAGAACCGTTATACTCGTGTAAAACAAATCTCTGGGACACAATCGTTTCATTACTTTAAGCCACAAAATGAAAATTACATTATCGTGAAACGGTTTTCGTTTTCAGATGAAGAAAAGTGCGTTAAATTGTAAGAATTTTGCTATGTAATATTTTTTTTTATGAATTATGCAAAATCAAAATCATTAAATAATCAAATTAAATGCTGAGTTATAATTGAAGGTAATCTGAGAAAACCCTTGCTTGTAGTCTAAAGCTTTGAGATTTGAGCTCCAATTCCTTAATATAGCGGAGCCTGGTCCAATCCCGACCCTGTGGCCAATTCCGACCTCCCAAGATTCTCTCAGACAGCGCTTGTTGCCAAATTTGGAAAATGATGCTCATTCCATGTGTGTATGGGCAAAAAACTAGAAATTTTCAAAAAAATTTAACTCAAAAACGGCTCGATGAACATTTGAGGTTTTTGTGATATGTTATTTTGTTTGTTTTAATTTTGATAAAAAAAATATAAAAATAAATAGTCGTTGTGGTCCAACATTTCGAAAATCATAAAAAACCAATACTTTGACCATTTTAGCAAATTTAAGTACATTAATTATTTTAATCAATATTTTAAATAAAAACAAGAAATAATGAGCTTTCTATTCAAAGAAAGACATTGCAAATCGACCCAGTCGTTCAGAAGTTATGATTTTTTTTAAATAATTTTTTTTGAAAAATGTCGATTTTTCTGGTAACCCTATATATATATATATATATATATATATATATATATATATATATATATATATATATATATATATATATATATATATATATATATATATATATATATATATATATATATATATATATATATATATATATATATATATATATATATATATATATATATATATATATATATATATATATATATATATATATATATATATATATATATATATATATATATAATATATATATATGTATATTCTGAACCATTGGACCGATTTTAAATTTTTTATGATGAAAGTATATGAAAAATAATGAGTTATTGTTTTAAGAATTAGTATGAATATAAAAAAAAATCTTTGAAATAATTAAAAATATGTCCAGTTTTTATTATTTTAGTGTCGACTACGATTTTCATGTTTATCCTAGTTCGAAAATACTGGGCTCTTTATTTCACCTCATCTAGTTCAAAAGGGCCAGAATAAAATGGTTAACTTACGCAGACCACTTGAAGATGTGACATGACGGAACATTTTTAATATTAGCATAGAGCATGAGTCGATGTTGCATAAGTTGATTGAGTTGCTTTATTGAAAAATTTTAATAACGCATGGTTGACAAATCCATTTGAAATTGTATTAATCATCTCGTTGTGAAGCTTCTACTGGAATCACTTTATCACATAACGCATTTGAATCTGTTTCGGTAGCACCCACTACACTGGCACCAGCCACTGCAAAAAATGAGTTAATTTTTGGCGTTTTGAAAAGCACTTCTTCGACCTTTTTATTTTTTCATCTTGGATTTTTCTTTTATCTGCTCCACTTATATAATTTCTGGGGACAACGTGGCCATCGCCCATTTTTTGGTTTTCAAAACACTGTTTTCTGCACGGAACTGTTTCACACGCACACCGCCCCCCCCCCCCCCCAAATCCGGCCCTGCCTTTGCGGTTAGAGCAAGTACGGTGTTTCTAGGTAAACCTACATTTTTTCTTTGCTCCTCATGGTAACTGTCTCCAAAACAAAAGCGTTTTATGAATTGAAAAAAAAAATACCTTGTTATATTTGTTACGTTCAAAACTATCGAAAACGTCGCCTGAGAACGCTGTAATAAGTAAAAGAGCATTTTCCATCATTAAGTGGCCATACATTATTTTTGCTGAAAACTTACCGAGGACGATTTAATTACAAAGATTTTCACTATTTTTTCGGACAAATATACACAGAGATGTCTTAAATTTATACATTTGGACATTGACATTTGAGTACTTGCTACATGGGAGAATTTGTTGTGGTTTATGTTTTAACATTTTGAGATATAACTTCCAACAGAGTAACGCAAGATGCTGTAAACTTAAATAAGAGCACTTTTCTTACATAACGTTCGCTCTCTGATCTGAGTAAATCAGAACAATGGCCATCTCAACCCTTCCTTCCCTACATGTTTTTGTATAGCATATCTGGGCATATCTGTATGGCCCGGGAATCGAATAGTTCTCCAGCAAAGAATGGTCTTGCTTTTAAGTTGCACCATAAGGTACTAAGCTTTGATCATACCTGTAGAAGTCCTCATAAAATATCAATGACAAGAATGTAAGCAATATGGGTTTTTCTTGGATAGGTGATATAAATTAGAAAAAAGATTCAACCATCATCTAAACCAAAACTTGTTCAGTACCGTTATATCAACGAAGCAAAAGAAACTCCATATAAAACAAAACTCTTCGATGTTCCATTACGATAAAAATTGAATCTTACCGAAAATAGCACTTGGCAAAAACGTTGCCAAAAGCACTAAGCTTATCTGAAAGTTCTAATCAACATCCAGTACGACTCCCTCGCAAAAAAAAAAAAAACTGTTATCAAACTCAGTCGAAATCCTTTCGATCCCTTCTTTTTTGGCACCATTTTCGGCGGGTTTTGTGGCTGCGCTGGGGCAGAGAATAGTTGAAAATTAGTTTTTTCCCAGCTTGACGGACAGCGGAAATTTGAGATTTTCCCTCAACTAGCGGGCAGGATGTGCGCTGGCGACGGAATTTAATCATATGCTTGCGATATGCTGAATGCGATATGCCACTCTGATTACTGATCGGAAATTGGATGAATATAGCTTTTCATGGCATGTGTGGTAGTTTGTGTAGAACTCAAGGGTGGCGTTAGCAGTAAATTAGAATGAGCAAATTTTTCATATTTCAAGAAAATCATTGCTATGAGTCAATGATTTCAATATTGAGATACAGCCATCAGTCGCTCATTATGATGGTTTTTAAAATGTAAAATTGTAATTTTTCTAGAAAATTTGTTCACCAGACAATTTTAAAGTAACAAAATTGAAATACCAAATTTTTCCACATAATTACTTCTCGTTAGTTAAGACTTTTGTACATGACCCAATTCCAAAAAGGCATCGGTTCGAGGAAATCGCCAACAAACGAAACGATGATTATTGAACAACCAATTCAATGAAAATTTATCTTTTGGTAGCCCCTTCAGCGTAGCATCCCAAACTCCCAATGCCCATTAAAACAAATCAACAAAGACGCATTAGTGGAAGACAAATTGATTGGTCTGGCACCAGGCCGGCTGAAGTGTCCAAATCGAATCAGCTAAGCCCGTCTAGCGCGCTGGCTCAACAGCTAGGAAAGCAAAATGAAAACAAAAAAGGAAGCTGGATCTACCCTGAATTTCATTCAACAAGGCAAGGTAATTTTCTGCGAAATTTTCTCCGCACCCACCTTCTTCGGAGTTGTGTATGTTAAAACGCTTAGGATCCTCTGCCTTCTGCCTCTGATTGATGGCGGTCTAATTAGTAGGCTTAGAGAGCATTTAGTCTGCGGTTGTCTGCAAAACGACTACTGAGATGATAAAAAGAAAAAAAAATGTAAAGCTACGCGAAATATGGTGCTGATGACGGGAATCAGGCAGTTTTATTGTACAATTTAGGATCAGTGGAAGGAAAATTTGCTGCTGAATGGAATAAATCAGGCTTCCCATTAATGAGCAACGAGTGATGTGCAGTTCTACGCATTTCGGCAGTAAATGGATGGCGTTTTTATGGTTGGTTGTTCTGGGTCCATTATGCTTGTCCGATTTTCTTTTTTCTTCAAAGTACTTATGTTTCGAAATGGTTTGCAAATGATAGCTTCTTTTTGTGCTGCTGTTATGAATATCTTAAGGTTTATTACTAAGATCATTTGTTTCACGATTTTATGAAGATCCAACAGATGATTTGGAATATGAAAAGCCATCTCCTTATTCACGGAGAGAGATACGTTTTATGGATTCAGCAGCATGGAAAAATCTAGGGTTTTTTTTTTCATTAGGGCGAATCTACAATTGAGAGATTTTCTCCGGGCTCGCTCTCTTTCATTCATAAACCAATCACCTTTACGTTTTTCATTCTACTATTTGTAGAGTATGCGAGCCAGCACTGTTGTGTTTCGATCTGTACTAAAGAATCCCTCGAAAGCTTTATAATGGCGCTGTAATGAATGAAAGAGAGCGAGCCCGGAGAGAATCTCTCATTGTAGATTCGCCCTAATGAAAAAAAAAACCCTTGAAATGTCTTTTCATTACATGACATTACAACGCTTGAACCCACATTTTTTCCGCTTTCAATCATGACTTCAACATTTTCAATTCTGAAGAGACAACTTTAGGATGCTAACGAAGTTCGTGCTTCATTATAGCCCAATATTTTTCAATTGGCCGCAACTCTGGAGAGTTTGGGGGAATAAGATTCTTCGGCACGAAATTGACACCATTCGTCTTGTACCACTCCAGAACATCCTTGGAGTAGTGACAGGAGGCTAGGTCCGGCCAAAACATTGTAGGAACGTTGTGTGTTTTGAGAAACGGAAGCAGTCATTTTTTCAGGCAGTCATTCATGTATACTTGACACATTTACAGTTGAAGTTGTCACGAAAGGCTTGCTCCGTTTACCACACGAACAAATCCCCTGCCAAATCATGAATTTCTTGGGGAACTTTGACACTTGCTGTTTCCTGAGAGACTCTGGAACATCGAACTTGTCTTTCGCAGTCACATAATGGTTGCCGGGAATTTGTTTGAAGTCCGCTTTTACGTGTGTTTGATTGTCCATGATGCAGCAGTGTGGTTTCGTCAACATGTATGTGTACAGCTTACGCGCACGTGTTTTAGCTGTCCTATTCTGATGTAGAAGGAGATGTTTCGCTCATCGCCATGAGGCACCAAGAGTAGACAGTCATGTTTACTAGAATGAAAGATATGAAGAGAAAGTGTTGAAAGTTCCGTTAGTGTACGGTAGGTTGGAAATGGTATAGAAGTATTGAAATCAACCCAAAGGGCAAAATGTTACAGCTTATTGAAAGTGATGCAATTTAACTGTGGACACCCTTTATCATATATAAAACGCGATAACACATTTAGAAAGCATTTTATAACTTAAATTGATACCTTCCCATTTGTATACCTCGAATTTATCAGTCTTCCAAAATCCCTAACCATTGATAAATCACTTTGTCAAGAGAAGAAATTAAATGTCATTCCTTGTAATGATCTGGTAAGAGAAGAAAGTGTTTTATATCTACGTGACTACAAAGCGAAGCGAAACATTGTAACTTTGCGGAATACTCGTCGAAGGGACTACAAATTGCACTGTCGATGGAAACAGATATACGATATAAACAATATAAGTCACTTCACATTTTTTCAGGCGACCCTTTTTTTGCGCTTGTGGCGCTATAAGTGAGAAACGTGGCAACTACTAAATTCACACGCTCAATCTAAGCTATCCAGCTTTTGTTATACCCAGCGTAATATTCCAAAAGCACTCAACAGACAAATGGAAACGAATCTCAAATTGTTAAAGTAAGGCCCTAGCTAAGGGAAGGTCCATTAATTATGTCACGCAGTAAGGGGGGTGAGGGGGTTTGAGAAAATTTGACGATCCATACAAAAAATTTTGAACGTTGATACAAACAACGTGATCAGGGGTGGGTGGGTGGTTGGTTTATAAAAAGTCACTTTTTGTGTGATATAATTAATGGACGTTCCCTAAGGAAAAGATTTCCGAACAACTTGCCGCAAGCTGCGAATTTCATGACAAAAACAACACGCAACTATGGTTTGCTGCAACTTGAACAGGATAGGAAAAAGATCGTCTGTTGGAAGGAAAGCGAGATTTACGGCTTGCAATTATTATTTTTGATTACCATAGAACGATTTTCAAATATTACGACGTAATGTTACTTTGATCCAATCAGATAAAATTTTGTCCTGAAAATGATCCCCAACTAACGCACTGAGAAAATAAAACACAATATTGTTTTGATCTAAGTACATTCGCAACATTTTACAAACAAACATTGACCTGATCTTTTGTTGCTAGTTTTTCACGTTTTTTTGAAAAAAAAATTGATTCCTTGGCCCTAATACAACGACATCGGAAAAGAAACCGAATTTAAATCATACTTGGGTCTATCGCTCCCCGCACAAGCAAGAAAGAGCGGGCCACCCTGAGAAATGAAACCAACTAAGTTCCTGCAGGTGAACCTCCATCATGCAAAAGGAGCATCTGCTGTTATGAGTCGGAGGTTTAGAAAAGAGGGGCTGGGCGTGGTACTAATTCAAGAGCCATGGACCAATAAAGGAAAAATACTTGGTATTGAATCACAGGACTGTAAGCTGTTCTATGATGAAAAGCAGAGTACGCCTAGAACTGCTGTTTTGGTTGATAAAACACTGAATTGCTATCCCATTACAGAATTCGTCAAACGGGACATTGTTGCGGTCATGGTTGAGGTGCCTACCACCAGAGGAAAAACTGAGGTCATAGTGGCTTCAGCCTATTTTCCGGGTGATGCTCCTGAGGTGCCTCCTCCTGAGATCGATTCATTTGTCAAGTACTGTAGAGCAAATAATAAGTCATTCATCATTGGCTGTGACGCCAACGCACATCATTCCGTATGGGGTAGTACGGATATCAACAGTCGAGGGGAGTGCTTATTGGAATATCTCTCATCAAATAATATAGACATATGCAATAAGGGAAACGTACCTACCTTTTTAAATGCTATTAGACAAGAAGTCTTAGATCTAACATTGTGCAATAGTGCAATTTATGAAAGAATTGCAAATTGGGAAGTTTCTGAAGAAACGCCATTGTCAGATCATAGACACATTATGTTTGAATGGAGTGAGGGGAATCGGTCAACTACTACGTTTAGAAAACCTAGGAAAACTAACTGGGATCAATATGTACAGTGTTTGAATTCGGAGTTATTTACAGAAGGTGGAAAGATCGATTCTGTTCAGAAATTGGAATCGTTTTCCCAAAAGGTAAATGATAAGATCTTAAATTCTTTCACCACTAGTTGTCCTATCAAAAAAATCGTCCTCTAACAGGGATGTTCCATGGTGGAACTCTAAATTGGAACGTCTGCGTAAAACGTCTCGTAGATTGTTTAATAAAGCGAAAAGAACCTCAGATTGGACCCCCTATAGGAGTGCACTTACTGAGTACAATAGAGAAATAAGAAAATCCAAACGAAGATCCTGGGTTCTAACGTGTGAAAACATAAGCAATAGTCCGGAAGTTGCAAGACTTCAGAGGGCTCTTGCAAAGGATCACACGATTGAACTTGGGCATCTGAAAAATGAGGATGGAGTTTTTACAAAAACTCCTAGTGAAACGTTAAAGTTGATTATGGAAACACATTTTCCTGGATCAATTTTGTGTGTAGATCCAATCAGAGATGGATCACTTGAAGATGGAAGAAGTTCTACAAGGGCATCTCAAATGTCTGTTAGAACAAAAATCGCCGCAAATGACTTGGCTGATAAAATCTTCAAGAAAGCCAGGGTAGAAAATGCGTTGAGATCTTTTCAGCCTTACAAATCTGCAGGAATGGACGGGATATTTCCAGCATTACTTCAAAACGGCGAAGAAGTGTTGATCTCGCCATTAATTGAGATTTTTAAGGCAAGTTTAAGACTCAACCATATTCCAACTTCATGGACACAAGTAAAAGTTATCTTCATACCTAAAGTAGGAAAGCGAGACAAGGCGCATCCTAAATCATACAGACCCATTAGTCTTTCATCAGTCCTATTAAAGACTATGGAAAAAGTGTTGAATGATTATATCAATTCAAATTACATGAACAAACATCCACTATCTGAGTTCCAGTTTGCTTACCAGTCTGGTAAGTCAACAGTTACGGCACTGCATAGTGTGGTTTCAAAGGTAGAAAAAGCTCTATCGGTAAAAGAAATAGCACTTTGTTCTTTCTTAGATATTGAAGGAGCTTTCGACAACGCTTCCTATTCGTCTATGGCTCGTGCCATGAAGAAAAGGAACTTTGACATGAACATAATTAACTGGGTTCATACCATGCTAGCAAAAAGAGAAATCACTTCAGAGCTGGGAAGTACGTCTATTACAGTACGGGCAACAAAAGGTTGTCCCCAAGGAGGAGTCCTCTCACCACTAATGTGGTCCTTAGTTGTAGACGATCTTCTAAGAAGCTTAGAGGAAAAAGGTTTCAAGGTTGTAGGTTTTGCAGACGATATAGTCATTATAGTGAGGGGAAAATTTGACAACATCATTTCAGAAAGAATGCAATGGGCCCCAAAATTTACCCAGTCTTGGTGTATCAAGGAGCATAAATCCATCAAAAGTAGTAATTGTACCTTTCACTAGGAAAAGGAAGTTTAGTCTAAAAGCGTTTCAGCTAGGAGGATTAAAGATTCATCTTAGTGAACAGGTTAAATACTCTAGGAGTGATACTGGATGCCAAACTGAACTGGAATGCTCATCTTGAGTGTGAGATCGGTAAGGCAACCAGTGCTTTCTGGATATGCTCAAAAACATTTGGCAGAAAATGGGGTCTAAGACCAAAAATGATAATGTGGATTTACACATCCATAATACGTCCAAAAGTAACGTATGCTTCTCTTGTGTGGTGGCCAAAAACAAAAGAGGCTACTGCACACAAAAAGCTTACAAAACTTCAACGGCTAGTATCCATTGCTATAATGGGAGCTATGCGCAGCACTCCATCAAATGCGTTGAATGCAATTCTAAATCTGCTGCCTTTGCACGAATACGTGCAACTAGAAGCGGAAAAGAGGATGCTTAGACTTTAACGGCTGAAAACTTTCCTGTCTGGTGACTTAGTCGGTCACCTGAGCATTTCACAAAACTTTCAAAATGGGCCAGTGATGTATATGAATGGAGACTGGATGAAACCTGTGGAAAACCATGACATCCCTTACAACATATGTGAAACGTCACGTATAGATTGGGAAGTCGGAGGTCCCACTGTTCGTTATGGCTCCATAAAATTCTTCACAGATGGCTCAAAAATTGGAACAAAAACGGGAGCAGGAATCTTCGGCCCTGGGGTAGAAATCTCAGTGGCGATGGGAAACTATCCAACGGTTTTCCAAGCGGAGATCTTTGCTAGTAATAAAATGTGTTAACGTTTGTCTGAAGAGGAAATATAGATATGCAAATATTTGTATTTTTACAGACAGCCAAGCGGCACTCAAAGCGTTAAGTAATTATAAATGCACATCCAAACTTGTCTGGGAATGCATTCTTTCATTGCGAAAGGTGTGCCAAGAGAACTTGGTAAATTTATTCTGGGTTCCGGGACACTGTGGCATTGAAAGCAATGAAAGGGCAGACGAGCTTGCTAAACAAGGTTCAAATGCACAGTTTATTGGCCCAGAACCATTCTGCGGTATATCATACTGTGCCATAAAAATGGAATTAAAATCTTGGGAAGTGCAAAGGGTGATGACCAATTGGTTGGTCACCACAAAGTGTGTTCAAGCGAAAAGGTTTATAATTCCAAATGTTACAATCAGTAAAAAGCTTCTGGAGCTCAATAAGAGAGTTCTTTGTACCTATACTGGCCTAATAACCGGACATTACCCGAGTAGATATCATTTGAAAAACATTGGCCAGGTTCAGAATGATATCTGTCGTTTCTGTAACATGGAACGTGAAACCTCGGAACATCTGCTTTGCAGTTGTGATGCTTTGTACAAGAGCAGAGACTTAAATCAAAGTATAGTGGCTATATGCAACCGTAAAGAAATTTGGACTGCAAATCCTGGAAAGGTGGTGGGTTTTATAAACTCAATTTTGCCTGACTGGGAGACGCGTCTTGGGCTGGTCACTTGACAAATGCGGATTCAGTTTTTAAGATGCGAATTAGAATAGGTAACAGGGGTATACCACAAAAGTTCAACTCAGTGGACGCAGTGGTTCTACGCCCCAACAAAAAAAAAAAAAAAAAATCATCCCCCCCCCCCCCCCCCCCCCCTTTTCCTCATCTTTCTGGTAGAACGTGAATACCATTTCGATAGAACTGTTCGTCTTTTGATGCTATCCAAGAATCGAAAGCTATTTTGAGATGTCATCATATGAGTGGAATTGCCGACCAGTGCCATCGAACGGAACAAGTAATAATCGGACGGTGCAATACCAGGAGAATATGGCGGGTGGGGTAGGACTTCCTATATGAGCGTTTCCAAGTAGGTTTTCACGGGTTTCGCAACGTGAGGTTGAGCGTTGTCATGCTGAAGAATCACTTTTTCGTGTCTGTGCTCGTATTGTGGCCGTTTTTCGTGCAGTGCTCGGCTCAATCGCATCAATTGAGTTCGATACCGTTCCCCGGTAATGGTTTCGTTTGGTTTCAACAGCTCCTAATAAATAACACCAACTTGGTCCCACCAAATACACCGCATAACCTTCGCAGAGTGAATATTCGGCCTAGGCGACACATGTTGAAGCATGCCCGGGCAGTCCCCATGAATGTTTCCGTTTTTGGGTTACTGTAATGAATCCATTTTTCGTCACCCGTCACAATGCGATGTAGAAAACTCTTCCTTTTTTGCCGCTGGGAGCAGTTGTTCACAGACGAAAAAGCTTTATGACGCTCAACATCTCTTGGCTTCAGACCCAAGATCCTTGCTTTTGAATCATTCCCAACGCATGCAATCGCTTAGAAACGGCTTGGCGGGAAACTCCTAATCCTGAACCAAGCTCTTTTTGCGTTTGACACGGATCCTCATCGACAAATGCCTCCAATTCGGAGTCTTCAAAGTTTTTTGGCCTTCCTTCACGAGGACGTTCATCAACACTGAAATCACCGTTTTTGAAGCGGCACGAAACCAATCACGACACGTTATTTCACTCAGAGCTTACCATCACCGTAAACTTTTTGGAGCTCTCGATGTGCTTCAGCCGCCGTTTTCTTCCGAATGAACGAAGAAAATCAACACTTCCCGCAAATGACGATTATTTGGCACGAAATCAGACATCTTCAAACAACCAAAATATAGAACACCTAAACCAAAATAACTGATTTGGCAAAGCGGTTTGTTTACCATATTTCTGAGCTTGGTTTATGACGCTTGAGATGTACAACATTCGACCAGCACTTACTACTGGCGCCATCTATTGCTAAACAGCGGGAACTTAGTTGCGCACTTAATAATACATATGAACATATGTTTCTCCTTAAGTGCAGAATTTAAAATACTAATCCGAATGTATAAATTGTGAAATTGCATGTTATTGTTTTTTTAAGCATTCTGTAAAATAAAACTCCAAAAAACGCGATATTCAGTAAAAATTAACGAAAAATATCGGGGAATTTTTAACGTGTATCTTCTTTTAATACTAATACCGAGTATAAGGTAATCTGTACTTACGCATAATTTGGGTCTGGGCACTTTTGAGCGATTATCGGTACTTTTAAACGATCTTAAGGTATTCTCCCTCTTAGCGTGTGCGTAGTATTTGTTTCTCCCTCCTAGGTCCTACATGCAAAACAAAAACAGCAGTAGAAACTACCATTTCGAGGGTTAAATTGAGTGCAAACACCAACAATTTTCAGCTGACAATAAATGCGTTTGATTTTACCATGCCTCGTGATTAGATCGACCATGGTGTGGTTGATAGCAATATGAGGTCTGTCAAATATACCACAAATGTTGAAGGTTTTACCATAAGCGTAGTAAATTTGACTGAAATTTCATGGTAGATTTAGAGATAGGCATAGTCAGGTAAAATGGTAGTTTTTACTACAAGATTTTTTTCTAAGTAGCCAGCCGGGAAGGAAGAAGGAAGGAGGGAGTTTAGCTCTGTTGAAAATTGCAAGAAAATGCAATCTTCGGCTATGCGATAAATTACGATGAAAGTTACCTGTCGTTATCGCTTCTATGATATACTGAAGTTGCTTTATGTTGCCACCAAAATTTCGGTTGATCTGTCACATCCGTTATACAACGAAAACTGGTGTAGGTTATTTTCTTAGTCGTAAGTCTTCTTTAAAATCTGTAATTTTTTACGAGGAATGGAACGACCAGCCATCACTCGGAAGCATCAGGCGGAAGTTCGATTCTTACCTTTCTGGTTCACAAACAAATTCCCATCCATCGAATTTCGAGTTTCAACAAACACTGGATGTAAATCTGACCGGAGTGCTTTGTTTTATTACGATGCATCGTGCTTATTTTTTTACGGTTTCAGTATCCTTAAACTTTTACATGGTTTCTGAAATAAACATGCAAATACGAAAAGGCATAAAACATCAGAATATCATGGAAACCGAGGGTGAACAGTTGTAAAACATTCGAGATTTCCTTGCCCGTAAGAGGGATCGATGGAGGTTTGAGGGTCGGAGGTCTTTCTTCTGCTTTGTTATGTTTTTTTTTCCCTTATCCTCAAGCACCTGCACGGTTTTGATGCATGACACAATTTCCATGATCATCACACTTGCCTGGAAATAGGGCTTTTCCCCGCTCGATTTGAATGATTAAATTCATTCCGCCGAGCTTGATTAGCATCGTCCTAGGTCAACCATTTCCGTTTCATTGCAAATCATTAGTTTTATGATTCGGAGGGAAAACCCCATTTTCGGGACAAAACAAATACACCGAGCCCATAAACAAACGCTCCCTTTTCGGGTTCGGGACGAAGTTTTTCCTGGCATCGAGGTTTTGTTTGTTTACTCGTGCTGTTTGTGGGCATCTCGCCAAAAAAAGCAATGCACAAAATGGTGCTACGCCGCACCGGACTGGTGATTGGAGTTGCCGAGGATATAAAATATTGTATTTCTGTGGCCGCTCCGAGGCTGGTTGTCCTCGTGTTTGGTTTGTGATGAAAATGCGAGTGGGTAATTTTTCAGCATAGGAATAAATGTTTGATAATGTTCCTGACAGTTCGTTACAGTAGGAACTTCTTTAGGATTCGGAATAATCTTCTCAAAGTCGAAATTTAAGCTTGTGACACTTTCCATCTCGATTCCCAAACAAAAAGGTACACTATCTGCTAACCAACTTCCATTCAGAATGCATTAAAAAACCACTCCGTTTTTGGAAACTCGCACGCCCCATTTCCAGCATATTCATTTCGATCTCAGCAGACGATAGCTGGCATCGAATCCATATTCAAAGTTGTGTAAACTTTTACCATTAAATGCACAACATTCGTCGGCTGGAAAGGTGGCAAAAAGGGCATAATATTGCATCCAGTATGTAAACTTTCCGGTTTTCCACTCGGGGAACGACCGAGACCCTGGCACACAATAACCGAAATGGGCCCGTACTGCCAATGCACCACTTTTGCGCTCAAAGTTTGCGCTGGAAAAACACTCATCCCCCGGCTCCTTTCGTCTGAGACCAGGCAGCTGCACCTTCACCGGATTTCTTACCACAACGAGATCATTCCGGGAATCAGTGTTTGTAAGTGTGTGTGTGTCGGCAAGTAAAACTTTTCCTCCACTTCACGTGGTCTCCCGGACGTAGTTGACTTATAATGAAGGGATGTCGAGGCTTATCTCGAGGAATGTTAATTAGCCGACTAGCAGAAGATGTCTCCACTTCTTGTTCGCTGCTGTTGTGGTTGAATGTTTTGAGCTAGGGTAGTGTAGGGGGAAGGGAAGGGGAGGGGGGAGCCATGTTGTTTGGCTGGGGATCTTCATCCGCTGCAGAGGGCTTCGCATCTTTGAATAGCTGGTTATTTATGCAGCTGGGTGGCTGTGATCAGGGATGGGTGAAGGAGTGGGAAATGTAGGAAGTTGTACGACAAAATTGGTGTTGTTTATGAATTCTCCAACGGGGCGCTTAAGAAGACGTTGTATTCATTGCTTTTCATGATATGGGTTATTTTATTGCACGTACAGCAGTTGTTTGTGAAATTCATGACAAAAAAGGAAAAGTTTTCACACTTCCCAAAATCACAAGTTGTATTTTTTCTGAAATTAGTTATCGCTTAGAATAAATTGGGTTCACCGTTAAACCGTTATAGTTATTATTTTGAATAACAATCCCAAATAAAATATTAGCTAAAGAGTGCCACAACCCGGAACTTTTATTAGCTCAAGAGTGCCACACTTGACTGGAACTGAAACGGATATTATATCTACTACTGCTTGAAGTGACAAGGTAGAACAATACAACAGGTTCAAACCTGAATCGAAATTTCTATCTTGATCCCACTCTCAATGTCAACCTCAGTCTCAATCTCTATCTCAATCCTTGTTTCAATCTTCATTTGAATCTTGATATCAATCTCAATATAAGCCCAGCTATGGCAGATCATGCACGAATATGGATTTCCAGCAAAACCGACGTGGTTGGTCAAAGTAACAATGGATCGAGTAATGTGTGTTGCTCTCTAGTACCTTCGAATCTCGGAGAGGGTTACGGTAAGGTGATGGATTGTCGTGTTTGCTATTTAATATTGCATTGCAGGGTGTAATTCTAACAGCGGGGATGGACAAGAGTGGTTCGATCATCAGGAAGTCTGTCCAACTTTTTAACTTCACCGACGACGTTGATATCGTAGCACGTAACTTTGGGACAATGTCGGAAACGTACATCAGACTTAAAGCTGAAGTTGATAGGATTGGACTTGTGATTAATGCGTTAAAAACAAAATACATGAAGGGAAGAGGCTCACGAGAAGACAATGATGAAATCGAGGTTGTTGACGAATTCGTGTATTTTGGCTCATTAGCGACCGCCGATAACGACACCAGCAGAGAAATACAAAGGCGCATTATGGCTGGCAATTGTGCTTACTTTGGACTCCGAAGGACGCTAAGATCGAACATAGTTTGCTGAACTACAAAGTTGACCATCTACAAGACATTAATTAGACCGGTAGTCCTCTACGGCCACGAAACACGGGCATTGCTCGTGAAGAACATACGTGACCTTGGAGTCTTTGAACGGAAAGTGTTGCGCACGATCAACGGTGGACTGCAGATGGACAGAACCTGGAAGAAGCGAATGAACCACGAATTGCATTAGTTGCTGGGAAAACCTCCCATCGTATGCACCGCTAAAATCGGTCGACTACGATGGGCTGGGCATGTCGTAAGAAAGTTGGACAGCCCTGTTAAAATTATTTTCGAAAACGAACCGACGGAAGGTCACAAGAAGAAAAGGCGCGCAACGAGCAAGGTGGATCGATCAAGTAGAAGGCGACTGGCGGATCCTTCGCAGTCAGGTTCCATGAACCGAATAGAATGGAGACAACTTCTGTGTACAGCAGCGGCCACACCGGCCTTGGTCTGATTGGCAAGATAAGTATCAATCTCAATATCAACCTTACTTTCAATCCTTATATTAACCTTAATCTCAATCTCAAGCTCAATTTCAATCACAATCTTAATCTTAATTCCAATCTTAATCTCAATTTCAAATTCACACTGAAGATCACTCTCAATAAGAATCTCACTCTCAATTTGAATCTCTATTTTAAGCTCAAACACAATCTCTATCTCAATTTTAATTTTAATCTCAATCTCGAAATCAAATTCAAACTCAATCTAAATTTCAATCTATATTTAATGTCAATCTCAATCTAAATAACACTTTTAATTTCAATCTCAATCTCATTCTCAATCTCAATTTCAACCTCAGTCTCCATCTGAATTTCAATCTTAATCTTTATTGCACCTTAATTTCAATCTCACTGTCAATCTTTATCTTAATTTCAATCTCAACTCCTATCTTACTTTCAATCTTAATATCAATCTCACTCTCACTCTCACTTTCAATCTCAATTCCTATCTTAATTTTAATTCAATATCTCAATCTAAATCTCGATATATTTCTCAATATCAATCTCAATTTCAATTTTACTTACAATCTAAATTTCAATCTAAATTTCAATCTAAATTTCAATCTAAATTTCAATCTAAATTTCAATATAAATTTCAATCTAAATTTCAATCTAAATTTCAATCTAAATTTCAATCTAAATTTCAATCTAAATTTCAATCTAAATTTCAATCTAAATTTCAATCTAAATTTTTATCTAAATTTCAATCTAAATTTCAATCAAAATTTCAATCTAAATTTCAATCTAAATTTCAATCTAAGTTTCAATCTAAATTTCATTCTTAATTTCAATCTAAATTTCAATCTAAATTTCAATATAAATTTCAATCTTAATTTCAACCTCAATTTCAAACTTAAATTTTCTAAATCTCAATCTAAATTTCAATCTAAATCTTATTTTCAATCTAAACGTCAATCTCAATCTCAGTCTAAGTTCAAATCTTTTGTCTTTAATCATTATTCCAATCTCGATCTCAATTTTTATTACAATCTCAATTCTAATTCAAGTTTCAATTTCAACCTCGATCTCAATCTCATTCACAATCTCAATTCACTTGTTCACTTTTCAAAAATAAAAAATAAAAAGATCGGAAAACTGATTCAAACGATCACTAGTCAACGCAATAAGAATCTGAATCTGAATTGAATCTGAATTGAATCTGAATTGAATCTGAATTGAATCTGAATTGAATCTGAATTGAATCTGAATTGAATCTGAATTGAATCTGAATTGAATCTGAATTGAATCTGAATTGAATCTGAATTGAATCTGAATTGAATCTGAATTGAATCTGAATTGAATCTGAATTGAATCTGAATTGAATCTGAATTGAATCTGAATTGAATCTGAATTGAATCTGAATTGAATCTGAATTGAATCTGAATTGAATCTGAAATGAAATGAAATGAAATGAAATGAAATGAAATGAAATGAAATGAAATGAAATGAAATGAAATGAAATGAAATGAAATGAAATGAAATGAAATGAAATGAAATGAAATGAAATGAAATGAAATGAAATGAAATGAAATGAAATGAAATGAAATGAAATGAAATGAAATGAAATGAAATGAAATGAAATGAAATGAATTGAAATTAAATTAAATTAAATTAAATTAAATGAAATCAAATGAAATTATATTTAATTAAATTTAATTAAATGAAATTACATTAAATTAAATAAAATTACATGAAATGAAATGAAATGAAATGAAATGATATGAAATTAAATTAAATGAAATGAAATAATATTAAATCAAATGAAATGAAATGAAATGAAATGAAATGATATGATATTAAATAAAATGATATGAAATTTGATTTATTTAATTTAATTTAATTTAATTTAATTTAATATAATTTAATTTAATTTAATATAATTTTATTTAATTTAATTTAATATAATTTTATTTAATTTAATTTAATTTAATTTGATTCAATTTAATTTAATTTGATTTAATTTAATTTAATTTAATATAATTTTATTTAACATTATTTTATTTCATTTAATATAATTTAATTTCATATAATTTAATATAATTTAATTTCATATAATTTAATTTAATTTTATTTAACTTAATTTATATATATTTTATTTAATTTTATTCAATTTAATTTAGTTTAATTCTATTTAAATTAATAATAATTTAATAATATTGGATTCAATTTAATTTAATATAATAAAATAAAATTTAATTAGAGTGAAGTAAATTAAATTTAATTAAATTATATTAAATTATATTAAATTAAATTAAATTTAATTAAATTATATTAAATTAAAATAAATTATATTAAATTAAATTAAATTAAATTTAATTCAATTAAATTAAATTAAATTAAATTAAATACTTGGCTTACGTATTCATTCAACGCATTAAAACAAAATTGTTGATGAAATTTATGATATAACGCAAGGTAATCAACGTATTTTTGACTTTTGCATTGAAAAACCATGAATTGCTTCTTTTAATGTTCCTATTCGATGAAACGAAATAATCGTTGATACCTTTATATGCTGTATTGTTGTACGAAAAGTAACATTATCAACTCTGGAAGCTTGATTTTGTTGTCTTCATTCAAATAAAGCTATCAACAAAATGAAGCACGGTGCCATTTGCTGAACTTAATCACGAAAGTAGGAGTTCTATAGAATTCTGGTTGCTCACTTCATCTTGAGCAAAATTTTCACAGCCCCTCCCATCTCGTTTTTCTGGAGAAACGATTGAAGAATTACTCTAATCGCCGAAATTAATTTACGCCCTGCGATCCTTCCACATTCTACCAAATTACCACAACAGCATGGAAAAAACCAACACCAGAGACTCTAGATTTATGGAATGGTAATTCCATTAGGAAAAACTCGAAAATGACGTGCCATTCCAGATGTGTACTACGACTGAGAAGTGTGGCATCGTATATGGATCGTCCTTTTATGCGCTTTTTCCCGTTCGTTGACGAGACTTGTTCAGTTTAGGTTTCGATGTGCCAGCAGGGTAGAAATCGAATGAATGTCTGCCCTTCCTACCAAACTCAGACCCGGGATAAAAAATGGATGTTGGCAGCATCAAGCGTAAGACCGTTGCGGTCGGATGGTTACAAGATTGAAATATGAACCACATTAGCTCGCATTAATAGATTGGGGATTTTCCCTTTTGTCAGTGATCATTTCGTCTTGTGGCGAGCAGGAGGGATACAGCTAATTAAATGGAGTACTAAGGTCACATCCCACGTACTCATTTGTGCAAAAGAGAAATTAGTTTTTTTTTCGTCGTTGGAGCATACTTTGTTACTTTGTTGGTTTCATCAGTGCGATTGGATTTAAATATGCGTCGTCCCTTATATCTAGCCATGCAGGTAATGGAATATAAATTAAGTATACTTTAGACTCAACGAAAGTCAACTCGTTGTCAGAACAACGGAAGTATCTTTCACTCACAGAGTGGTTGCTAATTCCCTTGATGGCCAAAAGGAAAATAACAAATCCTCGGGAAAATGCAACCTTCCCACATTCTTTCTACGAGACCGGTACAAGCGACACACACAAACACGTCAAGCATCATCCATCTAACCAACCGAGCAAAGAGGGTGCATAAATAAATCATTTAAAGTTGAAATGATTCCGGAAAACTACCGTCGAAGCTTTTCCACTGGCAAGTCAAGAATCACATCCTACACTTTCGATGCAACCAGCCAGCCTTGCCCATCAATCGTTCCGATGCTCATTGCTCTTCACTGACTGACGGGTAGACAGACGGTTGTGCCCCTCGGTTGCTACCTACGTACTTTTTTCGCAAATAAAAAAGTAAAATGCACAGCTTTCAACTCGAACACTTTATCGTTCCTCCAGTTATAACGAATCAATGAAAAAGAAGATTACTGTAATGTTCGCATTTCAGTTACATGTTCAGTTGGGAGGAGTTGGTAGTTGGATCGGAGAAAGCTTTTCCTAAAGGCATAACCGACCATCAACGGAGTTGGTTCGTCTTCGGTTTGCCAATCATGAACTCGTACTCGGTGATATTCAAATTTGGGAGAGATTTTCTTTAAAGAAAAATCCCCTTATTTGGGCAACGCTTTTGTGCTGAGTGCCGAGGACAAATGCATTTGCTACAAGCGTACTTTTTGTGTGTGTGTGTGTGTCGACATCGTCTCGTCGTTTTCACGATTAGTTGAACCCATATGGATCGATTTCTGATGCTGTGAATTTGAATGGAAGAATTGAGCTTCCATAATGCTATTGTGATGAGGGTGAATACGGTATTCTGCATGTTAGTTCACTGTGATAGCCTTAACCGACTTTTGAAGTTTTTTTTTGCTGATAAGAAAGTTAATGCTCTGTTTTTTTTTTAACTGCTGAAATAGAGAATTATGAAAAAAACTTTCATTCATCCTATACTATTCATTCAGCAATTAGCATGTCTATTGTTCCGTTATCATTAGGGACAGCTTTTAATTAATCTAGTGTCTAGTGCCTCTAAGTTTTCTGTCAGCTTGGGTTTTCTTTATTGCTGTATTTAAGTGGCTTTCAGCATTAACCACTTACCATTTGGTGTCCCTCTTCTGACATTCCTGGAAAAAAATTAAGATCGAATGTTTATCATTTGACATTAAAATTATACATTTATTTTTTCATACCTAAAAACATATGGATTATAGTAAAACAAATTTAATGCAAATCTTTATGAAAATACAATGCATTTAGTTTTTTCAAGCTAAATAAGATTAAATCAAATTGAACAACAGATAGACTGAAATGAAATATACCTAATTTAATTTTTATTGTATCATATCATTTATTTTAACTTTAATTTGATTTAATTAATTTAATTTCGATACGGAGTGCAGAGAAATGAAGACTATCGGCGGTAAAGACGTCAATGTGGACAACGTCGTGGAAAGGATGTGTACCCAAGTAACATTGATTACGCCAACCTGCTTTATTAAGTTTTATTAAAGTTTTATGAAAGCCACTTGAAATCAACTTGGTTTTATTATGGCACCAATATGTGCCAATAGGTTTCATATTTTAGTCAGGTTTATGAGAACCTAAACAGCTTGTTTACAACGATCTTAAAACCTTATTTCTCAAATTACGTTTAATCCTATTAAAGGTTTTATTTCGACTTTATGAACTCGTAAAATGCTGTATTGAAATGCCGTTTAAGGACTCATTGATATTATCTTATAATGATCAGTTGAAAATGCATTTCCAAACCATGTTGCCTCCAACAAATGCATTAAACGGCAAATTGACATTAAAGGAAGTCACCATAAGACCAAATAGTTTTATAATAGTCATTGCGAAGAATAATTGGCTTTATGGCAAAACTGTGATTTTTTTCCAATCGCCATATTGAAATATCAGGAATAATTGAAATGTGGAAAAATAAATGCATCAAATTTTCAATGGTATGCAAATAAACTGTAGATTGGAGACTAATTTCGGCATTCTTTTAGATAATCTCATCAAATTCCAAGCACTTTTCAGGAAATTCATGATTAATATATCGAATATATTTGTTTTAGTTCAATTTATGTTGTTGTAAATTCGCATAATTTCCGAGGCGCATTGATTTTTGGTTCTTCTCGTGCCAATATTCACCATAAAAATAAAAGCGCATATAATTCGGAGCATAATACGCCGTAGAAAACACAATTTGTTTTGGATATTTTGCTTTCAAACAAAATTTCCCGCAACACTAGACCTTTCTTTTACTGCTAAATGAATCAGAAGAGCAGAGAATCGAACAAAGCAGAACAACAAAAAACCTCGATTTCACAATGAAGTTTGACAGCTGTGGCCATTTGGCCGCATTCTGGTTTTCATGGCAGCCAATAGGTTTTATGAAGGTTCTCAAGTGGTCATAAAATCTCTCACTGGAACATTTTCAAAATATTTATGTTCTAATAAAGGTTTCATTAACTTGTTTTCATAACCGTCTATAGAGTGGGCCATTTTGTACAAATTTCGGCTTTAAAGAAGCATAGAGGAGGCGTTGGTGGACAAAACAGTTTTGAATGTAGTTTTATCAACAAAGCCAAAAATAACATACTTCGAGCAATACAAGCAATTTTGACAGCTAAGCAAGAGGAAAACAAATCATTAAGTTGGAATTACATTTGGCTAAATGTAAACTCCGCTCATGATAGCGGAACCGGGACGGCAGAGGTACTTCCATAGTGGGACCTTAAGCCGGCCCTCTACTTAGTGTTCTAGATGTACTTTCGCCTATGATTAAACTGAGCAACAGCAAGCAACAACTCTTCTGCTACAATTTAAAATGTTACATTTGTTATAAAGTTGTTTCAATCTAATTCCACCTAAAAAACTACTGGGGCTGATATGCGATTATTTTACAGTTGGATATCGAAAATAATCGCATATCAGTCTCACTGCTGTTTTGTCGCAGAAAATCTTATAAATTTGTAGTTTCTTGAGACAAAAGTGTTGACACTTTGTCAAGTGGAAAGAAATATATACTGTGTGGATGCCATAATGTTTAACAGCAGCACTGGCAGTAAGTTTTTCTCTGTACTTACAGTAAGTTCCCATAATGGCCCCGTGATACTTCGTGAAGCTTCAAAGCTCGGAAAGGGTTCTCGGCTGCCTGAACATCCGAATAGCAGTATACCCCGAACGTTAAACGCGTAAACCGGAACATACCATTATCAGACTAGAAGGTTGTTAGATCCCTCGACGACTCATGTAACTCCAAATGAAAGAACGCGTTTGTCAAATCAAGATTTGAAAAATATGCCGCCCCGATGAGCTTAATTTTCATCTCACCGAGTAACGGCAACCGATAATTTACACGCAATTACGATTTGTAAGTTCCGGTAATGTCTGGACCTAGGGCGCAGAGCACGTGGAAGATTTTGAGCAATTGAAAAACCAAATTGCCCACGGTACGATAACTCTTGGGTTCTTCTCTGGAACAGACAGAACTATTCTGTACACAGACGCTTCACCGCAAGATCTAGGTGCTCTCCTTATTCAGGATGATAACAAAAGACCTCTACACGTCATCAGTTTTTCATCGAAAGCCTTAACAAAAACTGAGAAGAAATACCCACAAAATCAACGTGAGGCTGCAGTGTGGGCAGTGGAGCATTTTGCCTACTAATTATTAGGAAGGCCTTTTACACTCCAAACCGATGCACAGGACTTCAAGCTTATCCTTAACTGGTAGCGCGAGGACTCCAAGCGAGCTTTAAACCGTGTGGACGGTTGGGCTCTTAGGCTTAGTCTATATAGTTTTGAGGTGGAATACGTGCGAGGAGGGGAAAACATAGCGGATCCGTCGTCAAGGCTGTATGTAGGTGCCAATTGTCCATTCGAGAAAGATATCAGTTCTTGGGAAATCGCATCCTTTGAGGTGGATCAAATCCGATTCTTAACGGATGTCAAGCGGGCAACAGCGGTGGATAGGCAGCTTTTGGAGGTGACGGATGCCCTTGAAATGGGTGTTTGGTCAAACGAACTGAAAATATTCGAAGCGCTCGGTGGAGATTTGACCATATGTGATGGCATTCTGGTTAAAACTGGTAGCACACTTATACCAGAGAATCTTCGCCAGGAAGCGCAAGCAACTGCACACGAAGGCCACCCGTCAATTGCTAAATTCAAAAGCATATTAAGGGAACGTGTATGGTGGCTCGGCATGGCAATGGATGCAGAGACATGGGTGAACTCATGTGTGGTATGTGCAACCAACGGTAGACCTGAGAAGCCCAGATATGTCATTGCTAAAGAAATAAAGAAAATGTTTGATTCAATTAATTGTTTTTGAAATACAAACTTTAAAACAAAAGAGTGTTTTTATTCCTCGATATTCTTATCGCAGGTGCCTGTTTTTTTTTTGACTGGGGGGAGGGGGGGTGGGTAGATGTGTGGATGTCATAATGTTTAACAGCTGCACTGGCGGTTATTCTTGCCACTACCTTACATAGATACCTCGATTATGGCATCCAATAGAAAACTCTCTGCCACTTGCCCGATATCTCACGTAATCGTGGTAGGCCGCGTCTCGTCCTTTTTCGTGTTCCAACCGCAGCAGAGGTAAGATGTATTTTATAGACACAGAGCGGAACGGTTGATTCCTTGCAATCCTGACATTCACACATAAAGAATGTGCACACCAAAAAGTAGTCAACGGGAAATTAGTGGTATTAAATGGAAAATATGAGAAAATCAAAAGTAAATCATTTATTTAAGACTTCATAAAAATACATATATAAAACATATACAGTTAAGTCAATTTGACCTGTTATATCCAAATGCCCGCACCTTTCGTTTGACACCTTCCATCAGTTTTTGCACAGTGTCATCCGTCACCAATTTTGCAGCTTTCTGCCAGTTACGCCTGAAGCTTTTCTCATCAATTGCTACGCTTTTCGTTTTTCAAAGATTCCTCTTGACCAGAGCCCAATACTTTTCGATCGGACGGAGTTCTGGCGAATTTGGTGGATTGCAATAATTTGGGACAATATTTACACCATTAGCAATGTACCAATCCTTAGCCAGTTTTCCACAGTGGCAAGATGCCACCCTCCAAGATTTTTTGGTGCCATCCCCTTACTTTTTTTAAACCACCACTTCCTCTTACCGAAACCTCCGTAATTAATTCCATTTGCAGTCGTATTCCTTCAGCATAGTGTCATATATTAGGGGTATTCCTAGAAAATGTCGTATTTGCAGACAACTTCATATCTATTGTTCTGACATGAATTTTGACATTGACAGCTATCACATCCGAAACTTCATTCTATTCTCTAGTTATTTCAGTGTAAGTTACGCATCATTAGTGAAAGTAAACAAGTTTTTGTAAAGCCGAAAAATGTCGAAATTCGAGCCATCAAAGCAGCATTTGCGGGAAGTTTTAATTTTCCTGTTTAATTCGAAGAAAAATGCATCTCAAGCATGTGAATTGCTCTCCGAAACATACCCGGACTACAAAATCGACGTTCGAATGTGTCAACGTTGGTTTGCACGCTTTAAAAGTGGTGATTTTGTCACTGAAGACAAGGAACGCCCCGGCCCGGTCAAAAAGTTTGAAGACGTCGAATTGGAAACTTTGCTCGACCAAGACCCCTCACAAACGCAAAAAGAACTTGCAGCAGCATTGAGAGTTAACCAACCAGCCATTAGTAAGCGTTTGAAAGCATTGGGAATGATTCGAAAGGTCGGTCATTGGGTGCCATACGAATTGCGGCCGAGAGACGTTGAGCGCCGTTTTTTCACATGCGAAGAGCTGCTTAAACGGCACATACGGAAGGGTTTTTTGGATCGAATTGTGACTGGTGACGAAAAGTGGATCCATTACGACAATCCAAAACGTAAGGCAACGTATGGATACCCCGGTCATGCCACAACATCGACGGCCAATCCCAATATTCATGGCCAGAAAATCATGCTGTGTATTTGGTGGGACCAGCTGGGTGTGGTCTACTATGAGCTGTTGCAACCAAAAGAAACCATCACGGGCGAAGTCTACCGGCGACAACTGATGCGTTTGAGCCGTGCATTGCGTGAAAATCGGCCGCAATACGCTAAAAAACACAACAAAGTCATTTTGCAACATGACAATGCTCGGCCACATGTTGCACAG
Organism: Aedes koreicus; assembly: GCA_024533555.2. NCBI lineage: Eukaryota > Metazoa > Arthropoda > Insecta > Diptera > Culicidae > Aedes > Aedes koreicus. The sequence goes on along the minus strand of JAHHFK020006054.1, from coordinate 168,533 downwards.
CCGGTGAAAACATACTTGGAAACGCTCAAGTGGGATGTCCTACCCCACCCGCCATATAGTCCGGACATTGCGCCATCCGATTACCATCTCTTCCGATCGATGCAACATGGCCTGGCTGACCAGCACTTCCGTAATTATGACGAAGTCAAAAAATGGATCGATTCGTGGATAGCCGCCAAACCAGCATCATTTTTCCGAGAGGGTATCCGTCAACTACCACAAAGATGGGAAAAAGTTATAGCTAGCGATGGCCAATACTTTGAACAATAAATGTATAACCATTTTTTCACAATAAAGCATCAAATTTGCAAAAAAAAAAGACATTTTCTAAGAATACACCTAATATTTTTTCGATATTTATTTTGCTCTTCTTGCTTGCTCCCTTCCACTCCACCACCCCCAATTATATCATTCCACCCCTTTTCTTTCCTCCCCTTCCGACCCACGAGCATTTCTCCCCTTTTCCCCCCCCCCCCCCCACGGGGTTTCTTTTTTTTTAATTAATTTATTCATTCCCTCCCCCCCCCCCCCGACCCAACAAGAACCATCGCCCCCCCCCCCCCCCCTCTTTATAAACCCAGCCGCTGTAAATTTTTTTAACTCTTTAACAACCGTTTTTTTTATTTTTATTAATTACTTACAACCCCGCGCCACATCTTTTTTTTTTCCCCTTTTTGTGCAAAATTGCTTCGCGCATGCGTTCTTGATTCGACGCCATTTTACTGAATAAAGGTTACTGTAGCCAAACGACGTCTTCATCATAGCACACATACATTAATATTCATGTAGTAGTGATCGGATTAGCAAAGCGTACACTGAGAAGAATGCATTAGGGCATTTCCGACGACTACTTTTTGGTGTGCATATTCTTTACGTACATCATGCGAAACGAAGCGTACTACGAAAAACATCATCACAACTTTCGTTGCTGTTTTCTCCATTCGATGATTTTCCATATGGGACTAATATGCGTTTTACGGCAGTATAGCTCAGTCAATTTTCAGTCTCATTTACATTTTCACGGCGTTTGTAGATGCCAAATTTGATGTCACAACCGTTAAAATGTAAACTTGTAACAGTATTTTTTTTCAGTTCCTGGTCAGTTCCGATTCAGCTCCTATTAATTTAAAATTCAGTTCATTTTCAGCTTATTTGCAGTTCTTTACCAGTTCTGATCCAGATTCAGTTTTGATTTATTTTCGATTTAGTTCAGATTCATTTCAGATTCAGCTGAAATTCAGTTCAGATTCAATTCTATAGGATTCCAATTCAATTTCCTCTCAGTTCAAAATTAGTTCAAATTCTGTTCAGATTCAATCCCGATTGAACTCCAATTTGTTTCCGATTCAGATCAGATATAATTCTGATTCAGTTTTCATTCCATGCCAGGTATCAAAATCCAACCTGACTGATTGTACTAGAACTGTATTAAATTTACAAATTTGCAAAGAAAGAATCGTTTACTCAGTGCTAAGTTCTCTAAAAACTTTAAAAACATAACGCAGTTTTACTTAAAATAAGGGCTGTTTTTTTAACGGAAGAACACAACGCTGAATAAATGGTTCATGCCATAAATTGCCACGTAGTCTAAGTTTTTTACAATACAGGTCGGACTCGATTATCCGGAGTATCCATTTTTTTTTTCACTCCGGATAATCGAATCCTCCGGATAATCGAATCACAAAAAAATCAAATCAGCAATCAAAGAAAGTTGAAATAAAATATATTTTTTTGTTTTTATTATGCAGTAGCATCTTGACAAGTGAAAAAAAAATTATCCGCATAGAAAATAACCGTTTCTATTACATACAATTCATCCTTTAGCTACATTTTAGCAGCCATGGTAACTTAATACAACAAGTTTTGCTATTGTTTCTGAAATGTAATGACTGTCCAAAAACATTGCTTTCTATTGTTACAGTTTGTAGTATGTATGCTCCAAAAGCATATTTTTATGGTTCCTTAATGATATTGATTTGTTTTAAAACGTTACGCCTCGACGCGTCGTTACGCCCACACGTTATTGTGGAACGCTTTTCACACTGACACTTTGTTTGACAATCGTAGCAAACTGTGCAATTTTTTCTTGGTGCTGAGCAGTCGTGTTTCCGTCTGTGGTGTTCAGAAAATTCAATTCTAAAAAATGGTGAAAGTTGCAGTGAAAGGAAAGAGGAGCAGAATTGTTCTAACATTTGCTACAAAAGCACATTTTGCAAATTTCCCCAAATGGTTACATAATTTAAAAAAAGGGGGAATAACCACCCCTAAACCACCCCCAACCACCCTTAAAAAAAACAAGGCAAAAATCATGGAACAGATCGCACAGCGTCAACTTCAGATGAGCAAGCTTTTTTTTTTTTTTTAGACGGGATGGAAAATCTGCAACCAGACACCTGAAGAACTCAGGGTGTGGGATGAGGGTGCCAACTCCTCGACCCACTAAAAACCCACCCGTGCCTTTAGCCCTGGTCCCTCCCCGGAACCACCTTTCGGTATTACTTCGGGGAGGGGGCTATTGTGCTTGTTAAGCACCCACTATGTCTAACTACTTAGGGCTTTAGTAGTTAGGTGGTCCCTGCGACCTGCCTTTGATCGTTTCGCCATTTTTGTTGGAGATCAAGGACGATCTGGGAGGCTGCTACGCATACCGCGTCCCAGACGTCCCGGTCTTGACACATCCTCTGGACCAAGTTATCCGGAGTCGTATCGCGACCGCATACGGCCATCATGCCGGATCTCGCGCCGTCGAAGCGAGGACATGCGAAAAACACATGTTCTGCAGTTTCTTCGACTCCCGCGCACTCACTGCATGCGGAGGACTGTGCATGCCCATATTTATGCAGGTATTGTCTAAAACAGCCGTGGCCAGACAATATCTGCGTTAAGTGGAAGTTCACTTCACCGTGTCGCCTACCGACCCACCCGGTTAGTTCCGGGATTAGTCGGTGGGTCCACCGACCTTTGGTGGAGTTGTTCCATTCCCTCTGCCACTTAACCATGGATGCGGCTCTAGTGGTCTTTCGGATACCTCTTGTTCCACGTTGCTCGAAGCACTCTACGTCCTCTTTTATGACGATGCCTATTGGCATCATCCCCGCTAGGACGCAGACCGCGTCGCGTGATACCGTTCGGTATGCACTCACCACTCTTAGGCACATAAGCCTGTGTGTACTCTCGAGCTTATTTGCGTAGCTCTTGGTACTCAAGGCGGTGATCCATGCCGGCCCGCCGTACCTAAGTATGGACAGGGCGACACTGGCCAGGAGTTTACGCTTACTCCCTTGCACCGCCGAGCTATTCGACATCATGCGGGATAATGCCGATATAGCCATAGAGGCTTTCTTGCAGGCGTAATCGACGTGACTGACACAGGACAGCTTGTCGTCGATCATAACCCCAAGATACCTCAAGAACCTCTTCGATTCTACTGTGCAGTTACCTGCACTAATCGTCGCATGTTGCTCCGATTTTCGATTGTTCACCACCGTGACCTCGGTCTTATGGTGGGCTAGCTCCAATTGCCTGGAGCTCATCCATCTCTCCACAATGCCAATGGAGTGTGAGGCCGTTAACTCGACCTCCTCGATGGATTCACCACATATCTCCAGGGTGATATCGTCTGCGAACCCGACGATCTTTACCCCGCTCGGGAACTCAAGCCGCAGTACCTCATCGTACATCGTGTTCCATAACACCGGACCCAGGATCGAACCTTGCGGGACGCCTGCGGTGATCTGCACACGTTTCTGGCCTGCCTCTGTATTATATACCAGTACGCGATTCTGGAAGTAGCTTCCGAGAATCTTGTACAGGTACCCAGGAACCTGAAGGCGTTGGAGCGAGTCGGCGATAGCCGCCCAACTGGCGCTGTTGAACGCATTCCTCACGTCAAGGGTGACCACCGCACAGTATCGTACTCCTCGCCTCTTGCGCTGGATTGCCACCTCGGCCGTCTTGGTGACGGACAGGATGGCATCCACCGTCGACTTCCCTTTACGGAAGCCAAACTGATTACTTGACAGACCGCGTATACCCTCCGTGTATGTTGTCAGTCTGTTGAGGATTACCCTCTCGAGCACCTTACCCGCTGTATCCAACAGACATATTGGTCTATATGCCGATGGATCTCCTGGTGGCTTCCCTGTCTTTGGTAGCAACACAAGGGTCTGAATTTTCCAGGCGTCTGGGAAGACGCCCTCGTCCAGACACTTTTGCATCACCACCCTGAACATTCCGGGATCCAGCAAGATAGCCGTCTTGATGGCCAGGTTCGGAATACCATCCGGTCCCGGCGCTTTGTTCACCTTTAGCGACTTTGCTATCGCAATGAGTTCATCATTCGTCACCGTCGCCTCGTCGCCGACCCCCGTTGTGCCGTTGTCGGTGCCCACGTGGTCACGGGTGTTCGGCTGAGCCGTCCACCCTTCCGTCGCTATGACAGCGTTAAGGTCTGGGATACTGGAACGCTGGTCATGGGACACGTCTACGGCGGCGGGGGGCCATGGACTTGGGTCGTGGCTCGGAAAGAGTCCCCCAACGATCACCTGCAGCAGCTCTGGTGAACGCTCGGTTGGAGCCGCCGATCCTCTGGTTTTGGCCATTACAACCCGGTAGGCGTCACCCCACGGATTCGTATTGGCCTTCTGACACAGACCCTCGAAGCAGGCTCGCTTGCTGGCCTTTATCTCCCTCTTTAGTGCGGCCTTCGCGGCGACTAGCGCCCCTCTGCGCTCGATTCTATCGGCGTCTGACCGCGCTCTTTGCACCCTCCGTCTTGCGTGGAGGCATGTTCTTCGGAGGTCGGCGATCGACTCCGTCCACCAATACACCGGCGATCTTCCATTCCTCGGTTTGACTTCCCTCGGCATGGTCGCATCGCACGCTCGTGTAAGTGTCATAACGAGTCTTTCGCCGCAAGGTTCCTGGGTTTCGCGTAAGTTTCGTTCCCTCTCAAGCGCCTCTTTAAAAACCTCTACGTCAAAGTAGGACGTCCTCCATCTGCGGGCGAATGGAGTGGATGCTCCTCCTTCCGCACGCTGCCTTGTATTGTGGACGATACAATAACGTACCGCCAAGTGGTCGCTATGGGTGTAGCCATCATCCACCCTCCAATTGCTAATTAGCCCAGGACTGCTAAATGTTATATCGATAATCGATTCCGCTCCATTTCTATGGTAGGTACTCGTGGTACCAGCAAGCTTTTAGAAATATATGTCTGTACAGGTTCTCATATAAATTCATAGTCTTCAGACAAACGGAAAACCTTCAAAAGGGCTAAGTATCCGCTTCTCAACGAAGCTCTGTACATTTGGTTTCTGCAGAAACGTGAATGTCATATCCATGTTAGCCAGGATTTGTTGACGGTTCAGGCAACTAAACGGTACGGAAAGTTGTACAATGATGAAACATTCAAAGGGAGCTGTGGATACATCGTGAATTTCGTGAAACGACACAACACCAGGTTTCTGAAAATTACGGGAGAGAAACTTTCGAACAATGCTGCAACCGTTGATTCGTAAATTGGACATTTTGCAACCATCGTTCTGCATTTATCTTCCAGCCAGATTTTCAACGCGGACGAGAGCGGGCTGTTTTTTAAATGCACTCCTTCGTCAACATTTGTCACAATGGACGAACCATCAGCTCCAGGAAGAAAGGAGAACAAGAAGCGTGTGACATTTATGCATTGTTCAAATGCCGATGGTTCGCTCAAACTTCCGCTTATGATGATTGGAAAGTCAAAACGACCAAGAGCATTGAAGAACATCTAAGGAGTGTATCGAAAATAAGCTATCCACACACTTTCTTTCAAATTTTGTTGAAAACCGATATTTTATTCATACAAAAAATTGATCCTTTATTGTACGAGGTTAAACTTGAACATAATGAAGACCGGATGAAATTTAAGTTATTCCTTCACGAATTTTCGAACTTTGGATCGAATGCTCTTCATTAAGTTCCGGACAAGTGTTGCATCGCATTTTTTGGACGCTTGAGCCCAAATTTTTTTGAACTCCTGCATGTTCCCAGCTGCTCTACCAGTCTTCTTGAAGACCCTCTTCACGATTGCCCAGTAACGTTCGATGGGTCGAAGCTGAGGGAAATTTGGTGGATTGATATTTTTCTCAACGAAATCTATACCCTTTTTCGCAAGCCAATTGAGAGTGGTTTTGGCATAGTGAGCCGACGCTAAATCCGGCCAAAACAGTGGAGGTGTACTATGCTTCTTATATAAAGGCAACAATCTCTCCTGGAGACACTCAGATCGATAGATTTCCGCATTTATAGTTCCGGTAGTGTAAAAAATGGTTGACTTCAAACCACAGGAACATATTGCTTGCCATACCAGTACCTTTCGATCGAATTTCTCCACTTGAATCGACCTGTTCGCATCGCTCACATCCTCTCCAGCGACGGCAGTAAATTATTGTGGACCTGGAAGGGTTTTTGAGTCCTCCTTTACATAGGTCTCATCGTCCATCAAAACGCATGCATCCGGACGCTGCAAAAGACGCGAATACAATTTCCAGGCCCTTGTTGCTGCTCGCTTCTTCTGTTCTGCACTTTGTTTCGAGATTTTCTGCTTCTTGTAGGTCTTCAGGTGGTTTCGCCTCTTGATACGCTGGATCATTCCGACACTCGTTTCTGCTTTTTTGGCCAAATCACGTATTGACATTGATTTGTTCTTCATGATTAGAGATACCACTTTCTGCTCCAGTTTCGGGTTGGAAGAACCGGGTTTTCTGCCTCTTCCTGGTAGCACATCCAAAGAATAGTGTTCCCCAAACTTATTAATGATGGTTTTAACACTCGCATGATTAATTCCTAACCGCTTCGCCAATTTTCGCATAGTAATACCCTTCTCACTTAGCCATGTGTCCAGAACCTTAATTTTCACTTCCTTTTCAATACGCGACATTTTGAAAACGCAGAATTTGAACCGCACAAACAAGTAAACAAAAGAAAGCTGACAGTCAAACGCACAGCATGCAGTGTTCAGAGCATAAAAAACCATCACAAATACATGCGTACAACGCAAATGTATGTGGATAGCTTATATTCGATACACTCCTTATGAGCTGCCCGTATACTATGCTTCATCAAAAAATGGCCGGGATGGCCCGGCAGTTGTTTAAGGAGTGGTTTTTCAAGGAGTTCGTTTCTAAGGTCACGGCATTTTTGGAAGGTGCTAAACTGCCGGTGAGGGCTGGCTTAGTGCCGGACAACTGTTCCGCACATTACAGCGTCGATGAACTTAGAACTGCAGATGGAACAATCTCTACGATCTTCCTACCACCAAACACAACAGCCTTGTTGCAGCCAATGGACCAGAACGGCATCCAGATGGTCAAGTCCAACTACAAGCAAAAGCTTTTGCGTGAGCTTCTTGGACGTCAAGGAGAATTCGACGACATGGTCACGAAAATCAACATCAAGGATGCTATGTTTTGGGTAGCCGAGGCTTGGGACGAGGTACCGGCTGATTCCATTGCCAAATCATGGAAAATGCTGTACACAGAAGCAGAACTCGATGATGAAGATGGCATCCCGTTGGCGGTTGTACGAGAACGCTTGCTATCGATTAAGCAGTAATTGATGGACCAGGACAATACCGTACACGAAGAGGACATGGAGTTTGACGTCTTGAACGACGATGATATTGTGAACATCGTTTTTCACCCGAACACATCATTCTACGATGGCGAAAATTCAGTTGCAATTGTTGAAAAATCAAGTGCTTCACCAGTTTTGGAACCACACCAGATTGATGTGGATGACGTTTCTGATCTGAATTGTATTTCAAATGAAGTAGCTTTGTCGGGAATCGATCAAGTAATTGCTTAGGCAGAGGAAAATGGACTTCCATTAGAAAGGCAACTCCTGCTACGAGAAGTACGTGGAAATGTTCTAGAGAAAATAATTGGTTCACAGAGAGTTTGATTTTTTTCTCGTGCGTTGTTACTAAATGCATGAATTTGTTTTTATACTTGAATAAACAATAAGTTACCTGGAAAATTTTACTATTTTTATTAACCACGAATGTAATTACAAAGGTTCTGCGATGACAATGTAACAAATGAGGATATTTAAACACTTCCTACAACCCCTATCCCGAGCCCTACTCTTTATTGCTACGATCATGTTTGTTCAAATGATCATACATATTGAAATACATATCTTATCAATTTATAGTGTTGACCGTATACAACTAATAATCAAGACTAAATATATTCAGCCCCTCCTATTCCTACACAACAAACATCGGTGTTGAATTAGAGCTTGTTCAAACAATTTTGGAGAAGCTATTCAGCTATTCTAGAAGGAACAGCTGAATAGCTTCTCCAAATTTGCTTGAACAAGCTCTAATTCAACACCGATGTTTGTTGGGTAGCTACGTTCATGTTTCTTCCAATTATCATATTTTGAATGGAAATTAAATAGATATACTCATTGGAATTAATTAATTTGACATACACTACAGTAAATCGAGTTTTATCATACGAAACAAGCCTTCATGCCCTCTCCTTCTAGCTACGTCCAATAGTGTGAAAATAATCATGCTATTTATTATTATACATACTCAATTATTTCAAATTCCTGCATAAAAACTAAAAAAATTGTAACAAAAATACTCCGGATAATCGAGTCTAAAACTCCGGATAATCGAATCCCGGATAATCGAGTCTCCGGATAATCGAGTCCGACCTGTATTTGTTTACATGTTTTTCAGCTGTTTAAAAATTTAAGCCAAAATTCTTTAATATAGCAACACAGCCTATTCATAAACTTGGTTTAAAAAAGCTCGAAAGTTTTCCACGCAGTTAGAGTAGATCCACTTTCGACGAGATTAACACGCATTTTTTAAGTTTTTCCGTTTGTTTCTAAACCGCTGAACTCGGTATCTGCTTATCAATAATTCTGAACTCTCATCGAGAATTAACTATTAATCATCAGAACTCCCTTTGATTACCCGTCGAATCCTTTGATCTCAGCAAGCCATTCTACCAGCTCATTTCTCTCACCACCATCCCACAATCTAATCCCACCTCGCACGTCACACCCGAAACTCCTGGCACTAGAAATTTATTCACCTCATTAATATTCTGCCACTGGGCTGAGATTGAAACTCTCGCTGTTTCCAATGACGCTTTATTAACGAAACTCTAGTAGGTAGTGATGGCACCGCCAGCATCGTCAGAGCTCCATCGAAAAGATTCCTACTTGAAAAGAATTTTCAATTAGATCACACCTCGCTCGCCTCATGCCAAAGTGCTCACGACGTCGTCTTCGTCGTCGTCGGCGTCGCCATTGGGTAGCAACTTAAGCCCGAATGCCTCATTAGAGACAACTCTTCCATCCCAACGGCCACTCGCTCTCGGGCTGCTGCATAGATACATGGCATTGTTGGAACAAAGTTGGAGCCTGTCCTCTTTTGTGAGCGTTAAGGATTTTTCAATATTCATTCCCCGCTGAGAATGAAAACATTCTTGATGCTCCAAAGTGGCACTCCATTGTTCGCTGAAAGTGTAGTAAGCATAAAATGGGAAAATTGTTCTGGATCAACAAGTCCAAGTCCTAAGAAAGGATTAAATCTTCCGTCAAGTTCTACCAGAATGAAGGGGAAGAAGAAGAAAAAAAAAAAAAAAGCTTCATCCAATTTGCATTTCAAATGAAACCGTCGAATCAATAATGAATCATGCGCTTGGATTCCCCCATGGCGTTTGATTTAATGAGCGTCGCTCTTTCGGAAACTTTCATGCCAGGATCAACAATTCCAAAGTTTCGTTCCTTCGGGTTCTTAGTCTGCCTGGAACGAAAAGCCATCAGCTGATTCTTTGTTGCTGAATCAGCTTCTTTTGTCCAATAAATGGTTCTTACTTGCTTCTTCATATACAGCAGAGCTATAAATTACTCTTGCCTCATTTGTTTTAACGGCTCCGATCCCGAGAGTTTAGAGTTTACGAGCTCATATTGCTGGTTGCTGTCGATGGACTTTTGCGGGCGACATAAGAAGCAGCACATCATCAATCAAATTGGGTCGGGCGGGGCTTGTGTGTGCGTGTGTGTACTTTTGCCGAAGACGTACGCATAATTTAACGTACGTAGTTAGTGTGTTGCTTTGTTTCCGGAGAAGACGGATCTGCCACCTCGTGTGTTTGATGGAGTGATGAAGGGAGCTGATTGTTTCCAAGGAAACTTGTGACTTGCTTTTAACGATGCATGTATGGTAAGCGATCACAAGACAAAGGCAATTTTGCCAACCGTGATATGTTTGCATATCCGACGGAATCTGCAATCAGCCTGGATCGGAGGGTTTGGGCTGGTTGATTGTCGGTGGTTAATCGAGCTGCTGACAGGGCTTTAAGATGGTGAACTGCTGAGTTATTACACTGCTGACTAAATTGTATTCAAGTTTCTTCGAAAGATCTATCAGACATACTTTATGGAGGAGTGTAGCACGCTATCCGAAGGGTAATTGGTTGGCCGTGTTAAGGTTCTTTTGAGTGAGCGCATGAACATAATAATAGGTAATCACATTACCCAAAATTCATGTAAACTTCGGAGTGGCATTCAGGACATAATAAGCAGTCAAAAAAACTGTAGTGTTTACTCGTTTTGGCAAATTTTAAGGTAAGAGTATATCGTCAAATGACAGCTCGCTGATCGGGTCGTATTAGGCTTTTTGACGTTTAATCACCACACCCTTTCTGGCGCATGCAGAGGAATGATGGTTTGTTTTCCTCCAAAAGATTTTCCTTCTTACTTGCACTCCTTTGATCTAAATGGCGCTTTAGTGTGCGTGCGTTCAAGGTCACTAAGCCTAATATTCTCTTTCTCTATACTTACTACCTACGCATACATACATATGTATTCTGATAAAACAGGAACGGCGAATAGAATCCAGACTTAGTCTAGTTGGATACCTGAACTAAAAACAGTGTTTATTAAAGCGATTCCGAAAAGACTTAACAGTGGCGACAAGTTCGGATTAGAACCCCAGTGAATATATTTTTTCGGTTTTATTTTTGTAGTGAATTTTTCCGGCAATCAACCGAGTGGAAGGTGCACTTCAAGTGATCGCTTTACAATTACCGCAAAGCAACGAAGGTGACCTCGTGGTTGAAAGGTTGGATTCCTCAGTCTTCTGAAGTCGGCCATTGTGGTACTGCCTTTGTCTGGAGTATATTGTGGTATAACGAACGGTACCTTGACGCAATTTTGGTTCAGGGAGACCGGTTGATCAATTATGTAATGGAAAATTCCATCTAACTGGATCGAGGTGCCCCGATTGTTGGCTTTGAAACGCTCTCGTTGAAGGTGGATTACTATCCACAGGTAATAACCGGTGAGTCACAGGAAGAGTGCTCACGAAGCCGAGTCAAAAAGGAAGAAAAGGATTGCTGCAGCCGAATTCCGAGCACAAAATTTCTTCGAAGAAAAGAAAATTCCGAAGAGATTTTGAAAATTTTCTTTTTGTGGAATTCCGAATGTTTGTGGAAAGAAAATTTTTGACGTTTGGAAAAGAAAAAGAAATTAATTCGAGATTTATGCGGAAGAAACACATAAAGAAAATTGCCGCTGCTCATAAATTTTATCAAGTCATATAAGTAACAGTTGTTTTGATCGGTCTTAAACATGGACGCATTAATTGTTTCTTATTATATCGCAAGAAAAAAGTGGTACAAGCAACAGGAAAAGTTAAAATTGATTCGACATCGTCGGTATTTGAGAGACATTAGCAATCCATTCGAAATATCGAATGGAACTTTTGAAAAACTGTTTCGAATGCCAAAATGTTTGGCTGAGAAGCTCATCGATTTGATGGATCGACCTCTAAATGAGATTCCTTTAAAAGATGAAAGAACCACTACAATAGCGGTACATTTACAGGTTCTTACAACGATGAGGTACCTTGGATCAGGTAACTGTTTGATTAAATTGATGTGATGTCATCATTTATATGGGAGTTAACCTGTTTCATACTGTCAAATATCGCACAATAACATAAAAATCGATTTATCAAATTTTAGGCTCTCATCAAGTAACAGTTGGACAAGACAATTTGTTGGCGGTGTCACAAACAACATGCCATCGTATGCTTAAAAATGTTATCGTGGCAATGGATAAATATCTTTTGGGTACCTTTGTTGTATTCCCTACAACTGATAATGAGCTCATTCGAATTAAACAAAGATTTTTTGAACAGCTTGCTATTTTGAGTCCCTCAAAAGAAGTTGAGCACGTCTACTTAAACAGAAAAGGTTATCATTCGAAGAATGTTCAATTGATTTGCGATATTGATCTTCGCATATTCAATGTGAATGCCAGATTCGGAGGTTCAACCCATGATGCATTCATATGGAAACGTAGCCAAGTGCGACAATTTCTGAAGTATCGACATGATAACGGAAGCAGAAACACGTTTTTGCTAGGAGACGGAGGTTACCCAACGGAGCCATGGCTTCTTGTACCATACTCAAGGACTGCAAGGCAGGCAGAAACTGACTTCAACACAGCCCACTGTAAGGCACGAAATCCAGTGGAGCGGTGCAGCGGGTGTCTGAAGTCTAGATTCAGATGTATTTCACGTGACTCTCTCCTACGATATGAAAAGGACTTCTGTGGTCAAATTATCAATTGCTGTGTGATAATTCATAACTTCCTTATTAATCATAAATACCCAGTAGAAGACATTTTGAATGAGGATCTAAACAATGACGGGAATGATGTCAATCAAAGTGCGGAACAGGTTGGCCATAATGATGATAATGATGGACTATTAGACGTAGGAAGAAGAGAAAGACAAAACATTGTAAATAATTATTTCCACTAATGTAAAGATTCCATATGACTATATTTCAATAAATGACTATTTCAACAAAGGTAGATCACAAAGTGGAAAAAAATCAACATTGGTGATTGCGATTAAAATACTGCTGTAGGGTTTGGTCAATTGCTTTCAATGCATCGATTTTTTGTTGCTTGAGTTCAAGCTTTCTCTCCTCGATGTTTAACATCCTCTCTTGCAGATCAAGTTTCCGTTTCTTGTCTTCGTTCTAGTCCGCCTGCATGGATTGAAGCGTTTTGAGAATGTGCGATTCCATTGTTTGTACTCCAGTGTCTGAAAATCGCTGTCCTCTGCCGAGTTGTGAATGCTCAGGTAGTTCTTCGTCGTCATTGAAATCCACTGTCAGAGTCTAATAAGAATAAAATCGTGAGGAACAAGAGGTAAAGCACTAATAACATTATCTTACCGGTTCATTGAAGCCACCCTCCTGAGTTTTGCCGTCCCCGTCTAATGTATCTTTCTGCATGACAGCAAGAATCATATTCTCGAGCTCCGAAAGAATATATCGCTTCTTCTTGACCAATCCGTTCTCTCCGCTCTGTCGGTTTTGGATTCCCAACCACTTTGTTTTTGTTTTCTGTTTCATGAAAGTTCCCATTGCTCCGCCGATTGCATTCAGCGTCTTGCTTAGCTCAGCCCATTTTTGTCGTTGCAGCTCTTTCCCACGCAATGACTGGAACCGGTTGTTGGCGAAGTCCAAATTCTGGGTCATGTAGTCCACCAAGTATTTTTTTTTTTTTGATCCATCGTGATGTACTTTTTGAGTCTAATGCCAATTAATCGATTAATTAATTAATTGAAGATATTTTGAACAAATTCTTACTTACGCTGTGGTAGATGCCATTCTCAATATTTTTTGTACCGATTTGCACTTTTTGACATTAAATTTCACTGCTGCAGATAAGCATCACCGTTTGTTTACAAACACGGACTTTTCTAGAATAAGTTTTGAAAATATCTCAATGAAGATATTGTCATTTGACGACAGATCAATTAATTGTTAATTCGTACCCGTTTGAGTCACTTGGCGTTGTTTTACTTGCGTAGTTTGAACTATATTATTAAGAATAGACTAATATGTCGTTTGATATTTGATGAGAAAGCCTATTCGGTGCAAAATATCAAAACAACCAAAAAGATCGCAGCAAAAAATCTAATGAACAACAGGACGTTTTGAACTATCATTTGAGAAAAACTTCTTAATGCCATCTAGCGGTCATAACGAAAAGCAAATTTTTTTCTTCAAGCGAAATAATTGTTTTCTCTTTTTCTTCAATGTATCGGAATTCGATTGAAAGAGAAGAAAATTGGTTGAAGAGAAAAAGATTAGGAGAATTTATTTTCTTGAAGGCATTTTTGATATTTTTCTTTGAACACGGGAATTCGGCTGCTGGTGAGTCGATTCCTTTTATTTTATTTGAAAGAGTTTTGCGACAATACCATTTTTTCTTTCGATTTTTTTGTCCGGTATTGCCAAATTTTGCCCGATTGTTTAAAATTATGTGAAAAACTATTGTGGACTTCTATTGTGTTTCAACATTGTCTTAAATAGGGTATAGTTGAGTATCACACAAAAGCCTTTGTAATCAAAATAAAACAGGGCGCAATCTGCACTTGCAACCAGTATTGAACCTTATAGGAAAGGTGCGGTTTTTACTGAGTGGGCAGAGCGTTTGGAATATCTTTTTTTGATCAATGCTGTTCAGGAAGAACACTAGGAGGCATATTTAGCGACGTAAAAGGTTGAATCTGTTGAAGATTCAGCGGTCCTAGCAGTCAAACTCCAGGCAGAATTTAAAGGGAACCTCGTACTTACCGGCAGCGATGGACAGAAGCTGCAGCGGTATGTGTCCCAAACAAAATGAGTCCACGAATGGAGAATGTTAGACCGAAACACTGACAAAAAAAAGGATGAACTTCAACAGCGACCACTCAGGGAAAGGCAAATCCTCGCTTATGTGCAGGACTACGTAAGGCTGGTTTAAGCAGAGAAGGATGAAAAACCTTTATGATACACCGGAGATCAAATCTACCTTAAACTTTGTTTTATAAAATTGCTATTGGTTAGCTGTCACAAATGTTAATATTTCTACCGTCAAGCATTTCAAAAACCCAGTCGTGCCTTGTGAAAAAATAATAAGCACAATGTTTTTTAAGAGCTGTTTTGGGAATGCGTGATCTTCCCTAGATGCAAGCGATTTACGAATTTCTTTGTTTGTCTGATCTAAGAGTGTAATGTCATCACCCCCTCCCTTTCACTCTAGTAAATTCCCTGCCATTGTGTCCCAGTTACACGGTGTTCAATAAGTTCGAATACAAGTTTTCATCATTGCGTAGGTATGCGCCATGTACATATTCTGCATTGGTATTGGTGTCAGCTTTAGCTTCATTCATACGCTACCGAATGTGCGCGGTGTTGACATTCTGTTAGTTGTTGTTTGTTTGTTACGCGCGATGAAAGAGTATCGGGACTTCGTAATTAAGCGTTTTTTGAACGGTGAGCGACCCGGCGATATATTCCGGCTGCTGAAAGCGCATGGGGTCAAGCGGAACTTTGTCTACACGACCATCAGGCGATACCGGGAGACGTCCTCGACCAATGACCGTGCGAGATCCGGTCGGCCGCGTTCAGCGAGGACGCCACGGGTCATCAAGATCGTGAGGGAGCGAATTCGGCGCAAAAAGAACCGCTCAATCCGGAAAACGGCTGCAGATCTCAACGTTTCCATTGGAACCGCTCACACCATACTCACCAAGGACCTTGGTTTCAGGCCTTACAAAAAACGTAAGGTCCATGGCGTTTCGGAGGCTACCAGCAAAAAGCGGTTGGATCGAGCTAAGAGGATCCTCTCTCGGCACGCTGGTCAGGAGTTTGTTTTTTCGGACGAGAAACTGTTCGTGCTGCAGCAGCCGCACAATGTGCAAAATGACCGGGTGTGGGCGCCATCGAGGGACAGCATTCCTGAATCCAATATAAACATCCCTCGGTTCCAAAGTGCCGCGTCGGTGATGGTTTGGGGGGCAGTATGCAAACGTGGTAAGCTACCCTTGGTGTTTATTGAAAAAAACGTCAAAATCAACGCGGCGTATTACAAAACTGAGGTTTTGGAAAAGGTTGTTGCCCCCAGTCTCCGAAGCCTCTACGGCGATGAGCACTACGTGTTCCAGCAGGACGGTGCACCAGCCCATACGGCAAATGTGGTTCAAGCCTGGTGTCGGGACAATTTAACCGACTTTCTGGACAAAACTTTGTGGCCTCCCAGCTCCCCGGACTTGAATCCTCTCGACTTTTTTGTTTGGTCCTATATGATGGCGAAGCTGAACGAATACAAGGTCAGCACTTTGGATCATTTCAAGACGGTAATTCTCAAAATCTGGGACGAAATGCCCATGCAGTCCGTGCGTGCCGCCTGTGACGCGTTCGAGAAACGTTTGAAGCTCGTTAAGGAGTACAAAGGGGGGGTCATTCCAAGAGAAATGTTGTAAACGTTCCTTGTAAACATAGCTTTCAATAACATAAATCCAAAAAATAAAAAAACATGTTTTCATTTTTTTAACAAATTTTGAAAGTGTATCCGAACTTATTGAACACCGTGTATATTATCCTTTTGTTTCCGTGCTACTTGTACCTGCCCAGCAAGCTGTGGTCACCCATCTGCAGCATAGTTCCTGTAAGGGACTACAGGGACCGAGGATCTGGTAGATGTCGCAACCATGAGCAGCAACAAATACCTGAAATAAGTTACCTGCCTAGCCCCTTCCAAACAATAATGTGACCCATTAACCTCGAGCTAGCCACGAGTAATTGGCACCCCACTTTAATAAAATCGAAAGAGAAAAATTCTCGGAAACTTTTTCAAACAGACGTATGTCATTTTGTAAACAAAGAGGGGAAGTAAGATTCAAAAGTAAATTTCTCGAAATTCTCAGTACCCTCACATAAAGTAGCATCACAATCATGTAAAGCAATGTTATTCCTTGTGTTGGTGGCCCAAGTTTGCATGAAAGTGCTAAGGGTTTCGAGACATTTACGTTTGAATCTTACTTCCCCTCTTTGTTTACAAAATGACATACGTCTGTTTGAAAAAGTGCCCGAGAATTGTTAACTACAATATTGAATATCGGCTCCGCAAAGTGTTACACACGCCTGAGCCTAATAAATAAACGAACTGATTAAAAAAAAAGTACAATGTTTTGTTTTGTAGCGCCCCTGACATATTTTTTAGAGAAGGAGTGGGATGTGGGATATACCCTAACCCGCTGCAGAATCCATCTTGTACCTTCACCCCCCTGCAACCGAACGAACGCACTCGCACGCACACACTCACACTCTCGATACATATCGTTCACCCAACAAGCTCGGGCATTTGTGTTCCACATTCCCCCCATTCAACAGTCAACCGTCTTCGGTGCAAGTAGTGCAGTAAGTGGTTCCTGCGTTAGACGATTCCCGTAAACCGGAATGTTAAATTCCACAAGTCCTAACCGCTAACCCCCAGTTTTATTTTTTTGGGTTGGGGATTAATAGATAGTTGGCACCGAGGGACCGCTTGATTGCGGTATATCGTATAAATGAAGGAAAAAGAAAAAAAGAAAAAAAAAAAAAAATTTTTTTTTTTTTAAAGAAAAAAAAAGACACTATTTTTTTTTTTTGTAATAAAAAAAAAAAAAAAAGAGGAAAAAAAAAACAAAAATACACCCACCCCCCCGCCCCTGAGCAGGCACCCTGCTCACTGACGCCGCACGCCACAAAATTTATTTTTTTTTTGTGCGTTTTTTTTTATTTTTTGCTGAAGATGTTTGGTAGTTTCCCAAAAATCTTCAATTGGGCGAAGTCGTGGCACGTTTGGAGGGTTTTCAACCTTCAGCACATAAGGGATCTTCATGCTTTCCATGGCTTCCAAAGATTTCTTCGCATAATGGCTCGATGCTAAATCCGGCCAGAACACTACTTTTCGTCCACGATGTTTTTGAGAAATAAACTGTTTCACCTTAGGCAAGCAGGTTTCAATATAACGATTTGTGGTGATGGCCAACCCCGATTCAAAGAAAACAGGTTTTGACATTCCAAGTCGGCTGATTGCCAACCAAAGCAACATTTTCCCTGGGAATTTCGTATGTTCAACAAACTTCACATCTTCTTTCACCTGTGCTTTGGGACTGTCGTAGAAGTATTTTCCTTGCCATTCATTTCCATCCAACGTGAAATAAGTCTCGTCATCCATGATGCAAAGTACATCGTTTTTCGCTTGAAAAACATTTCGGACAAGCTTTCTCAATCGTACTTTCTGAACAGCAGCTTGAGTTTCTGACACTTTCGGTTTCACTTTTCTTGACCGCTTCTTGATCCCAGCTTCATCCAAAACCTTTTTGACAGTTTGGTGGTGACAATTAAACGTTTTTCCAAGTTATCTGTACGACTTTGCCACCCGACCTTCTGTCAACCGTATTAAATTTCGTTTCACTGAAGAATCTCTCAAACTGGACCAATTTCCTGAACCGATCTTCCGAGTTGTTGTTTTTCGCATTTGGTAGGACGAAAGAATGCTGTATATGGTTCGACGACTTATTCCCATGTCCATAAAATGACGCACTACCTTCGATTTCGGCCAATCTGGATGAGCGTTGCAAAAATTACAAATGAGTTTCCGGCGTTGTTCCTCCTGATTACTCATGTTTCGTCTTGTAATAGATTACCGACAACTTGAACACTTGGAACTGAAGTATGACAGAGCTGTTAAAAACTTGACATCGATCAGCTGTAGAATCGTTAGGGTTGTGATTGAAGCAGGGCTGTGAAAATGTGTGCAGATTTCACTATCCATACGTTATAGCCTTCCAGCAGCAGCTACTTAGTGAGGAAAATTTGACAATAGCAACTGCAGAAAAACTTATTGCTACCTGTGAGGTTGCGGGGGCAAACACAAGAGGTTTAGCAGACAATAGTGAAGTGGAAAGGGTAGCTACTGTCACATCGACAAATAAATCAGATGTTATCCCACAACATTAGAAAACTACTGGCAACGTTTGATATGGCTAGGGCTGGAAACACTAACAACAATGAGGGACACAGTAAAGGGCCGGTGAAATCTAGGCTTGGTTTTGGATCTGATAATCTAGGAAGCCAGATGCGTCATAATGAACGGATGAGACCATATAATCCCAGGATGCGGAGCGACTGGAAGAGCAACAGGGAGAAGCAGAGAGGACAATACGCCGACTTAAATTGTGACTTCTGCGGAGTTTAAGGCCATTTTAAGCGCACGTGCTTCAGATTAAAGAATATGAAGAGGGATGCCGTCAACTTCAGGAAAAACCAGAGCCGACTAAGGACGATGGTTTGGCGGAGCTGTTTAACAGGTTGAGAGCTGATGATTCCGGTAGCGAGGATGATTGGGATGCACGTGATTTTGAGTGATTGGATGTGACGTCTACTAAATGTAACCCTTGTATACTAAATTTACTGGTTGAACGCAGAAAATTGGAAATGGAAGTAGATTGTGGAGCCTCAGTCTCAGTGATTGCTAAAAGCGACTATGTGAAAAAAATTGTAAAATCTTTAGCACATTGTAAAAGAAAATTTGATTGTTGTCAATGGGGACAAACTCGAAATTGAGGGAGAAGCAAATGTTTTAGTTGAGTTTCGTGAAAAAAACAGCGATAATAATTTCATTCCACTGATGGGTAGAACGTGGTTGGATATGTTTTCCCGGATTGAAGAGATTTTTTCACCAATTCGGGGATTAACAAGTTGTTGATGGACTAGACCGATGCAACAGTTAGAAACATAAACAAGCATTTCCAACTATTTTGACCAGAGATTGTTCCCTGCCCATTAAGGGACATGAAACCGATTTAGTGTTGAGAAGTTACGTACCGATTTTCAAAAAGGCATACAAGTTTCCTAACCGCTTGAAATATAAGGTTTTAGAACACTTAGATGAACTTGAAAAACAAAATGTCATAACACCAATCAAAATAAGCGAATGGGCCTCCCCACTAGTAATTGTAATGAAGAAGAATAATGGCATTCGGTTGGTGATTGATTGTAAGGTGGCAATCATCAAAGTGATCATACCAAATACTTACCCTTTATCAACAGCGAAGGATATTTTCGCTGGTCAAGCGGGATGAAAAGTAAAGTTGTTTGCGCATTGGATTTGGAAGGGGCTTATACACAACTATTGTTATCTGAGAGGTCAAGAACGTTCATGATTATCAACACAATTAAAGGACTTTATGTATGTAATCGATTGCCGCAGGAAGCTTCATCAAGTGGTTCAATAATTCATTAAATTAAGGACCAAATTTAGCACGGGATTGATTTTGTTTACTGTTATTTGAACGATATACTAATTGCTGAAAAAAATAAAATAGAATTTAATGAAAGGTAGCTGATAGTTTTAAAAAGGTTTTCAGATGCCAACATTAAAGTAAATTTGGACAAATTTCGCGTTTTCGTTACAGAATTTGATTATTTGGGACACATAACCAGTCTACAGCCATGCCCTGACAAAATTCAGACAATTCAAAAAGCAAAACCTCCACAAAATGAAATGGAATTAAAATCATTCCTTTGTGTTATCAATTACTAAAATAAATTTATCCCACATTCATCTGTGAAGTTGTTTCATTTGTATAATTTGTTAAAGAATAAAGTAAAATTTGTCGGCGATGAGAAATGTATAGCAGCATTCGAAGAAAGTAAAAATTTACTTGTTCATACACAATTTTTAGAATTTTACGATCCAAAAAAACCTATTGCGGTTATGTCAGACGCATCCAGCTTTGGTTAAGGAGGAGTCATTTCTCATATTATTGACGGAGCTAAAAAGCCAATAAGTTTTTCATCTTTTACGCTAAATGCAGCGCAACGTTAATATCCTATATTACATCTTAGAAAGTACCATTAAAAAGTTTCACAAATATTTATATGGAGAGAAATTCCAAGTTTTTTAGATCATAAGC
Organism: Aedes koreicus; assembly: GCA_024533555.2. Taxonomy (NCBI): domain Eukaryota; kingdom Metazoa; phylum Arthropoda; class Insecta; order Diptera; family Culicidae; genus Aedes; species Aedes koreicus. Next base: position 147,715 of record JAHHFK020006054.1, on the reverse strand, counting down.
CTTTGGTAGGAATATTTGGTAAGGAAGGCAAACATTCAATATATGTAACACGGTAGATATATCCTTGAACTGTCTACACACTTAGAAATTATGAATTTTAAACGAGGCGTAATTCATGTTTGGAAAAAGTCGGGGAACGTAAAGAAAGATTTCGTGTAAAATTATGTTTGCTGAAACTGACACATCGCAACTCGATGAAAGATGTGTTTGAATTTATTTTCTCATCTCTTTCAACTCATTCTTATGTGCTAAAGGACGCTTGCATGTGTCGATCTCGGGGGACAGACATTTACATGACATTTTGGTAGTATGTATTTATGAATTTGATATTCAGTATAGACCTTCATCCAAAATGAGAAACGCAGATTTTTGCTGTAGGTTTCCATGGACAGTTCCCGGGAATTTAAATAAAAACCAAGACAACAACTTAAATTTAGGGAAAGAGCGGCCTGTGGATTTCAAAAAAACCGCAAAAAGGTCTAAGGAGGTTAAATTTTTTAAACAAATTATTTTATATTTACCCAATAATGTGTTTTTGACTAACATTAGCCTTAGATTGTAGTTTGATTAGCTTACTTGTTAAGGTTAAATATTTGAGGATTGTGTGCATCGGTGTGTGATTGTGTGTTTGTGTGTGTGTGTGTGTCAACCCCCCCACAACATGACAGATTAATTTAGTTTCGTGTAACCACTTGCAAATCGTAGATGTCGCCCCGCGACGTAAACATTGGGGTCGTCCCTGGTAGATGCACCGATGTTTCTATTCGGAGGAGTATGTTTTTGTTGCGTCATGAGTGGTTGCAAAACAACAAGCAAGCGTAGCATATCAAAAGGGTCTATTTTTATATTCATGATATAATTTCAGTTATAAGTAATTTAAATATTGAAATAAATATTTCACGCGGCTTTCCTCCGAGCAAAAGTACAACCGCAGCGTTTTGAAAGTGTTACACCGCGTTGTATTTTGTGAACATTACGTCGCGCGGTGTATTGTATCCAATAAATCTGAGATTAATTGACAGTTATTGATTGGCCATAGAAACCGTTAAAACAATGATTTTTTGTGCTTTTTTTTACTGAGGTACTTCATGAAAAAGATTTACATTTACGTTGGGAGGAAGCGGATGTGAAAATTCATACCTGTATTTACTATCTTTTTACGTAAGGGAGAGCGGGAGTTGAAAATGGCACAGAATTGATACAGAGTTTCAATTAAATGTATAGGAGATTGTCGAAGAACCCCAGGAACAGAGAAAAAAACTACCCTACCAAAAAAACCAAGAACACCCGGAAAAAAAAAAAAATAGGGAAAAAAGGGGGCAAAAAAAAAACCCAACCCCCTGTGCATTTAAAAAAGGAATTTACAAAAAGGTTGACTGAGAATGACAATGTCACTTTGTCGGCATATGCTATTTGTCAAAACTTCGATGAACTGAACATGCTTCATGCTGAAGAAAATTCTGCGTTCTACCTTGAATCAGTAAAGAACTCATTAACCATTGGATACGATGACGAAAATACAGGTGATGATGAGAATTGTGCTGACATGGTCGGAAATTCTCAAACGGATGATGAGTTTTTCACTCATCTAAAACTAAAGTGTGAACAATGCTTGCTACAGGTCATTCGGGATCTCGGGGTCCTTCCTTAACTCAGTCGGTAAAGGCACAGCTACAAAGCAACACCATGCTGGAGGTGGCTGGGTTCGATTCCAGGTCTGGTCTAGGTATTTTTCGTAAAGGAAAATTTCTCGACTCCGTGGGCATAGGGTATAATTGTACTTGCCACACAATCATACTAATGCGAAAATGGTACTTGGCATCGAAAGCACTCAATTTATAACTGTGAAAGTGCATTTAGAACACTCAATTGAGGGCAAGCAATAAGTTAATTGTGAAAGCAAAAAGCAAAAAACAAAATGCTGAAGAAAAAAAAGGTTATTCAGGATGCCGAATACTTTCAACATTGCCAAGTATTATGCGAAGCTGAAAAACAGGATTGTCATGACAATTTACAACGCCCAGCAGCTTGTTTTCATGCAACTATCACGGCACATTTTGAATCAAGATTTAGTGAATAACCATCGCAACATCTTGATAAATTTGTGCATTGATTTTTATCTAAAGCTGCGACTGGAACAATATGCTACAAAATGTGGTACGGCAAAGCACACACTCCGCAAAAAGCTTATTAATTTGATTCTTATCCGGGGTGAAAGCGATTTATCTTAACAGTCATAAAAGTTGTTTACCGTAGAGAGATCTATAATAAGATAAAATAAATGCAATGATGTAAAATCTATTAAAAAGAATGAAATTATTACCTATGCTTAAAAAAATACATGAAGGAACTCGATTCTGTCGAAATCCGGAAAAGCTACTACCGACAATCGATCATTCTGATGCATGATAACGGGCATCGGAGATATTACGATGAATGGCGCATCACTTTGTGAATCCAGTGAAATACCTCTTACTTAAGGTATCTCATATAGTTCTCGAGACAAATCGGTTTTCGGAAGTAGATTTTCCCGATTTTGACTGGTACGAGTATATCTTGTTTATAAATACCTAGATCGAAAAAGAACGAATGGTGACACTTAATGAAAAACCGTTGACATGACTTAATTTGTTGCATGGAATATCTATGATGAATTAATGGTTTGGCAAACAATCTAATAATCGCCTTTACCTTCCAAACGTTATTTCACTTTCAGAAATATTCAAACGGCTAATAAACAAATGTTCAAAAATAATGGACTTCATGTTTGAACGATCCCTCGAAACTCTTGTGCAATTGATTATTGACCGCTCTCCTTAGGAAACGCTAATCGGCTCCCTCTTCCCCTTTGAAACACATTTTATATGAAGCAATTCTAAATTTTGTACCGATTGTCACATTTAATACCCCTCGCTCCCTTCAGTGCGTGATGTAATTTATGTACAACACACTTTTATGTTTTCACTGGTTCCATGTTAACTGCAAGCGTAAAATGTAACAACATTTGCATTAACATTTGTATCGCACACAATATCTACATTCCGACCTATTTAGAAGATACGCTAGATTTTTTTTCGATTTGACACGTTTGACAGTACCACCGGACCATTTTTTTGAGTTTCAGTGACAATGTACTAGAAGTGTCAAGATGTTCCCGGGTTGGTGTGTGTGTGAGTGATTTTTGTTTTTTTTTACATTGAAAACGCTCAATTAAAAAATTGTAATTTAAAATTCTAGATATAAGAAAACCATTGTTCCTCATGCTTTGCTCAAAATTTCCACCGCAATTTTCCCATCCATACAATTGTAATTCCTATTAACCTCGAGACGGCCGCGAGCTATCGGTCCCACCCTTCCTTAACCTTAGTTCTAAGATAACTGATGTATATAAACATGAAAACATGGCTCTGTAAATTTGATTCGATTGAGCCTGTACAAATGAATGAATTCATAAAAAAAAAAATATCAACGCACCAAAAAGGTTAGAGAGGCGTTTAGTTGACATTTTTGAAAATCACCAGGATTTGGAAATTATTGACGACTGCCTGTTGTATCAGGACAGAGTAGTGATTCCTCAGTTTATGCAACGTAAAGTGTTGGAGTTGCTTCATGCCAACCATGCTGGAATTGTGAAAATGAAAAGGCCTGCAAGACGGAATGTTTATTGGTTTGGAATCAACACTGACATAGAGAAATTTGTTTAAACCTGTGATATTTTTGGTAGTATGGCAATAGTACCTAAGCCCAAAGTTATATCCAACTGGATTCCGGCCACTAAACCATTCAGTAGGATCCATATAGATTTCTTTTACTTTGAACACCATGTTTTCCTATTAGTTGTAGACAGTTATTCGAAATGGCTGGAAATTGAATCGAAGAAGAACGGTACTGATTCCAATAAAGTTATCAACAAGTTAGTAGTATTGAGTTAGATATATTGGTATCTGATGGAGGTCCGCCATTTAATTCTAGTGCTCTCGTTTGTTTTCTGGAAAAACAAGGCATCAAGGTATTAAAAAGTCCTCTATACCATCCACCTAGCAATGGTCAAGCCGAGAGGTTTGTAAGAACAGTTAAGAAAGTAATGAGAAAGTTTTTAATGGAAAGAAGTGTAATGGAATTAGACTTGGAAAATCAGATCAGTTTATTTCTAATTACTTACAGAAAAAATTGTTTGAACAATGAGGGAAATTGTCCGTCAGATCAAATATTTTCCGAAAAGACTTAACAGAAATTTGAAAATCAATTCAATCAAACTCACCTGCTGTCGATTTGCGCCTGTTTCGTTTACGAAACGCTCAATTTTATAGGTTCCCTAGCAAAGGAAAATAACAAGCTAGTATCATAAAAGTAACAAGTTATCCCAGATATCATTTTGATTTCCACTGTTATCGCGTAAGAAATTTTGTTTTTCATAAAAAAAAAGGTTTCAGTAATAAGCGTGCGAACTTGATTTCAAATTGATAATAAAATTTGAAACTTTTCCCATATTTTTGCTTAGAATACAATATTTGTTATCAAGATGTCCTCACTGATAATAAAATTAGCTTTTATTATGATATTCAACAAGTATTTTTTGTGTTATTCATTCTGTTATTTTGGCTGTTTATTCACCCTCAATGAAAACATATTCAGTGATCAAACAGTAATAACCTGGTATAACAATTTGTTAACAATTTGGTATACTCCTTTGCACGGGTTTGCTTTTTGTTTTTCCTCGACGTAAATCAAATTCGAATAAGTCTCGTGTAAAATAAATAATTTCTAAGTATGATGATTATTACCACATTACCAAAGTATCCTTTTATTTCATCATGGTTTGAAACTAGAGAACACTCAAAAAACAAAAATTTCCCATCCTTGACGCAACCCCAAACACATCCTTCTATTAAATCACAATGATGAATGATGAATCTAGTCATGGCATGTAGGCGCAATGAAACAAAGAATGTTCCCAAGTCAAAGGATCAACAGGTAGCACCTCAAAGCTTCCCAGTACGGCCGAGGCCCCAAAGTACCAAACAAATCTTTTGAATTTCACTCAAGCAGCACTTATGTTGAAATTATTTACGGAACGGAAGTTCATCTTCAGCAAACAGAAACTACCCACTAGGTTGGGCAGGGAATCTTCGCAGAGACAAAAAGGGGTTGTTTCTGTGCAAAACGTTGGGGAAGAAGCTCAAAGCTCGAGTGTTGAACCAATCTCCTTTTAATGGGAATGTGTGTGCGTGTGTGCGTTCCGTTTGTATTATACCAATTGCACAAAAAGTAAAGTGCCTTTGTCTCTTATGTATGAAGAAGAAGCTCATGACTTGAGTACGTATGTTGGGATGTTGGTAGGCAAGTGATAAGCAACAGTAGAAGAAACCTCCCCTACACCAAACAAAAAAAAAAAAACGTGATGCTGCTGCTTTCAAAGTCTGTTTTCCTCTGTGAGAAAAATAAAAACTGCATGAAAAGGTCGCGTCGTTTTATGGTGCTCCCCTGTTCAACCCCCTGGATCCCCCTCCGGTGATGATGGCGATGTGAAATGAACAACTCTCATGCAAGTTTATTGCGTTCCCCGTTGCAGCTGCTTCTCGGTTACCCAAGGGCTTAGACTGGCTGCACTAATAGCACCAATAGCGGCAGACGAAAGAGCATTCTTCTCCGTTGACATTTATGGGGTGCTGAATGAAGTGTCACAATGAATTATGCTCTCTGGTACTGCGATCCATTGCGAACAGGTATGATAATGTGCCGTAAATAGGATCTAGTAAGGTGATTAAAGTAATGATGTATATTATATCACCGTTTTTGAATTGACGCACAGATTGAATTATTTAACCTACACACTATATATTACTACTAATTCTATTTTTAAAAACGTTTTTTGACAAATTAAAATCAAATTCATCACAGACAACAGTGAACGAGCGAAGACATGAATCCAGCGGGATATTGTAGCCGTAGTTTGTTCTATGTTATGGAGCAGCAAATAACGGACAATTCCGAAACCTTCGAACAGAAATGTTGAACGGAATCTGTTTGAAGACTTCAGAACAGTCTATAAATCCCGTAATTACATCGAAGACGAATATCCGCTGCATCGTTACTCGTCTATCTGATGGTGGCTCCAATCCAAAGAGCCTGTATCGGTCTAAATAGGGAGGATGATTGACGGAGTCGTTCCATGGCGGTTGTCTCAGCGCAAAATGTACAAACTTGTTCTGCACCCGTTCGATCGTCGGAACATGAACTTCGTGGTATGTAGACCAAACCGGGGCAATGTACTTAAGGATGCTACGAACCAAGGCGGAATAGAGTTTTTTTAAGGCTTAGATATCGGTAAAGTCGAACGCGTGACGACGAATCAATCCCAATACAGAAAAAGCCTTGGCAGTCATAGTGCTGATGTGTTCGTTGAATCTGAGCTTCGAGTCGATGGTAACTCCAAGGTCGCGAATGGATGACATACGTTCCGGTGTTGTCGTTTTCATTTTGTATCCATGAAGAATAGGGTTATGGCATCGCCCGAAGGAAATGATTTTACATATGTGGTTGTTTTCTCGCATTCCGTTGTTGCATCACAATGTCAACATTACATCAATATCTTCTTGTAGGGCTGCGCAATCAGCAAGAGAAGCTATGACTCGATAAAATTTCAGGTCGTCAGCGAACGACAGCTTGAACGAACAAAGCAGCGAACACAGGTCATTGATGAAAATGTTGAATAATAGTGGCCCCAGAACGCTTCCTTGGGGTACACCAGAAGTGATGCTGAAGGTGTGTAGTCTGGCCGAGTTGACCACGACGTATGCAGTACGATCGCTTAAGTACGAAAAAATCCTCTCTGTAATCGTATCTGGAATGCCTATGTGCCTCAGTTTTTCGACGACTACACCGGGTCGACTTGTCGCCTTGCTTCGCCTTCGCGTGACAGTTTGCTGAGATTCGTTGTTGTAAAGACTGTATTCGATGAAATTTGGACACACAAAATAGGTCACCAAAATTTTTACTTGAGCCCGATTCTTTTCAAACATTCTGGAAATAAAGTACTACTTAATGGTTAAGTTTTGACATCATTGGTTTATTGAAGCTCTTCTCCCAACCCAAATGCCCGCACCTTTGCCTTGACCCCTTTCATCAAATTTTGGGCAATGATAGGACCGACTTGCTTACTTACTTTTAACCACACTTTCTTTAGTTCAAGTTCATTTTCTATCAGTTTTGGAGTTTTAACGAGCTTTGCCTTCATGATTGCCCAAATGTTTTCAATTGGGCGAAGTTCCGGAGTGTTTGGAGGGTTGACGTCTTTTGGTACAAAAACTACATTATTATCTTTGTACCAGTCTAAGACGGGCCGGACATAGTGGCAAGATGCCAAATCCGGCAAAAACGGTGTCGGGCCATCGTGAGATCTCAAGAAGGGCAGAAGTCGTTTTTGGAGGCATTCGTCCTTGTAGATTTGTCCGTTGACGGTGATGAAGGGCTGACTCATTTTGCCACATCCGCAGATCACTTGCCAGACAAGGAATTTTTTGGCGAATTTCGACAGTTTCTTCTTCCGTACACTCTCTGGAACGGCCAACTTAGAGGTGGCGACGTAGTGTTCTTGTCCTGGCATTTGTTTGGTGTCGGCTTTAATGTAGGTCTCATCGTCCATCACAATGCAGAACGGTTTTGTGAGCCACTCCCTGTACAGTTTTCTTGCACGAGTTTTGGCCACCGAGTTCTGTTTATCGCTGTTTATGCCTTCTGGACCTTGTACACATGTAATCCAGAACGTTTCATTGTTTTCTGCACAAAACAAACTGAAACTTTCGCCTTTTTCGCAACATCCCTGATCGAAATGTTGGGAAAACGCTTAAATTGGTTCAATACCATCCTGGCCTTCTCCGGATTTGATGTGCCACTTTTTTTGCCACTACCATTTTTCCGCTTGGTTGTCTTGCGGTCCTTGAACGTTTTGATCACATGAGATACGGTTGAATGTGCGATTCCGAGCTGTTTTCCGGTCCATCGATGAGAAGCGTTTGGGTTTTCGAAGTGAGTGCCCAAAATTTGTTGGCGCACTATTTCTTCATTCGAAGCCATCACTGAAATCACCCGACCGATTTTCACGAAACTCATTACACAATTGACACAACACAATGAAATACATTCAGTTAAAATTTCAATAATTTTTACCCACACGCTAAAAAGTTACGAACAATTGCGTGTGTCCAAATTTCATCGAATACAGTCTTTAGAACGGCGTTTCATAAAACCATGCTGGCCATCAAAGATGATTGTAGATGCTATGTTGTATAAAACGTTGTGCACCAGTCTTTCTAACACTTTGCTGAGACAGCACAGTATAGATACTTGTTTACTGCTCCCCAGACTTGTGAATAGGCACGATGAAAGCTGTTTTACAAGCTGCCGGAAACATCCTTTCGTAAAGTGATCGGTTGACCAAACTGGCAATTCAACTCGCTAGTTCTCTGGAACACTTTTTGAGCATTAGGGGAGGAATACCGTCCGTTTCACATCCTTTATTGATGTCAAGGTTGTCAATAGCTTCTTCAACTTCGTTTGGAGAAAACTGGATAACTGGTAGGTTGATATTGTGTGAAGGAATGTGAGCAAAACCGTCACGCCTTGGTACAGGTGCAACTTTGCTAAACACGCTCCCGAAGAACGAAGCAAAAAGATTCACGGCATCCAAGTTTGATTGAGCTTGGACATCCTTGAAACTAATATTGCGTGGGATGCGAGAAGATGCTTGCCGTTTTTTCACGAAATTCCAAAAACTTGACGGGTTCTGTTTGAAGTTCACCTGGGTCCTGGATAAGTAGCTATCATAGGTGGAAAATAGAACTGTTTTGTACTGCACCTCAACTTTCCGAAGATAATCATAGTCACTCTCAGACTTTGAAAGGAAAAAACGGTGGCGTGCTTTTCTGAGGATGTAACGAAGGTGTCGTAATTCAGATGTCCACCAAGACTGATTGGAATGTGACTGTAATGTTCGTCTTTTCCGAGGTACGCAGCTTCTTAAGCGCCGCGTTTGGCAAGTTAAAGTCACCCAGAGACATAATAAAATCTGCTGATGATGCCAAATTTGTTACATGGTGCACTGCGTTGGCATGAGCAGAATAATGGTCGACACATGAGTTTGGGGGAAGGTAAATAGCGATCATGTAAAAAGACCTGGATAGCAATCTTACACAGACTGCGATTTGCTCTAGATGGTCGCAATTCAACAATGGAATAACTTCACAATTAAGGTGAGATTTAACAGCGATAAGCACTCCTCCACCACGAGAATGCAGACTAGTCAATGCACTACAATCACAGCGGCAAAACGTATAGTCGGACGAAATGTCTGCACTATCAATATCTGCTCCAAACCAAGTCTCGGTGAAGATTACTAGATCGTAGTCACAGCTGGCGAGAAGCAATCGTAACTGAACTATTTTGGTACGAATGCCTCTAACATTCTAGTAGTACACAGATATCAAGTGTTCTCTTTGCATCTCGGTAGCAGCAGCAGCAGCAGTAGCAACTGGACTTGCTATGATGGTTGTTTCCGTTGGTAAAAGATCAGCATGCATTAGGTGACTGGAAATGTAGGACTTTTCAGGTACAATATTGTTCATACTGATTGTGTTCTTGCCTACTTCGACGGTTTGGAAGACCCCTTCATCACATTCAAACCCAGGACCGGGATGACTGTTGAACGCTGCAGGAATGGCACGACTGAGATGAGGAGATTGGGGGCTTTCGTGTGACTAGCAGGCGTGCATCCCGGGTGCTGAACGAAGGATTCCGATGACGACGAAGCTTGATGTTGATGCTAAGTGGGTAAAGTGGGTAAATTGCCGATAACATTTCTTGAGCTGTTGGGTTGGATATCATCAGAGCGAATAAAGTTCTTAAATTGCGTGTACATGCCTGAGAGCACAGGTTGGAAGCCCCTTTCACCAGACCCAAACACAGGACAAACATTGAAATTATGATATATTTTGAGAACCACTTAAAAAACTGCGTCAGCTTGAGTGTAAATACTCACGAAGTATTTTTATGAAACTCCTTCAGACGTAAACAAACAACATTGCACAAGAAAGTGTGTCGAAAGTCATGAGTTCAGAGAACTTCATGGAAGTTTTTCAGTGAACTTCATGGAAGTTCTGCAGAGAATTTCAGGAAAGTTCTGCAAAGAACTTCTAGCAAGTTCTTCAGAGAAATTCATGGAAGACTTGAGAGAACATCGTGTAAGTTTTTTAGAGAACTTTATGGAAGTTCTTCAGATAAATTCATGAAAGTTCTTCAGAGAACTTCTTGGAAGTTCTTCAGAAAACTTCTTGGAAGTTCTTCAAAGAACTTCTTGGAAGTTCTTCAGAGAACTTCTTGGAAGTTCTTCAGAGAACTTCTTGGAACTTCCATAAATATCTCTGAAGAACCTCCAAGAAGTTCTCTGGATAATTTTTTTGAATTTCTCTGCAGAAATTCCGTCAAGTTCTTTGCATAAATTCCATGAAGTGCTCAAAAGAAGTTCTCTGAGAAACTTTCCTAAAGTTCTCTGCAGCATATCCCTGAAGTTCGCTGCAGAAATTCCCTGATGTTCTCTGACGAACTTTCTAGAAGTTCTCTGCAAAGATTACCTGAAGTTCTCTGAAAGACTTCCCTGAAGTTCTCTGGAGAACTTTCATGAAGTGTTCTGAAGAACTTAATCGAAGTTCTCTTAAGAACTTGCTTGAAGTTCTCTGCAAAACTTCCCTGAAGTTTTCTGCAGAACTTCCATGAAGTTCTCTGCAGTATTTCCAGGAAGTGCACTGAAGAACTTTCATAAAGTTCTCTTAAGAACTTCCATTAAGTTTTCTGAAGAACTTCCCTGAAGTTCTCTGAAGTTCGCTGCAGAACTTACATGAAGTTCTCTGAAGAACTTTTTTGAAGTTCTCTGAAGAACTTCCATGAAGTTCTCTGGATAAATTTCCCTCAAGTTCTTTGCATAACTTCCATGAAGTGCTCAGAAGAAGATTCATGAAGTTCTCTGAGGAACTTTCCTGAAGTTCTCTGCAGAACATCCCTGACGTTCTTTGCAGAATTTCCCCGATGTTCTCTAAAGAACTTTCTAGAAGTTCTCAGCAGCGATTACCTAAAGTTCTCTGAAAGACTTCCCTAAAGCTCTCTGAAGAACTTACCTGAAGTTCTCTATAGAATTGCTCTAAAGGTCTCTGAAGAACTTACCTGACGTTCTCTTTAGAGCTTCCCTGAAATTCTCTGCAGAACTTCCCTGATGTTCTCTGAAAAACTTCCTTGAAGTTCTTTGAAGAACTTTCATGAAGTGTTTTGAAGAACTTCATGGAAGTTCTCTTAAGGACTTACTTGAAGTTCTCTGCAGAAATTTCCTGAAATTCTCTGCAGAATTTCCATGAAGTGCACTGAAGAACTTTCATAAAGTTCTCTGAAGAACTTCCATTAAGTTTTCTGAAGAACTTCCATGGAGTTCACTGAAGACCTTCCATGAAATTCTCTGAAGAACTTTCCTGAAGTTCTCTGCAGAACTTACATGAAGTTCTCTGTAGAACTTACATGAAGTTCTCTGCAGAACTTACATGAAGTTCTCTGATGAACTTTTCTGAAGTTCTCTGCAGAAATTCCCTGAAGTTTTCTGCAGAACTTTCATGAGTTTCTCTGAAGAACTTCCATGAAGAACTTCCCTGAAATTCTCTAAAGAACTTCCCTGATGTTCTCTGCAGAATTTCGCTGAAGTTCTTTGGAGAACCTCCTTGAGTTTTTTTGAAGAACTTCCCTGAAAATCGCTGCAGAACTTCCCAGAAGTTCTCTGAAGAACTTTCATTTAGTGTTCCGAAAAACTTGCATGAAGTTCTCTGAAGAACTTACTTGATGTTCTCTGCAGAACTTTCCTGATGTTCTCTGGTAAACTTCAATGAAGGTCACTGAAGAACTTCCATAAAGTTATCTGAAGAACTTGCATGAAGTACTCTGCAGAACTTCCCTGAAGTTCTCTGCAGAACTTCGATGAGGTTCACTAAAGAACTTCCATAAAGTACTCTGAAGAACTTCCATGTCTGAAGAACTTCCATGAAGTTCTCTGAAGGACTTACCCGAAGTTTTGTGAAGAACTTCTCTAAAGAACTAGCCTGAAGTTATCAGAAGAACGTACAAAATGAAAACCCATATAGGGGTAGTCTGCCTCTTATGTGCACTAGCGATACACATTTATTACATAGTTCACAGGCAAAGCAGCGCCACGCAGTGAAATAATTCTGAACTATGAAGTCGACCGTCTGGAAGACCATGATTACTCGAGTAAATATCCTGAAAACAATGAATTCATACATGATGTAGATATCAAAATACAGATATTACAAAAAGTTTACATGAACATTAGCGCCACATAGCGGATGAACTCTGATCTACTGTGTACACCATTCAAAAAGCTCTGACTCCTCAATTTTTTTTTTCGAAGATACCATCTTGCTATATGTCAATAATCTAGAGATCTCAATTATACAGTAAGTTTACCTGCACACTAGCGCCACGGCATGAGATAATTCTGAACTGTTGATTCGAGTGTCTGGTAGCTCATAATTTTACAAGGAACTTTCCTCAAAACAGTAAATTTAAACACGATCGGATAAGTGTTGAATTAATGTTAACACCATCCGAAAGGTCTCAAAAACATCTTTGTCAAAGACGCCAACTTGCTACATGTCAAGGATTTCGATATTCATCTTATAATGTAAGTTTACATGCACTAGCACTAGCACCGCGTAGTGAGATCATTCTGAACTTTTAAGTTTACCATCCTGAAGGCCTTGAACCTACTGAACATCTTTGCTGCAGGAAGTAACGAGATATTTTCTGATGAAACAACAATGCCCATATACCATTTGAGACCACCATCAAGGGGTTCCGCGCATGTCGGGGGGTTTACTGTACTCTGCTGTTTTTTTGCTAAAATATTCTGCCTTTCAATGGTCATAACTTTTTCTGGTGAAGTCGGATCGACACACTGTCTTCTGCAAAGTTGTTTGTTTAAGTCTGAGAATTGCATAACAATACTTTTTGAGCATTTAAATTTAAGCTGAGGCAGTTATTTAAGTGGTTCTCAAAATATATCAAAATTTCAATTTTTGATGCCAATTTGTGAAGTAAAATGCAAATCGCATAAGGTCAAAATACGATATTCGGTGGTTTTGAGACCCAAGCTAACGAAAACTGGCATGGAGCTCTGGATCTCAAGACTTTTTTTCGGATTTTGTCCACCAGTATTTTGATCAGAAAAAATTAATCAGAATATAGGTAAAGTAAAAGTAAGGTCAGGTGAAGTTTTGTTCACCAACAAGATGAATGGATTCTAATATATACAAGCGAAGTGCCTGAAAAACGTATTCTTCCCTACATCAAAGCTCACAATGTCCTGTAAAGTTTTGGCCTGATTCGACAAGCTGCTACTACAGTGGAAAAGTACTACAGTGGTATCAAGACAACGAGGTGGATTTCTTCGAAAAGGACATTAAAGGGTGTTTCGATCAAAATTTGGTCGACTTAAACTAGACGCATTTCTTTTCATCGTGCATTAAAAATTTTTGCACACTCCTCATTTTGAAGATGTGTGCGTGTAGCATCATGCCTCTATTTTGATTTTGAGATTAGCACTTCAGTTATCAAAATGTCGTCGAAGGAAGAGAAGCAACACATCAAAATTTTGCACGTGCATGGCGAAAATCCAAACTACTCTCACGCCAAGTTGGCGAAATTGTTGAATGTGGCTAAATCAACTGCTACCAACGTATTAAAAGTGTTCGGTGAACGTTTGTCGACAGCCAGGAAAGCTGGATTGGGGGGAAATCGAAAGCCGGAGGCCACAGCGACGACAAAAAGCTGTAGTTGCCCTCCAAAACCCAAATTCCAACACAAAACAAAAACTCCAACACATTCGAAAGCTGTACGCACAGTGGGGCAGATCATTCAACTTTACGGACAAAACCTCCTAACTCCTAAATTTCAAGTCATAGTGATTTGATGTATTCGGCAAAGTTGTTCAGGTGAATCATATCTATCTTTTGGCATGATTTCTTTTATCTAGATCACTATTTTTTTATCTAGATCAGCTCTATATTTTGTAAAAATAAAACCTTCCGCAAAGTTGTTCATGTGGAGTAAAGTCACATTTTGGCATCACTGGTTTTGATCTAGATTACTTTTTTTTATCTAGATCAATTATATATGTTGATAGAAGCATTATATCGAAGCAAAAATGGCAGTTAAGTTGTTCAAGTGAATGATATCTATCTTTTAACATCATTTATTTTTATCTAGATCACTTTATTTTGATCTATATCAGCTCTATCTTTTGAGTGGAGCCTGATGTTAAAACAAAACCTTCTGCAAAGTTGTTAATGTGGATTAAAGCTACATTTTGGCATCAGTGGTATTGATCTAGATAACTTTTTTATTATCTAGATCAATTCTATCTTTTGATAGAAGCATTATATCGAACCAAAACATTCAAAAAGGTTGTTCAGATGAATCATATCTATCTCTTGGTATTATTTCTTTTATCGAGATTTTTTGATCTAGAACAGCTCTATTTTTTCAGGGAAGCCTGATATAAAAATAAAACCTTCTGCGAAGTTGTGCTTGCGTAGTAAAGTCACAATTTGAATCACTGGTTTTTGATCCAGATAACTTTTTTTATCTAAATCAATTTTAGATTTTGATAGAAGCATTCTATAGAAGCAAAATTTACAGCAAGGTTATTCAGGTGAATAATATCTATCATTTGACATCACTCCTTTTCATCTAGATCACTCTATTTTGATCTATATCAGCTCTATCTTTTGAGTGAAGCCCGCTATTAAAACAAAACCTTCTGCGAAGTTGTTCATGAGGATTAAAGCTAAATTTTGGCATCGCTGGTTTTGATCAAGATATCTTTTTACTGAGCGTGTAGTTCAATTATCTGCCAAAGATGCAAACATCTCGTCAGTTAAGCATGATTCATACGGCATGTTTCGTGTAACGCACTGGTTTGACATATTTCAGATTTCAAACACGTTTGAATTCTAAGAAATAAATTGATTTTATAATAATTTGCCAGAATCCAACCGTTTACAAATAGCAAAAGGTTCAATTTTCGGATTGTTTTAAGAAACTGGCCCTTATTACGGGTGTCACTTCACGGTGAAAACGAATCACGGTGATAACTTGCGAATCACGGTGAAAAAGATCGCGTGCAAATCAAATGGGAATCACTTGCACCATCCCTATTACGAGTGTCACTTCGCCCGTTTTCACCGTGAAGTGACATCCGTAATAGGGGCCACTATAATAAATATTGCTCATGCGTCATCGAAGCACATGTGAACGTAGCTTAATCTGAGTGGTTCAGTGATGACACCATCGAAAGTAAACCCGAAAAGCCGGTGAACAGCACGGTCTGGGACGTCAAAATATGCTTTGCAAAAATGTGCATAACTTTCGAAGCGGCAGACGGCGGCAGCTGAAATTTGGTGTATGACTAGTTGAGACCTTAAACTTTATGTCCATAAAAATAGAAGAGTGGAGAAACGTGGAGCTTTTTTTTACAGACATTTAAAATTAGAGAAAAATCATGTTTTTTCACGTGAAATGCCTAGTGTTCAAATCAAAGCCTAGTTTGATTAATAAATTTTACTTATCCCTTTTTTTGGAAATATAGGTTCATACAAAGGTATTTCAATCATTAATCCCTCCATTTTAAGGGAAAAAGTATTTGTTTATGGTAAAAACAGATGTTATAAATATTACATCAAATTTTAATCGGATTTGAACCCCAACTTCCCGTACCTGACGTTATGCAAAAACAATCAGATTTTAATAAGTTTATGCTTGATTCCTCATAGTGAATAGCCTTAGTTTCTGTAGAGTATCAAGTTGAATTGAAATCCTGAGAAAAAAAAACGAGGTTTTGTCCAAGATTTTGCCCGTTCTGCCCGTCTGTGCACACTGAAGAAGTCTGCACATTGTAGACGAAATACGCGTATCATTCAAGATAAGCAATAAAGGTAGTTAGAATTAAATGGAAATTACTAATCATTCTTCTCATTTTCTAGCTACTTAAGCTAGCCAACAGAGTGTCCAAAATATGATGAGTATTGTTCGAAGAAAAGTTTTATCAGGGCCGCATCAATTTTATCGAAACTTAATTGGAATATTATTTTCAGATCTTTAGTTTGGGAACTTAACATTTTTATTTCATTATCATGGTTCTGAGATAGATCAAGCTTTAGAACAGAAATCAATGATAATTTAATTTGTTTTGTTATGTCTTATCGTCTTTCCCCCGTCCATTCGAAGATTGTCTCTTTTTTAAGGCAATCGTTAGCTTTCTTTTCAAAGCGGTCGTTTTGCCCAAAGAATTAAGAGATCCTTAAACCCATCGCTGTTGAATTCTGGCATGGTATGTTCCACTGGGGTTTAGCCTGGAGCACTTGCCCCCTCCGGAAAGTGTTTGTTCATAATAAATCTTTTATAGCATTATCTACTTTGTTCTAAGACATAAACAGAAAAAAATGCATGCTTAGCTGTCATCCTTTTTCCACAAAGAAAATATCGCATCATGCAAAAACCATAGCATTTTTCTGCCCAACTCGACCGTCAGCGAAAAAGAAAAATAATTCATAAACGAAGACTGGACTGAGCTGTTTCGAGATTCCGGAACGAACATTACATAAGCTTCATGTCTCATGAGTGCAATGTGCAATGCAATTTCTAGCCTTCAAGAAAGCGCAAAGATGACCACGGCTGGAGGGTTGGATCCTAGCCAAAACGAGGAAAAAACTTTTGCTGTCAGAGCGTACTCAATTGATTTCCAGTTGGCTGTGGTGGATTCAGCATCCTATCTGGAACAAGTGTAGGAATGAGATGAAAAAAAAGCATGTCAAACAATGTGTCATTTGATATCCGGTTACATTTTTATGCGGAATAAGGACAAGTCGTACGAAGAAATATTGCCTTTATAAAGTGGATTTCGTCAACTTTGGCTGCTATAAAGTCGAATTTTAATTTAGACAAATCGTTAAAGCCAAGGTCGAAAACAGCGAGAGGGAAATTGCATTCCAAATATCTTCACCCACTCCTCGTTCGCGTCTTTTGGAATGTCTAAACCCATTAGGCCATCCCCCAGCACAGATATAGTGGCAAGCAAGCAGAACCTCATTTTACGATGATGGAAAACATAAAAAAGGATTTTCCATTTCCAGATTGTGAACATTCGATAGCGAGTGGGATCGTTTCTTCGCTTTTTGACTTGTTTGTGCGCGGAGGGAATCGGAGCGAGAAGAGAGCCGACTCGGCAAAAGAATTCGACATGTCTTATCCGTTGTCTGGCATCGTTGTACGCTCCGGTGAAAATCTACTTATGAGCTGTGTTTTCACCCACTCTCCTCCGAGGATGGGAGCTTTTTTCCTCCCAGATTTGCTTCTTGATTCTGGGTGGAAGCATTCGATCAAAAGCGTTGCCAAAAAGTGAATGATGAGCTAACATGCAATCAATCCTGTAACCTCCGGTCTCTCAATCCCGGTAAAGTAAATCTCCTGGCTTGGGAATTCTTCATTGAATCGAGAAGAAAGTTTATCCGAGCTGATTTATTGATTGATAGAAAAACCGCAACACATAAATTCCTACCTTCTGCAAATATTCCTACCAAAAGGCTGCGCATTCCGAGAGGAGCAGATTTACTCGTAAATGAAATGGTTTCTTCGTAATCAGTACCAGCATTATCTGTTCGAGAAAAAAAAAAAAACATTCGATTGGATACTATTGCCTTCGTCTGTGACGCAACTTACAGACACAGGCTTAGAGATGATGACAAATTGGGTATTGTTTATTTATGTTTGGGGATTCCTCACATGTTGAAGCGGCTTTGTTGGTCGTCTTCTTTGTAGGTTATTGCTATACAACTTGAATCACCGAATTCTTCCGAGGCAAACACTTTCCTGGACCTTAAAATAACGTATAGGAAACTTTTGAAATTAATGGATAAACTTTAGCTAGGAGGAACGCACAAAGTTTCCACTTCAACCTATTTTAAGGACTTTAAAACTTCTTCTAGCCAATTTCTGCAACCGAATGGTGACGACAGGAGGAAACCAGCTCCGTTTCCTATATACTTGTGGCGTAGGCAAACCGTGAGCTCGCATAGAATGCAAACATAGGAAACTCACAGTTGTTATCGACTTCCGGATTTACCCCCTATATAACTTACTATTGGACTGACCGGACCGGCCTCTTGCAAGGAAGGAAAAGATCTACATTATTCAGACTGAAGCAAACATCGCAATCGATGGCGTAGGCTCAGATACAGCAATGTGTGAGTATGTGAGAAGTTAGAAAAGTTGTTTCCGGCTCGTTCTCTTTAAGGTGAAAGTTGTTTTGTCTGGTTCATTTTGGATTTTTAAAGATGCAACGCACAACTTGAGTTGTATGCTGTGATATTCGATGGCTTCGTGAGCATTTATTTTGGTTTGAAGCAAAAGAATACATCAACAGTCAGAGGAAGAAGAAGAGGAATTACGCAACAGTTAGTTGTTTTATTGAATCATTCTTCCAACTGCACAGTATCCTTGTTGCACGCCAGCTTCTTTCAGTGCCCAGCGCTGCAATCCAGGCTGGACCTCCCTATCTCATAATCGATGATGATACAAATCGGCTTTGCCGATTTAAAAAAAATCGAAGTTACAAATTTGCATTGTAAATTATGGTTGGAAATATTCCCAAAACCATCGCTGAAAAGTTTCCAATTTTTCAAAAATCGTTTAGAGTGAGGGCTATCCACTTGAAGTTTCTTGTAGGATTTTTACTTTTTAGAATAGGGAAAGTGGTATCTTCAGTAGTATTAATGATTTCATACTTTTTCAAGTAGCACCACTGTCTGAAAGTGGGTGGTAGGACCAGGTTTCATGGTGTATTGGGAAGGGCAAGGGCTACCTCGTGATTGGCTCGGTAGGTGGCGCAAGCTGGCATGCAAAATGTTGGTATTAATTGGTTCCGACATGGGTTATCTAGAATTCTGGCCATATCGAAAGTTACTGTCTTGAGCAAAGTGGTTCAGTAGGTCAAGGCCTTGGTCAAGGGTTGGTGGATAGTAATACAGAATAGGCTCACTACGCGGCACTCTCGTTCATATGAATATTTTGTACAAGCTGTATCTCGAGATCATGGCCATCTAGATAGATGTCGTCTTGGACAAAGTTATCCAGGTTGTCACTTGAGGCCATTCGTCGAAGTCTGACGCCATTTTGGTATCCAAGATGATGGCTTCTGGTCCTAGAAGAACTGGGAATAACTGTCAAAAACCCTGAAAAGTTGATATTTTATATTAGCGGATTGGCTCCTAAAGGCGTAAAATCGATGTCTGACGCCATTTTGGAAATCAAGATGGCGGTTTATATTGCGTAAAAAGTGAGAAGTACTGTCAAATACCCTGCAATATCGAAATTTTTGATCAGAAACGGCGTAGTATGGCTGAAAATCGATGTCTGACGCTATTTTAGAATCCAATATGGCGGCATCAGTTCTGTAAAGAGTGAGAAAAACTGCAAAAAATCCTGCAATATGGATTTTTTTGGATCAACAACGGCGTATATAGACTGTAAATTGATAGCATAGCATAGAATAGCATGTTCCTGCCATACATAATCCTGGGTTGGCTGTTGTAGAGACGATGGAAGCACCAGAAGAGTTGCCTTGGGTATGACAGGCTCCCCAAGCAACCAAAAGTTCGAATTTTACTTGAGATGAGAACTCAGAAGTTCACATTTAGTTGAAATTTAGTTCCATGGAACTTTTTTTGCTGAATAACAAGACACTTCACGGACAAACAGTACTTAATTTTCTTTCAAGTGTCATTAATATTTAAAGGAACTTAAAAGTTCAAGAATAGTTTTTTCTTGCTATTCAACCCAACCTTCAAGTTCATATGTTGATAGTTGAGAACTTGATTTGAACTTCAAAAAATCTCTTACACAAAGTTCAATAAAAGTACTAACCGTACTTTTATTCAGCGCAAAAGTTTACAATACATCTATGTTGAACTACTTTCCTACTTTTCGAAGTACACGTAAAGTTCTGAGTAAAACTTTAGAAAATGTAAAACGATTGTTTACATTTGAAGAGTGATCTGGTGTTGTACTTCAAGTTTGACAAGATACAAGAGCAAAGAATGGATTTTTCAAAAACATTAAAAAAGAACGGCTTATTTTATTACCATCGTAAAAAACTGTTAGCTTAATCAGCGGCTGGATAGTCATGAAGGAAATGCATTTATTTTTTTGGCTCAGGAAGTACTAGCACACCGGTCCCAAGCTCGGTCCCAAGCATAATCCCAAGTAACTCAAAGAAAATCATCGTGTAAGAATGAATTATAATATTTTGTTTTATAAATATATTATAAGTGTTTTGCAAAATATGTCACGTTCTGAGCGGTTTGAATCTTTCATATTTTATAAGATCAACGGGCCAAACCAGTTTTCTCTGACTATGATTAAGCTAAAAATACTTTTTTCACTGCTGCGAGTGATTAATTCCTTATAGGTGTTCGTAAAAACATCGTTCTATACATTTATAAAACATAAACAGGACAAGATTTTATAGATAGTATAAAACACTGTTGAAATAACATTACATCAACCATATTTTGCAAAACATATTTTGTGACATAAGGATGAATTTGTTGTACAAGATTGTGGTTTCATTGCCAACGAAAAGCAAATCGTAGATACTAAGAATAAACTTTTCAATCATCGGAATTGGTATAGTAAAGAAGCTACAAACTTTTCACGCCAAGGACTAGGGTTCGAATCCCATACCTGGCACTGTTATATTTTTGTATGAGGTTTTATTTTTTTTTCACCTTTTGTTTTATAAGGCTACTTTTTACTTCATATTAAGGTATTAAATGAAGTTAATTGCTTATTAATTGGATGTATTTGTCATTGGACAGTATTTTCAACTTGTTTATAACAAACTGTGTTGCATGGGATGATTCGCCTCTAATAACGTAACTCACACCAATACACCCTCAATATTCTGTCAAAACAACATAGCGAATCAAAACAAAAACAAAAATAATAGGTACTGAAAAGCGCAAAAGTGCATAGCAAGGCGCAGACTGCAAGGTTTACTTCGGAACTAGGGGTTTTGCAACAGTTAATCAATTTCAAATCGCTAGTTGCACATTGATTGTTGGCTAAATGGGATGCGGAAAATTAAGCTGTCACTCAACAAGCTAATTAATGTGTAGTTTTTTTTAATTGAATGTTTTTTTTTATCCTGCTTTATAGGAAAACAATAGCCTACTACATCACAAAATGATTCAAACGAAAGAGAAATTGGGACCTATTACCCAAGACATACATCTCCGTCCGAAGACAATGGACTTGAAGACGATGACAGCGAAATGGAAGATTTTCAGGAAAGTGATGATGACTTATTAGATTATTGATATTCATCATTTGAAATAGATAAATATAGTGCTGCATTGGATTAAATGGATTTGAATGAGTGCATTAAGTTTTGGGTCCGCAAAACTAATTATTCACACGAATCCATAAATCTAATATTCGAGATTAACCCTAATTAAAATCAGATTAAAACTACGATCGAATCTATTGTAAAACAACATATAAAAGAATGGTAGATACTAACGGCTATATTGTTCTCAACGATAAGGTAACATTTAAAATTATTGTTTTCCACCATAGAATCTATTGTTGGTGACGATTTTACAATAGAAATGCAGGGTTGTTGTGTATCTTAACAATAAAACAATCAAGTTTTTCTCGAACAGTTTCAAACAAAAACCATTTATTTTATTGTTTTTTACTGGTAAAATTTTCGCTACGAGAGACTTTATTGTCTATGAATTATACTGATAATAGTGTCGATTTAGTAGAAGTATACATGAACAGTATAGTTTACAGTTCAACAACAAAACTAATTATAATTTTATGCGTTTGTATTGTAATCCTATTGTAAATTTTTATTCGAGAAAAGGTTGCCCGTTCCACTTATGAAGACATCCTGGCAAGCAAATTCAGAAATTTTTGAAGTTGCTGGAGGACAATATTGGTACAAAGGTATTAAGCAGTGTCTGATTGATTTTGAGACTCAATATGAGTAATTGTACTGACTTATCAACCTTATAGGGTAATCCTATTTTGGCTACTTATTTGAATTACATGGCTATATTCCCAAACACTCAAACTGAGGAGTCGTTACATAGCGTGATTCTATATTAATCAAAACGATGTAAGATTATAGGGAACAAAATAGTACTAATGCTTGGAATCAACGCTTCGAGTAAAATCATAGCATAAGCCACCCAGTCCATATGGCACAGTGGTAAGTATCCCGGTTTTAAAGAGGAGGACTCGAGTTCGCGACCAGCTAGTAAGTATTTATGAAAAAAATAATTTAACTAAGAAAATATCTTCAAATTGAACTCAATAATCATTTCATTGCACACAGCACTCTAAAAATAAATTTGCGGCAGGATTAGAACAAAAACAAGAACAAAAATGTCGAACACAAATGTCTTTTTTTTTTTAATTTTGTTGAGTTCGTTTGAGGTACTTTTTAAGCTGAATAGCATTCTCTACAACCTCTTGAATGAACCTTTTGTGAACTTCAAAGTTTTCTTTAGAAGTGTATAAGAATGCTGCTAGCAGCTTAATCATTTAATGTGAACTAGAAAGTTCGGTTAATACTTAAAAAGTAAGCTGAATAGAATTCTCATCATAATCCTTCGATTAGCTGGTTAAGCCAAAAACACCCTTTTATCAGAACTTTTGGTTGCTTGGGTCTTCATCCATCGATATCTTTGCACAACACCTGGCCAGGTCTTTATAATCAGCAAGGAATGGAAGCGCCTCGGAAATTATACATAAACAAAAACAAAATTTACAAAAATATATTCTATAAATTGATCATAAATTTCCTCAAAATTGATGGAAATGAATAAGGTTATCAAAAAGAATACCAAAATTGGTCTCCGATCAGTGCCAAAGTTGGTGCATTTATTTTTCCACATTTCTATTATTTCTTATATTTCAATATGGCGATTGGAAAACAACACAGTTTTGCCAAAAAGTCAATTTATCTTCGCAATGACTACTGTAAAACTATTTGGCCAAGTTTTTTGCCTTTTGCCACATGACTTCCCTCAATGCCAATCAACCGTTTAATGCATTCACTGTGTTACCATGCGGGGGGAAGAGTCCTGAATCTCAGTCAAACGCTTAAGCGCCACTCCCATTAAGGGAGACCACCGGTCGTGTTGAATATGCCCGACTAATTTTGAAACTGGTTTCTCAGAGTAACCACCCGAACAGTACTTTAATAAAACCCTACTTCAAACGCACATATGCTATCTAAATCTTCAAATGAACACCTTTTGCCGATAAAATTTACGATAATTCCGCCCATCCCTTTAAGTCATATAAATACCGTAATCCCTTTGGGCTTTAGGGCCAAAACCAATCAACGAAACTTTTTTCAAACGAATTTGCTTGATTAAATAGACGAACACAATCTTGAAAATGACGAATAAGCCCCAAGTTCCGATTTGAAATTTTAAAATGAAAATGAAAATTGAGCCCCCTTTCCCAAGCGTCCCGGCTTCGCGTACCTCTCCGCTATGAGCGAGCGAGGTTAAGAAAGACTACTATATTCTGGGTAAGGTCCGGTTCAGAGTCCGACTCTTGACAACGAATCACTGAAAGCGCGCTCTCGTCATCCATTCCACAGGGATTTTAACGTAGGGTGGAATCACGATGGATTATTGGCGACCGCCGGAATAACTTCGCTAGTTTTTCGGGTGAACTCTCCCCCGCATTGCTACCTAAAATAGGCGGGCCTTTGCAGGGCGCACGAGTCTGGCGTTCTTACCGACGACGTAAACCAAATCCCCTCAAATCACCCTACTCAGCGTCCACGATCGCCGAACGAGGAATATGAATCCAACATTTAATTCCATAACCTTTTTGTACGTATGCAGAATTTAAACCCCCCATAAAAACAAACTTTAATCCTAGCGTGCGATAAAAAAGCTTCCACCTACCATGCAATTAGGAACCCTACATATATACAACGAATTACAAGAATCAAACACACCACGTTTGAAACGGCAAAATGGTATTAAAATGCTTTTTCAACTGACCATAATAACATAATATCAATGAGTTCTAAAACGGCATCTCTCTCTCTCTCTCTCTCTCTCTCTCTCTCTCTCTCTCTCTCTCTCTCTCTCTCTCTCTCTCTCTCTCTCGCTCTCCCCCCCCCCCCCTTTCTGCCCCCCCCTCTCACTCACTCTCTCGCTCTCTCTCTCTCTCTCTCGCGGGGCGGGAGAACATGTTTCACAGCCCGATGTGCGGTGTGCGTTTGTGCAAGTTTCAACCTCTCTTCGTGCTTGTTTGTTTGTCTGCGTATATTTGTGTGTGTTTGTTTGTGTATGTTTGTGTTTGTCTTTGGGTGTTTATGGCAGTGTTTCATCTACATCTACAGTCTTCAGCAGAATTGTTGTACGGGGTTGGACCAACAAATCTGTTAGTGTGTAACCACAATGTTTCTCTAATTCTAGGGTTTTTTCTCATTACGGCCAAACCACAATTGAGAGATTCTCTCCAGGCTCGCTCTCTTTCATTCATTACAGCGCCATTATACAACTTTAAAGGGGTTCTTTAGTACAGATCGAAACACAACAGTGCTGGCTAGCATACTCTACAAATAGTAGAATGAAAAACGTAAAGGTGATTGTAATATGAATGAAAGAGAGCGAGCCCGGAGAAAATCTCTCAATTGTAGATTCGCCCTTATGAAAAAAAAAAACCTAGAATTGGTCGCAGTGGTTTTTACGGCTCTACAAAAAAAAAATCTGAGTCGTTGTACTCCGGTTTAATTAGGAATTTCACCGCTACAGGTGCTTTACTTTCAAGTTACTAAATATGAGTGCTGTGACGCGTTGGGATAAGGGGTTATTGGTTTCATCCTAGGATATCTCGACAGCCTCACCAGTTAGGACTTATCAGTCTTCAGGAAACTTGTCTTAATGGCCAAGTACTTCCTAGAGGTGGCCACACAAGTGCGAAATTCGGTCACTACATGGCGCTAGTGTGCATATAATCTTCCAGTTTGTGATTGCTATATCTCGAGCGCCTTACTAGTTAGAACGATGTTTTCTTCAGCAATCTTATGCTAGATGCCAAACCCTTCCGGGTAGTCAAATGTGTTCGGAACTCACTCACTGTGTGGTGCTAGTGTGCATAAGAGCCTGCAGGTTTATTATGCTATATCTCGAGAGCCTTACTAATTTGGGCACTGCTTTCTACAGCACACTTGTGTTAGTGTTAGTGCGAATAGAAGGATAAATTTGGTCGGAATTCTCTCACTACGCGGCACTTGTGTGCATATGGGCGTTCAACAAACTTGTGCTAGTGAGCAAGCCTCTCCGGGTGGTAGTCACATAAGTTTGGAATTAATTCACTACGTGGCGCTAGTGTGCATATGAGCCTCCAATTAAAGTATGCTATATCTAGAGACTTTTACTAGTTAGGTCTTTGCTTTTTCAGCTAACTTGTGCTAGTGGCTCCATTCTTCCATATGATAGTCTTATAAGTTCGGAATTCACTCACTACGTGACGTTAGTGTGAATATCAGTTAATAGCTTGTTTATACTTTATTTCAGGTCAGTCAATCAGACTAAGGCCGGGGTGGCCACTGCTGTCAGCTGTATACTGTAGTTTTAGCGATTCTCTTCGGCCCATGGCTGCATTTCGCCAACCTCGCTGTCTGTGGAGGGTCCGCAGGTCGCTGTTTACGTGATCGATCCACCTTGCTTGTTGCGCGCCACTTCTTCTTGTGCCTGTCGATTCGTTTTTGAGAATCATTTTAACAAGGCTAACGTCCAACATTCTTACGATATGCCCAGCTCACCGTAGTCTGCTGATTTTAGCGGTGTGAACGACGGGACTGCCCTGTAGTTCGTACGCAACAACTTCCGTTCGAAGACTGTGCCTCGATTTCATCACCGTCGATCTGAGCTCGGAGTGGGAGGCTCAATTTGGCGTGGCACATTTGGTGCATCAGTCCTCACCGGGGTAGAATTAACCATGGGGTTGGTCCACAGGTTAGTAGTCAATAAATACTAGTTGCCTATATGTGAAAATTCGACAGCTCCATCAGTTTGTTTATGGCAGCTATGGCGAGAACAGTGAAATTGGCGGAAATAAGGTCTATCTCAGCTGTTTCAAGGCATTACACACTACAACCCTCGGCAGAATTGTTCGGAGAAAGGTCAACAAATCAGTGTCATTGGACTCCGGTTAAACTTAAAATTTCACCGCTAGGAGCGCTTTACTTTCGAGTTACTATGAGTGAATACAGTGTCGCTTTAGAATAAGGGGTAATTTGTTTCATCCTACGTTTTCTCGGGAGTCTCGCCAATTAGGACGTATCACTCTTCAGTAAACTTGTCCTAGAGGTAAAGTTCTTCCTAGAAGTGGTTCAGAATTCACTCACTACATGGCGCTAGTGCGCAAATGAGCTTCCAGTTTGTTATTGCTGTAACTTTAAGGTGCTAGATGGGTCTAAATAATCAACAATTTTGTTGGTTTAACTAAGCAAAATTTCTGTAGTAAAAAAATCAGAACATGTTGATGGATTGCAAAACCCTACTTGAGGAGTGAATAAATGAAACACGAAGGAGTTGATATTAAGTGGAAAAAGAGAATAAAGCAACAATTTATACAAAAAAAATTTTTTTTTTTTTTTTAAAAATTCCCCCCCCCCCCCCCCCCCCCCCCAACAAAAAAAATAACTCCCCTCCCCAAGAGAGACCCACCCATTTTTGATAAAACAACCCCTCCTTTAACCCCCCCTTTTTCCTGGTTTTTTTTTAATCCTTGATATCCCTTTCCGCCATTATTCCTCCTGCCCTTGCATCCTTTATCCCATACTACATAGCTGCCCCTTGATCATTGACCCATTGTCTCTTTCTACCACTTGCTCCTGTAACTTCACAGCGTATTGTAGTCTGGGAGGGAGAAAGAAATACTACACATACAATGTATTGAATGAGTATCGATATTGGGCATGCAAATTTTCAACACACTAAAATAATCAAGAAAGCTGTTGTGTAAATCAGTAATTTTTGTTTGGCGTGTTTCTGATGTTTATGTGTTACCGTCGCATGACTTCATGCTGTCGGGAAATATTCGTTCACAAATCAGTTAGGTTTAGCTCGTTTCGCTTTTTGCAGCTGGTCACAAGCTATCGCAGGCGTTTCAAAGTTGTTCAACATGAAGTGTTTAGTTAAATACGGTGGCCGAAATAGCAGGAACTATCCGGAATTAAGTTTTTTTTTGCGTTTTCCCAGTAATAATATTACAAGATCCAAATGGATAGAATACTGTCGGCTGGGCTCTGAGACAACCGAAATTAAACCAAGTTCACGAGTCGGTCGCGTTAGTTGAAAATATTAGCTTTTTTATAGGTATTTGATTATAATAACAGTGCTATAATCTGCTTTAATTAACGTTCTGTAAGTTTATTTTGAAAAAGCTTATTTCCGCTAGCGCAATCATGCAAATAAGAAATGATGTTCCATCAATTGATGCATTATTGTTGCCTTCCGATAGCTAGCCGCTATAAAGCGATAGAATGTTGGATTTCTATAAATCTCGTCCTCTCTACTCTTCACCGGCGCTTGCAGTGTTGCAGTGGGGCCCAAATTAATGCCACCTGAAGACGAAGTAGATGATAAGGATTTTGAGGCGCATCAAGAAGCCGTCGGGAACAAATCAGTTTCTTCTGATGAACAGTTCGAAGCAAAATCGGAATTCAGAGCAACACTGGTTTTAGAGGACAGGGAGATTTTAAAGCTGTTCAGGTAATAATCTTAATGATGATAATAATCCTCACATAAAACTTTCTAATAGAATTAGTAATTAAAATTTATATTAAAAATAATGATAATAATTAGAATAATGATAATAATAACAAAAACAAAAATAATAACTACAAAAGCAATTATAGTAATAAAAATAAGTATTCTAATAAGAATGATCACAACGAGGCAAATTAAATTCATCATATATTTACTATTGATATGATGATTGTTCATATTGTTATATAACAATAACAATGAAAAAATTATAATCAAAGTACAAAAATAAAAACAATTAAAATAAGTGTAAGACAATATACAATAAAAATAAGTGTAACAATATGAATTCCTAATATTCTTAATAAAATAACAATGAATTTTTTATTATTATTATTCTATGATTATATATTATTGATTTTCTTATAATGATAGTAATAATTTTAATTATACCTATTATAAAAATAAAAATAATCAAAATAGTTATAATAACCATAAGCGAAATATTAATATTAGTTTCAATCATAATAATTATAATATTGTAAGCCAACATAAAAATTATAATGAGATATATTTTGATCATTTTTTTCAAAAATAGTGTTATTGTTTATTTTGCAAATATTAACGATAAATTAATAATAATAATTTTTATTACCAGAATTGACTTATCATTATTATTATTATTGTTATAATAATTGTTTATATTATAATTTGATTAATAATTATAATAAAAACCATATTAATATTTTTGTTATAATCATCTCTTGTTATAATAAACATTATTTATATTATTATGACTTTTATAAAAATAAGGGTTTTAATTGTGATTTTTATTCATACTTTTGTTAAAACAATTTTAATGATCTCATGTTTATGATAATAAAATGATCAGAATAATACTTATGTAATAATAATATCAATATTATCATGATAATCTTTTTCATAATGAACAACAAGAATTAAAAAACATTCAACAGGTTAAAAAACAGAATCAACATAACAATCATAACAATCATATAATCATTATCATAATAACCCTAATCAAATCAATAAAATTTAGATCAAAATCATAAAATCATCATTATTAAATCATATTGAATAATTAAATACAATTATAATTTTATTAATCAAAATAATCATATAAATAATTGTTATTATAATTATAAAAATTGTAAAAAAATATGTAAAAGAGTAATTATTATAATAGTTATCATAATAGTAATAAATATAATATTCAATACTCATCATATTTCAACTTTTCATTGTTATAGAAATATTCATTATCATTATTAGAATTAAAATAAATATTATAACAACCAAAATATGCTATATGATAATAAAAAAATAATTAATAAAATAAAATATTACGCATAATCACAATAATCACCAAACGATATTCATTATTTTCGTTACAATAAAATCATTATCATGATAATTATCACATTAATAACAGTAATAATAAAAATAATAATTAGATTTATAATTTTTGTTAAAAATGTTCGTATAAAAGTAGGCTTAGTAATTTTTTTTAAATATAATTGTTATGTATATAATTATTTTCGTAACAATAATAATGATGATAATAATAATAATAGTTAAAATTATACATTTTGTAAAATTTGTTCTCATAAAAAAAGTTTGAATAAAATTAGATTTTTTTTATTATAATATTATGATCATTGATTATATTTCAATATGAATAATAATTATAATTTAGTTAGTGATAAAATGATTCGAATAATAGCTCTCGTCAGTATTCAATGTTGAATTATTTCAATACTTCCAGTTTTGTGTGACGTCAGAGCAACATGGGTGTGAAGTCAGAGCAACGAAACTCCATTAACTTTCACCATGAGTAGGAACCGCTGGAGGGGCTACAATGCAATAATATTACAGAATGCCACAATGTCTAATCCCGAAACTAATCCAATTGGATTTTAACCAACAGATTATTAAACTGAAAACTGCTTTTAATAAACAAAAATATAAATACCCGACTGATTTATTAACAAAAATGTAGAGCATTTTCGAAATAAACATATTTATTTTCAGGGGTCTATTTAAAATCCAAATCGCTAATTTTTACATATAATACGTTTGCAGCACATTTAACATTTATTTGGGGCCAGAACAAACAAAAGTTTACTTTTGAATTGACCTAAATATATTTGCTGACGATAGTTTTCTTCGCATGTAGTTTCCATAATACATCTCTTTTCGTTTAATTAATATGTATAGTTTAAAATTTATTTCATGATCGAAATCATCAAGTTTAATTTTACAAGTTATCAAGTAATCGGTACATTTAACAAGACCCCTAGCAACATTTGCAGATTTTCTTCTCAAAATGTATGACTTGGGTTCAAGAATAAATGTCTCTAGGCATTGAAAAATTGGTCAAATTTATGAAAACATATGCCTTACACTCAACAGAGTTGCAAATTTCCTATCTTTTCAGCAATGAGAACACGAAAATATTTTAGTTCAAAGTATTATCAAGCAAGAAAATATTTTATATCCAATATCAATACTTTTCACTGACTGATATTTTATTCTCTTGGCTTCACTTGACAGCTCGAATCTGGCTCCACTTGACACTCAAATTTTTTGAGTCTGTTTCTCCCTCCCAGGGCCCCTTTCTACCCCCCCCCCCCCCCCTCCCCCCCTTCCTTTCCCCCCCTCCCCTCCTATTTCCCCCCCCAATCAAATCCTCTCCCATATTGCTGTCCCTTGCTACTTTTGCTCCTGCTTTCCCACTGGCGCTTGCTACTTTTCTGCCTCTTCTTATTCCTTTATTCTAGGGGTATGTACACCGTTAACAAACTGGAAGCTCGAATGTACACTAACGCTGCACAGTGAATGAGTTCCGAACATATGGGACTACCACCCGGAAGGGCTTGGCTACCAGCACAAATTTGCTGAAGAAAGCAATGTCCTTATTAATAAGAGTCTCTTGATAGAAAATTAAATAAGCTGGAACCTCATATCCGTACTAGCGCCACGTATTGAATGAATTCCGAACGTATGTGATGATCATCCAGATCGACTTGGTCACTAGAACGAATTTACTGAAGAAAGTAACACTAGCGCCGCGTAGTGAGATAATTCCGAACACATGTGACTACAATCCGGAAGGACTTGGCCACTTGCACAAGTTTGCTAAAGAAAGCATCGTCCTAACAAGTAAGGCTCTCGAGATATAGCAATCACAAAGTGGAAGATTATATGCACATAAGCGCCGTGTAGTGACCGAATTCCGCACTTGTGTGACCACCTCTAGGAATGGCTTAGCCACTCAGACAAGTTTACTCAAAACTGATATGTCCTAACTGGTAAGGCTCTCGAGATATCCTAGACTGAAACCTATTACCCCTTATCCCAACGCATCACCGCCCTCATATTTAGTAACTCGAAAGTAAAGCGCTTCTAGCGGTGAAATTCCCAATAAAGCCAGAATACAGTGGCACATTTTCGTTGGTCCAACCCCGTACAACAATTCTGCTGAAGACTGTAGATGTTTATCACATGAAACAACTGAGATCTCATTTCCCCCAATCAGTGAAAATCCCATAAGCTGTGGGTATCGGTCTTAACGGTTTCGATTTTTACGGTCCCAATTAACCGAAAAGATCGGTACCCCACTGTAGTTTGCTTCCAAAATTAGGGGGGAAACGGGCAAAATGGGACACTTATCGTAGTCCACCCAAAAGGAGACCAACACTTTCGATTGATGAATGAAGTAAATGTAAACTGTGTAGATCTTAGTTGTAAATATGTTAATAAACTGTATGATAGAATGCCTTTTTATTAACTACGTTTCAGGAATGAACTTCTAGGGCAGACACTTGGAAAATTTTACAGTATTCGGTAATTTTTTACCGAACTTTCAACAGCTGAACGTTCGGTAATCCGACTTAACGGATTTCGGTAAAATTTGACAAGTTCCGGTAATTTTTTTACCGGAATACTGTAAAATTTCACCGAAATCCGGTAGATCGGATTACCGAACGTTCAGCTGTTGAAAGTTCGGTAAAAAATTACCGAATACTGTAAAATTTTCTAGGTGTGCATGTTTCACCAAATCAACCAAACAGTCTTCAAAAGTCACTCATGCGTGACTATGCATATTCTGAAGGCATACAATTTGCAACAATGAAAGTGTCCTGACTCAATTTCCAACGTATGCAGAAGCGATGGCAATTAATATATGCCAGTATCCGCTCGATGAATATTTAATTAATCAATGACGGCAACAACTACCCAATTCATACAGGAAATTGTTCTCGCATTGCTCCATGATTCCACCATTCGAGCATAGTCATTTTCCACCCTTCAAAGGTTCCACGCAAATCAACTTGTGTCGGATGACTTTTGACTGAATGAGCGTCGAATGATGTGAAATCTACATGGATTATAAATCAACGAGCAATTTGAGCGATGCTTTTTTGTGAATCCGAAAATTAATTGCCTTCGACGGAGTCCTTCTTTCCCCGGCATGCAGCCCAATGCTGTTCAATGGAAATCAATTTGAGTAACGAATCGACGATCACCCCCAATCACGTGACCACTTTCTGCCAACTGATTTCGATTTCGACATATATCGGATGATAGTTACGAAATGCGGAAAACAGTCATCTAGTTCTTCCGGGATCCGTTTCCAGATCTACGGGCGCACTCTTTCGAATGATTGATGCACCCCCCGTTTGTCAGTGGAAATGCTTATGCAGTGATGTGTGTGAACGAGTGTGTGCGTGTGTGTGTGTGTGTGTGTGTGCACCACGCGCCCAGTGTCGATTATGCTTCCGCGTGATTGAATCGCTTTGTAACGTTTCATGCCAAATTGAACCCGGCACAGTTCACCGTTTCCACTTTTTTTTTTGCTCCTACAACAATGATGAATGAGACTGACAAATGATGTGACAGGACGGCAAGAACGTCAAGCACATGGTGAAAAGCGATGACTGTGGGATTCATTTAGTCAGTCACAAATGGTATCGATTCTTGGGAACGGAAAATTAAAAAGCTTCCTTCCATACGGGACTTTTCCGGCTTGCGAACACCGTTCAAGAATGCATGAGTTGATTCGGTGACTCGAAATGAGCACGTTTTGATTGAAATAATATGCCAGTGTGGGAAATTTAGATTGTGGACTTCACTGTTTGTTCTTCTATGCATATGGTTTATTATTCGATTCTATTTTGACGGGCGGACTGGTCTTGCTATTACCGTTACGTTCGTATGATTGAGATCAGAAATTAAATTAGAGAGTCGTAGCCAAAGGTGAGGAAGATAATTAATAATGTGTCATTGAGGAGGTTAATGAGTTGATAATTGAAATCAACATTAACCTAAGAATTTTGTCAGCTCCTTTCTATATATCTAAACAGTATGGTAACATACCCTCAGATATTCTGTCAAAATAACCCAGTGAATCAAAACAAAACAAAGATTCTTGTACCAAAAAGCTCAAGAATGTATTGCAAGGTACAGGCTGCATGGTGTACTTCCGAACAAGGGGTTCGAATTGTTGACTTATATCAAAGGCTCAAAGAACATGAAGGCTCCAGGTTTCGATAACATCATGAACTTGGAGCTCAAGCAATTGAGCCCCGAGTTCTATAACCATCTGGCGATGGTTTTCAACCAATGCCTCCGACTTGGCTACTTCCCCTCGTGTTGGAAGTCAGCCAAAGTCATCCCCATCCAGAAACCTGGGAAAGATCCTTCATGTTCTAAGAGCTATAGGCCTATCAGCCTTCTCTCAGGAGTATCAAAACTGTTTGAGAAAGCGATCTACCGTCGACTTCTCTCGACTGCCGGCGAGCTTAACATCTTGCTCGACGAGCAGTTCGGATTCCGACGTGGTCGCTCAACAGTGCACAACCTTAACCGAGTAACCAACATCCTCAAGCGGAACAAGTCAGTGGCGAAATCATCTGCCATGGCACTTCTCGATATCGAGAAGGCCTTCGATAATGTGTGGCATGATGGCCTGGTGTACAAGCTAAAACAATACAATCTTCCCATCTTCCTGGTGAAGATAATTAAAAATTACCTGTCGGACAGGACATTCCGTGTTTCGTTGCAACGTGCAGTTTCCGATGCACAGGAGATTTCCGCCGGTGTTCCGCAGGGAAGTATACTAGGTCCACTTCTGTTCAACCTATTCACCTCGGACATACCCCCGCTCCCTGAAAATGGATCTCTGTCGTTGTTCGCCGATGATACCGCAGTCGTCCATAATGGTAGGGTGAGCGCTAACAGCGAAACTGCAGCGAAGCCTGAATGTTCTGTCAGAATACT
The DNA here is from genome assembly GCA_024533555.2 of Aedes koreicus. Classification (NCBI taxonomy): domain Eukaryota; kingdom Metazoa; phylum Arthropoda; class Insecta; order Diptera; family Culicidae; genus Aedes; species Aedes koreicus. The sequence continues at coordinate 113,495 of JAHHFK020006054.1, read as the reverse complement.
TCACCGAATGGAAGATACCGCCGCGGCCCGGCTTTTTCTTCCCCCCCCCCCCCCCCCCCCCCACCTTCCCCCCCCCGGATATAAAAAAACCCAAAAACACCACCCCAAGAAAGGGCCCAAAAAACCGGGGCCCCCCGCGAACCCACACACCCAAAGCATTTTTCACAGAGGAGGGGACAAAACAGCCACAAAGAAAAACACCCTCTGGAAGCAACACCCCCCCCCCCCCAACCCCCCCCCAACAACGGCGCCGCCCCCAGGGGCGGGAAACGAGACGGCCGATGATGAATATGTCTTCAAAATTGGGGTTTGAGGTATAAGTGGCTCTCACCGCGGTCTCTGAGTGACTATTGATGGCGCTTTTACTTCAACTGATCCTACGTTGTGATTTGTTTTAACAACTCAAAGAACTATAGGCACAACTGTCTGCAACAAACGAGACTAAACTGAGGACTGACTTTATTTTTGGCTGATTATATACATATAAATTATTCTGATGGCACGGTCGGGTATGCCGGTCGGGTATGTCTCGCCAGCCGAACGAACGCGGCTGCCAGAACGATGACAAAATCTCATCTAACATGCGCCCGCCAGCACCAACTATAGGTAGTGAGAAAGATACTCTCACTCCGTACTGCCAAAACCATAGTTGCTACAACATACCCGCCGCCTTGAACGACTATGTTCAAAACAAAACAAAACAAACCAAAACAGTGATTGCTTTCTAGCTCTAACAGGTAAGTACAATATTCACTAATTATATAGTTCCTTCTTCCTATTACAGGTAATTATTCACTCTCGTTGCTCGGACTGATGGTCGTTGACTGGAAGATCTCGTTGTTCATACTCGGTGGTCGATTCCAGAAGCGGCAGCAAGCAGATTTTGGTGATAGGCCTTTTGATGATTCCTCTTGCTGTGCGAAGGCTAACGACGCGCGTCCAATTATCTTTTCCAGGGTGCAGTTCGGTGATGCGGGCGAGTGGCCACCGGATTGCTGGCTGCATTTCATCGATCAGGATAACCATTCTGCCGGGCTGGATCTCGTTGTTTCGGGCTGCAAGTTTCGTGTCCTTTGTAAGCTCCTGAAGATATTCTGATCGCCAGTGTGACCAAAATTTTTGCACATGTTGCTGGAGCTTTGGGAGATGATTGATGTGTTCGTTGGTGCGTTTTGCAGATCTGGGTCGGGCAAGGCCTGAAGAGATGATCCTATGAGGAAGTGCGCCGGTGTCAAAGCAGCAAGATCATTGGGATCGTCAGATATTGGTAGCAATGGGCGCGAATTCATTGCCGCTTCGATTTGGTGCAGGACTGTGTAGTAGTCTTCGAATGTAAGTCGTGTACTACCCAACTGCCGAAATAAATGCCGCTTGGCAGTCTTGACCGCCGCTTCCCAAAGGCCACCGAAGTGTGGTGCCTTGGGAGGAGTCAAGTGCCACATAATTCCTTGCTCGGCGCAGGCGGAAGTGATTTTACTCTGCTCGACGTCGCTTCTGAACCTAGCAAAAAGTTCAGACAGTTCACGCTTTGCTCCCTCGAAATTTTTTCCGTTATCCGAATACAAGTGGGCTGGGGATCCCCGTCTTGAGATGAACCGACGTAAGGCTGCCAAGAATCCTTGGGTTGATAGGTCCCCAACTAGCTCTAGATGGACGGCCTTTGTAACAAAGCATACGAAAACACACAGGTAGGCTTTTGCTGGGGCGGCACGTTTATGGATGGGCTTTACGTAAAACGGGCCAGCATAATCCACGCCTGTACTGGAGAAAGGGCGGCTGAGAATGATCCTCGATGACGGTAACTGGCCGATTTGCTGCTGCGCTGGATGTTGACGTGAACAACGAAAGCAATTCCTTACGATGCCTTTCACCAAGTGACGGCTATTCAGGGGCCAATATTCTTGACGAATCGTTGATAGTAGGAGACGCCCACCGCCGTGGACAAGTTTGTAATGGTAGTGCTCACCGATCAGTCGTGTAAACGGGTGATTCTTTGGGAGGAGGGCAGGGTGTTTTGACTGGTAAGGAAGCTGGGAAAAATTAAGCCGGCCTCCAACTCGCAAGATTCTTTGTGGGTCTAAAAACGGAGACAGGCGACGAACAGGTGATGTTTTGGCAACTGGGTTCCCTCTTATAAGCGCTCTGATTTCTTCACGGAATGCGTCAAGCTGTGCAAGGCTGACTAATAGGGTATTGGCAGTGGTAAGCTCTTTTACGGTAAGTGACTGTTGACCGCATTTCTTATCTGGGGTTGCAAGTGGCTGGGTTCTCGTTTTAGATCGGGTTTTGGCAGCGAAGCGCAGGCAGTATCCGATGGTGTGAAGCAAACGATTGTACGACGACCATCGAAGAAACCATGGGTTGATGTTGGATACTGTTTGGACGGATACAACGACACTCTTAGTTTCCAGTACTTGATCTGATACGTCAGGTGGGTTCGAAACTGGCCAAAGGTTTTGCGGATGCACCAACCAAGATGGACCATGCTTCCATACTCCATTCTTTACAAATTCCTCAATCGACATCCCGCGTGAGACGATGTCTGCAGGGTTTTCAGTGCCCGATATGTGGTTCCACCTGCTACCATGAGTGTAGTGTTGTACCTCCGATACTCGGTTCGCTACAAATGACTGTAGAATCGGACCAGAAATAGGATGCTGACACGTGGATGTTCATGGACTCTTTAACATGTTGGTGTAGATGCGCAGCCAAAACGCAGGCACACAGCTCAAGGCGGGCTATCGTGTTTGGAAGCGAGTAGACGGATTTTTACACTTTGCATTACATTTTCGCAGCGGACGTACGTGCAAGCTCCATAAGCACGCGTGGAAGCATCGGCGAAAGTATGCAGCTCCACTCTGGACTCCGGCAGGAACGCATAACGGTCGATTCGGTACGTTGCGATCTTCGGTAGCTCACTCCGGAAGGTCTCCCATTTCATGCGAATGTGGTGCGGTACAGGTTCGTCCCAATCCCAGGAGAGAGACCACAATTCTTGCATCAGAATCTTCGCAGTGACAACGACAGGTGCAATCAGGCCAAGTGGATCAAAAAGCCTAGCGATGTCGGAGAGGATGGAACGCTTAGTTGGATGGTCATCACGTTGCTGTATCTGAGAATCAAAACGAAGTTGATCGAGTTCTGGTTCCCAACATATTCCCAGTGCTTTAATGGATTAGTTTGGACAAAATTGCAGACTGGAATGCGTTCCAATCAGGTTTTCACCAAGACCTTGAAGAACTTCGAGACGGTTTGAAGTCCATTTCCTTAGAACGAAGCCACCCTTTTCGAGTAACTCAGATAGCTCCTCCCGAAGTTGAATAGCTTCCTCCACGGAATTCGCTCCACCGATGAAGTCGTCAACGTAGAAATTCTTCCGTAAAGCAGGACCACCCAACGGATACGCGTCAGCTTCGTCAGCTGCGAGTTGCTGGAGGGTTCTTGTAGCCAGGAAAGATGATGGTGCTAAGCCGTACGTCACTGTCAGCAGCTCATACGTCTGGATGGTTGTGTCCTTCAAAAATCGGAACAGAATTCGAAGCAGAGCTAAGTCTTCCTTGTGGTGTAGCACCAGTCTGTACATCTTCTCAATGTCCGCGACGACGGCCACGGGGTAGGTTCGAAACCGAAAGATAATAGCGATGAGATCATCTTGGACTACTGGTCCCACACAGAGTGCTTCGTTGAGGGAGAAGCCGGTGGAAGTACGAGCCGAACCGTCGAAAATCACTCTAACCTTGGTGGTCGTACTTCCCTCCTTTATCACTGGATGGTGGGGCAGATAGTAAGTGTGGGAGTGATTTCCGTCGTCCTTCTCGACCAGTCGCATATGACCAAGGGAGAGGTACTCCTTCATGAAGCTGTGGTATGCTTCCTTCAATTTTTGATCCCGATCGAGTCGCCGCTCAAGCTGATCGAAGCGTCGAAGCGCACTGGTTTTGGATTCGCCTAGCACAGCATCAAAATCAGCCTTCCGTGGTAAACGTACAATGTACCGACCTGTATTATCCCGAGATGTCGTAGATTGAAAGAAATCCTCGCAGTGGCGCTCCTCAACAGAGTACTTGTTGTCGACAGTCAGTTCTTCTATCTTCCAGAATCGTTCCATGCTCTCTTCGAGGGTTAACATGGACACAGCTACAACGCTAGCAGTGGTGACTTGCCGTTGAGTGGAGTTAGAGGTGCATGCTGATCCTGTAATAACCCATCCAAATACACTGTCCACCAGAATCGGAAAATTGTTGGCCAACTGAAGAAGAGCGGTACTTAGAAAGAACGAATGAAAGTGTTTAGCGCCCAAAACCATGTCAATCTGCTGACTTTTGTTGAACATAGGATCGGCCAGCACTAGATTTTGAGGTATTTCCCAGTTCTTGACGGGAATGTCTTGAGCCGGAAGGTCTGCTGTCACGGTATCCATCAGCAAGAACTCAATACCACATTCGAAGTTGTCGTTTCTCGATTTTATCCGAGCGAAAATCGACTCACGCACGTTCTTGGAGAGATTACCAGCCCCCTGGATTGTCACATTCACGGAACTTCTCTTCAGGTGCAACCTGCGTGCCAAACGATCGGTAATTAGATTCGGTTGAGAAGCGCTATCGAGCAGCGCACGAGCTAAATGGTCCTGACCGTACGCATCAACTACTTTCACCAGCACTGTTAACAGAAATATGTCTTCTCTAGGCTGCGGAGTAGATGCACTGAGAACTACCCTGTTTTCGGTGGCTGCAATGAGGGATTGATGGACTGGTTCAGCAATGGAAGAAGCGCTAGACTGAACAGTTTGCGTTGGCATGCACGTACGAGTAGAAGATGAGTCGTTTGATGGCCTGGAATTGTCGTCGGAATGCAGCATGGTGTGGTGACGCTTTTTGCAATGCTTACAGCTGTAGTTAGAGGAGCAATTAAAGGGCGATAGGGTCAAAATTTGGTCAATATCAACTTGACGTACTTCTTTCAATTTTGCATTTAAAAAACCTGAACACCCCTCATTTTGAAGGTGTGTGTGTGTAGAATGTTGCTCCTATTTTGATTTTGGAATTCACTCTTCAGTTGTCAAAATGCCGTCCAAGCAAGAAGAGCAGCGTATCAAAATTTTGCTCGCGCATCGCGAAAATCCGAGCTACTCGCACGCAAAGTTGGCAAAATCGCTAAAAGTTGCCAAATCAACCGTTACAAATGTAATTAAAGTGTTTGGGGAACGTTTGTCGACAGCCAGGAAGTCTGGATCGGGGGGAAATCGAAAACCGGAAGCCGCTGAGACGACAAAGAGAGTTGCCGGTAGTTTCAAGCGAAACCCTAACCTATCTCTCCGAGATGCCGCAAATAAGCTGGGTGTATCGTCTACAACCGTGCATCGAGCCAAAAAACGAGCCGGACTATCGACTTACAAGAAGGTAGTGACTCCAAATCGCGATGATAAACAAAATACGACGGCCAAAGCGCGATCCCGGAGGCTGTACACGACGATGCTGACGAAGTTTGACTGCGTGGTAATGGACGACGAAACCTACGTCAAAGCCGACTACAAGCAGCTTCCGGGACAGGAGTTTTATACGGCAAAAGGAAGGGGAAAGGTAGCAGATATTTTCAAGCACACGAAACTGTCAAAGTTCGCAAAGAAATATCTGGTTTGGCAAGCCATCTGTACCTGTGGCTTGAAAAGCAGCATTTTCATAGCTTCCGGGACTGTCAACCAAGAAATTTACGTGAAAGAGTGTTTGAATAAACGTCTGCTGCCTTTCCTGAAGAAACACGGTTGTTCCGTACTGTTTTGGCCGGATTTGGCATCTTGCCATTACGGTAAAAAGGCCATGGAGTGGTACGCCGCCAACAACGTGCAGGTGGTTCCCAATGACAAGAACCCTCCCAACACGCCAGAGCTCCGCCCAATTGAGAAATACTGGGCTATTGTCAAGCGGAACCTAAAGAAGACCAAAAAAACTGCTAAGGACGAGCAGCAGTTCAAGGCAAACTGGCTTTCTGCGGCGAAGAAGGTGGACAAGGTGGCTGTACAAAATCTGATGGCAGGGGTCAAGCGTAAGGCTTGGCAATTCGGATTTGGAAAGCGGAAGCCTAACTGAATATTTTTCCTGAATTTTATACTAATTGAACTTGAAAAAGAAATTTAATTTGATTTTTTAAATAAACGATTTCACCGATTTACACGCGTTTTCCCTTGACCAAATTTTGACCGTATCACCTTTTACGAACAAAGTGATCACCTTTGAGGCAATTGTGGCACAAACGTTTACCGGAGACGAATCGTTGTCGTTCGGAGTGCGAACACTGATTAAATTTTGGATATTTCATGAGTGGATGCTCCTGGTTGCAAGCCACACATTTGCTACCAGAAAAGGACGTTGATGCACTTGCTGATACACGGAAGTGAAGAGACCTTTTGAAGCCTTGAGTGGACCCATTTGAAGCGAACGCTGGCTGGTGATGGTTTACCAAAATGGATTCCAGAACTCGAATTCGACGCTGCAGAAATTCGATCAGACAATCGTAATTTTGATCGTTGTTTGTCGACGCGTGATCTTCCCAGGCCTTTAGCCTGTCGTCGGGAAGCTTTGTGCACAAGAGATGTTCCAGTAGGCTACTCCAAGAATCTGTCGGTTCTCCAAGCTGCCCTAGTATCTTTGCGTGTCGCCGAAATTCATTCACCAGTGCGTGCAATGATGCAGCTGTTTCCTTTTTCGCCGATTGTATGTCAAAAAGAGCCTGAAGATGTCGTTTTTTCAAAAGGTAGTCGTTAGCGTACCTGCCAACCAACGTTTGCCATGCTAGATCGTAATTCGCAGAACTGATCGCGATGGATTCTATCAGCTGCGCCGCCTCACCCTTCAGAGATGCCCTCAGATAGTGGAATTTCTGAATCGCCGACACTTCCGAATTTGAATGGATTAAAGCGAGGAACGTATCGTGAAACCCTAGCCACTGCATGTAATCTCCGTTAAATTCCGGAAGCGAAATTGTAGGAAGCTTTAACCCAGCAAGAGCGGAAGAATGCGAAGAAGATTCAGGGATGTGAGCTTGTTGATTAACAACAGGAAGTTTGGAGATTAAATCGGCCTTTATTTGAAAGAGACGTGGCTCAAAGTCGGCGCGCACACCAGCATCTAACCGTATACCTTCCTCCGTGCCTTCGATGTCTTCAAGCTGCCACTGCACCTCCTCCAGCGTCTTTCACATAGTATCCAGGTACTGCAGTCGAATGGGCACCTGACCCCGATCTCGTTGTTCGTCGTAGGTGGACAGGAACGCCTCTGCCCGAGCCAATGCGGCTAGCATCGTTGTCCTTCGCGATAGCAGGATCCCTTTCTGCTGCTCTAGCGACATGTTGTGGAGCAAACAACGGCGTCGAAGCTCGCTGAATAGCGAATGTGGTCAGTTCCAAGGCAGGTTCAGTGCCTTGTATTTCAAAAAGAACAGCAGCCTGGAATGCTTCAAATCACCGTCCATGCTTGCCAACGCCGGTGGTGTAGAAAACCCACAAAATACCGCAAAACTAGCAGTCGAATGATGGAAGCTGCGATGATGGTCGAAGGATCCGGATGATCCTAGGCGTGCGACTACGGCACAAAAGAACAATGCCGGAATGGCAACACAATTGGTGAATAGGGGCCACCGTCAAGCTACAATGACGGAATGGCGTAGCTATTGTACCCCTACAGTAGCGTCGAATTGCTGAATAGCGGTTTTGAAAAGACAGTTTTCACAATTCCTTCTATCCTGGTCACGGCACCAAAATTATGATGGCGCTTTTACTTCAACTGATCCTACGTTGTGGTTTGTTTTAACAACTCAAAGAACTATAGGCACTACTGTCTGCAACAAACGAGACTCAACTGAGGACTGACTTTATTTTTGGCTGATTATATACATATAAATTATTCTGATGGCACGGTCGGGTATGCTGTCTCGCCAGCCGAACGAACGCGGCTGCCAGAACGATGACAAAATCTCGTCTGACATGCGCCCGCCAGCACCAACTATAGGTAGTGAGAAAGTTACTCTCACTCCGTGCTGCCAAAACCATAGTTGCTACAACAACTATCGTGAATGTGGTGGCATATAATAATAGGATTTCCCGTTTGGCCGTTTTAAGTTGCAAGCCAACTGGTCTGATCCGAAATTCATTCTTAAAACGGACTCGCCCTTAAGAATGTCTCAACCGGGCAAAATAACATTGGGCGTGTGGTTTCTTCTGTGGAGTGGCGCTTAAGCCACACGTTTTTGAAACGGGTCGTCCGGGTTGGCTACAACCTTATATCGACAAATTTCGGCTCGTGGCACAAAGCCTTTGCGGAATGTGTTGAGTTTCTAGTAGAACTTTTGCGTTTCTTAAGAACTACAGTGACAGACAAAACAATAAGACCACAGCATAGAGCAATTTTCATGCATGCGTTCTAACCGCCAATTTGAATTAAACGTTTGCGACACCAAGTGGCGAGCACATGTACTAACTTGACATGAGATTCCACAAGCTTTTAAGCCTAGGAAATAAACATTCCAAGCCAGACGCATCGAAAGCTGCTAAAGGACCAAAAAAACGTGCGACAAAAGTATAAGACCACTTCCACATTTCATCTGATTTTGTAGCAAATACCGTCGTTCCTCTGAAGTAAGTTGTTTATCGATGAGTCGTATTATTCACCATCATATTGTTCATCTAACAAGACATCATATTTCGTCAGTTCTAGGAAAAATTCACCAAAAATGGGTCGAAGTTATCACTGCACAGAGAATCAAAGGATTCATATCCGGCAAATGGCGAAAGAAGGAAAAACTCAACGACAAATTGCTGCATTCTTAGGACGGTCCAAAACGTTTGTTTGCAATGCTCTCCGTGACCCGAAACCACGAGTGGGAACTGGACGTCCCCGGAAAACTACCTCTAAGGACGACGGCCACATCAAACGACTTTCTAGCATTGATCCATTCAAGTCAGCAACGAAGATCAAAGAAGAGCTAAACTTATCCGTGAGTTCCAGGACAGTTCAGCGACGGCTTGTTGAGAAGAATCTGATTGGAAGAAGTCCTAGGAAAGTTCCAATGCTCACACGGAAGCATCTCCAGGCGCGTCTAAAATTTGCTAGAGAACATCTGGACTGGATCGGACCCGAAAATGGTAAGAAATGGCGGAACATCCTTTGGCACATGTCGAAACCTCGTGGAGTCAATGCCGAAGAGAGTGCGAGAAGTGATCCGGAATAATGGTTATACCACTAAATACTAATGATCAAAGCTGATGGAAACGATTTTTTGAATGAATTAACGAGTGGTCTTATTTTATTGTCGCATCATTTTCTTACTTTTCTATGCTGGAAGGGCAGTTTTTTTTTCTTCATTGTTTTTATTACTTTCAAAAATGGTTTTGTTGAGTTATTAAACAAACTATTATTTTTAGTTGAAATTATTAGATGTTTTGCTTTATTGATTGAGCCCTGCAACTGCATCTTTTACAATGAGCGGTGGTCTTATTGTTTTGTCCGTCACTGTATACAGCTGATCGATTTCTTCGCACTCCAACTCCTCCAAGCGGCGCTTCTTATCTCGGAATAGAGGAGTTTGTTGTCATTACCTCTGTTTGTATTGCTCTACATTTTGACACTACTCTGGCTGTCCTCCTTGGTGCATTTTGACCATAAACAGATAGTGATCTGAATCGATATTTGCGCAGCGATAGGTCCTGACGTCGATAATATCCGAGAAGTGCCTTCCATCAATTAATACCTCTCTGTTGTGGAGATCTCCATGTGGCCATATTCTTGGAGGCAGCGAAATGTTGGTGTTCGCTAAATTTTACTGAGCAGCAAGATCTCCGATACTGATTTTGACGTTATGGCTTGGGTAGCTGTCGCATTCTCGTTCAAATTACGCGTAAATAGCGTCGTTATCGTCATCATCCTTCCCTAGGTGAGGACTGCGCACGTCAATTATGCTGATAATGAAGAAACGGCTTCTGATTTCCAATTTGCACATTCTGTTGTCGATTGGACCATCACTACTATACCCTGCTCGTGTGAATTGTCGCAACTCTGATACATGGTTTAACCACATCCATTGAAACTTGAATCTTAGCGTGTGTAAAATTCCATAACCATCAATTTAAAAGAAATCGCCAAATAACAAGAAGCAACTAGCGGTCGTCATCACGCCAGTTAATCTGTCACTTTTGTTGCAAAGAGGCTTAATCGATTTGCCGCCATGTGCTATCTCATTGAACGTTAAAACATCGTGTTCCTTATAGCACTGAAAGAGGTTTGCTGGAAAGGATTCACTCTTTCATCATACTAACATTCAAACAAAACGATCGTACTCAGGGCCACCAAATGATTTCTATGGAGCAGTATAAAAACCATATTCATAAATCAAAATTTCGTTTCTTTCTGTTAATTCATTCTTTATTTACAAGCCATTTAAAGTTTAAGTGCCAGTGTATTTTTTAGCAATGAAAAATCCGATAATCGTGCAGTGATTCAATTCTTTGTTTTGGAAGGTGTATCGGCTGTTGAGATCCATGCAAAGATGGTGAAAGTATTAAAGGAATCTAATCCTTCATTTTCAACCGTTCACCGAGGGGGTTTTGGAGTTGAGGAGTGGCCGTGCAAGCTTTGAAGACGATCCCCGCTGAGGACGTCCAAAAAGTGCATCAACACCAGAAATCATTGCGAAAATACAGGATATGGTTTTGAAAGAACATCGATCGACTGTGGATGTGATAGCTGACGCCATAGGCATCTCACATGGAGCAACATAGAATATTTTCGCTGAAGTTTTGGATTTCAAAAAACTGTGTGCACAATAGGTGCCGAATTTGCTACAATGTTTTGCTCAAAAACACGTTCGAATGCGACTTTCTGAGCAACATTTGCAGTAATTTCGAAGGAACAATAAGATTTTTCAGCGTCAAATTATCACTATGGATGAGACTTGGGTCTACCACCATGATCCTGAATCAAAGCAAGAGGCTAAGGTGTGGTGTGAACCAGGCACTTTGGCTCCGAAGCGAGTTCGTGTCCAGAAATCGGCCAAGAAGGTGTTAGCGTCAGTTGTTTGGGATGCAAAAGAAATTTTATTGATAGATTATCTCCAAACTGGTAAGACAATCGAATCTGATTGAAACTGTGACCAGTTGGATGAAAACATTTGTGAAAAAAGACGTGGTTAGCAGAAGAAAAACAAAAAAAAAACAATTTTCATCAAGACAATTCACCTGTTCACACAACTCAAAAAACAATCTCGAAAATCAGTGAATTGGGGTTCGAATTGTTGCAGCATCCACTCTATTCGTCAGATTTAGCTTCCTCTGCCTTTTGGCGGTTCTCACACCTCAAAAAATTCCTTCGTGGAAAACATTTTTAATCAAACAAAGAGGTTATAACCATCGTTGAGGAGTATTTTGCAGGCCTTCCAGAAAGTTGCTTCCGTGATGGGACAGCAACGTTGTAAGATCGCTGTACCAAGTGTATTGATCCTAAGCTGTGGCCCAGTAAGGATTGGAAAATAGACTATTGCGCATATTTCGGATAAGCATTAACAAAATAGTATTCAGAAAATACAAAAAAATCATCTCGATTTCGAAGAAATTGGCGGACTTTTCCCGAAATACTTTTTTCAACCGGCGCACATTATTCTCATCTATCGTTTTGGCAATCTTATTCCACTTGGTTCTCAATTCATTGATGCTTTTGACGACACTGCCATTCACCTTCAGCTTCCTCTTCATAATAGCCCAAAATCACTCTATCGGTCTGAGCTGGGGTCAGTTTGGTGGGTTGTGTTCCTTCGATATAAACTGAATCCCGTTGGTTTCATACCACTGTAGCACCGTTTTACTGTAATGACAGCTTGCAAGATCTGGCCAAAACATGACAGGTTCATTGTGGGATCTGATGAATGGCAATATTCGCTTTTGGAGGCATTCCGTTCTATACAGCTCTGGATTCAATGTCTTATCAGTAATGAAAATCTTGGTCCTACCGCAGCTACAGATGTATTTACGTGCAAATTTATCTGCAAACACAAACTTGAATTTGGCAGGAACATCTCCCCGAGCCGTAGCCAAGTAAAATTTTGTCCCGGTAGCTGTTTGAAATCGGCTTTCACATAGGTTTCATCATCCATGAGAAGACAGCCATTGAATTTTGTCAACACCTGATCATACAGTTTTCTGGCACGGATTCTGGCCACATTGTTCTGCTTTTGATCCCTATTTGGTTGTCTACAGGCACGGTATGACTTGAAGCCTTCCCGGAGACGAATCCGTTGCACGGTACTATGTGCGGCGCAAATTTGTTTCGCCAAATCGCGGACTGAGATGTTGGGGGTTGCCTTAATGTTCTTGATGACTTTGTTCCACAGTTGACGGTTGACAGTACCCGGCCAACGCTTGCTTTGAGGCTTGCAATTCGTCGACAAAGTTTCTCTGAACACGCCACGTGGTATTTCTGGGAAAACCCAACACTTTAGCAAGTTTTGGCACAGACCACGAAGGGTTTTCCAAACGATTGCGCACAATTTTTTTTCTTCCTTCTTCTTCCATTTTGTATTTCTCTGAAACACGATCGAACTGCACCGCGAAAAATAACTTCTGATGTTGTTTTTGTTAAAGGGAACATATACATAAGATGTCATAGTTTACAAATCTGACCACTAGGGTCGCAGTAAGAATCAAAAATGTTTGTTCCAATACTAAATGGGCCACACCTTATTGCAAAATTTTGGTATTTGGCGTTTACGAACAAACCAAATGCACTTGCGGCTAAAATAATCATGAATCCACTCTTAACAGGTGAAGTGCTTCTATTATATTTATCTGTGCAGATATCCTTAAACTTTAGATATATGGACAATAGCGACAGTGGTAGTTTTAAAGTGGCTTTTCTCTGTTTGCGTATACCTGAGTTACTTAGGGCTTGAAACTTCTAAATTCCACATAATTAAATATTAATAAATTTAATATTAAATTCAACTAATAGCTGCTTTTTCAATCGTGGGATATACATAACGTACTGAAAAAGCATGCCTGGCTGGCATTGCAAGTAAAACAACAATGTTTCATAGGCGTGCAATAAAAGTGTTCAATCCATTCGAATAAAGAATTAGAATGATAGAAGATGCAACATGTATTTTTCACTTAAAATAACTAAAGAACAATTGAGTGTGAATTCCATTAAGAGATTCAAACGGAATAATAAAATAAATTCCTAGTATAAGTAAGTTTTCCATGTACTTGTACTTGTACTTGGAACACGCACAGAAGATGGCAGGACCCCGACCCCAACCCTTCAGGAAGTTGAGGAGGAAATTGGTCTGTTCAAAAACAACAAAGCCGCTGGTGTTGACCAACTCCCAAGCGAGCTATTAAAATACGGTGGTGAAGCACTGGCCAGAGCGCTGCTCTGGGTAATTACCAAGATTTGGGAGGAGGAATGTTTACCGGAGGATTGGATGGAAGGAATAGTGTGTCCCATCTATAAAAAGGGCGACAAGCTGGATTGCTGCAATTATCGTGCGATCACGCTACTGAGCGCCGCCTACAAGTTGCTCTCCCAAATGTTATGCCACCGCCTGTCACCAATTGCAAAGGAGTTCGTGGGGCAATACCAAGCGGGATTCATGGGTGCCCGCGCTACTACGGACCAGATTTTCGCGATTCGGCAAGTACTGCAGAAATGTCGCGAATACAACGTGCCCACACATCATCTTTTCATCGACTTCAAATCAGCGTATGATACAATCGATCGAGACCAGCTATGGCAAATCATGCACGAATATGGATTTCCGGAAAAACTGACGCGGTTGATCAAAGCAACGATGGATCGAGTGATGTGTGTCGTCCGAGTATCAGGGACGCTCTCGAGTCCCTTCGAATCTCGGAGAGGGTTACGGCAAGGTGATGGATTGTCGTGTTTGTTGTTTAACATTGCATTGGAGGGTGTGATTCGAAGAGCTGGGATAGACACGAGTAGCACGATCTTCAGGAAGTCTGTCCAACTATTTGGCTTCGCCGACGACGTTGATATCGTAGCACGTAACTTTGAGACGATGGCGGAAACGTACATCAGACTTAAGGCTGAAGCTGGTAGGATTGGGCTTGTGATTAATGCGTTAAAAACAAAATACATGAAGGGAAGAGGCTCACGAGAAGACAATGTTAGCCTCCTAGCACGAGTTCAGATCGACGGTGATGAAATCGAGGTAGTAGACGAATTCGTGTATCTGGGCTCATTGGTGACCGTCGATAACAACACTAGCAGAGAAATACAATGGCGCATTATGGCTGGCAATCGTGCCTACTTTGGCTCCGAATGACGCTTAGATCGAACAAAGTTCGCCGAACCACAAAGTTGACCATCTACAAGACATTAATTAGACCGGTAGTTCTCTACGGCCACGAAACATGGACATTGCTAGTGGAGGACCAACGCGCCCTTGGAGTCTTTGAACGGAAGCTGCTGCGTACGATCTACGGTGGAGTGCAGATGGAAGACAGAACGTGGAGGAGGCGAATGAACCACGAATTGCACCAGTGGCTGGGAGAACCTCCCATCGTACATATCGCAAAAATCGGTTGACTACGATGGGCTGGGCATGTCGTAAGAATGTCGGACGACAGTCCTGTGAAAATGGTTCTAGAAAACGAACCGACAGGTACAAGAAGAAGAGGCGCGCAACGAGCAAGGTGGATCGATCAAGTAGAAGGCGACCGGCGGATCCTCCGCAGACAGCGAGGCTAGCGAGGTACAGCCATGGACCGATTACAATGGAAATCACTTCTGTGTACAGCAGAGGCCACACCGGCCTTAGTCTGATTGGTAAGGTAATGGTAAGTCCATGTACTTGAAGTCTGGATTGCTCGCAATTTGATTATCCGTAACTTTGGTCTAGATGACACAAGACATCTCCAACTGTTAATTGTGTTGTTTCAATTACTTTAGATACAGCTGTTTTAAGGAAAGTTGTTTTAGCATGTAGGTGGCAAATATCAAACCGTAATAAATATATAATTGAATTTTATATGACGAAAAACGACTAGCCAAAAAACTTCAATCGTATGATTGCTTAGAGGAGCTTAATAACTTGCTTCCTGTTCTGAACCACAAGAAGCTGAATTACTTACTTAAGTTGGTCATTATATCCAATCCTGATTGAATTTATTTAAATTGTTACCTTAGGCATTTCGCTTGAAACTGTATTCACTTTATTCAACACAAAATTTCATGTAACAAATTAAAATTTAACAACTTTAAAACAGCATTAATATGATTATTTTCGCATATGATCAATCAATTATTCTATATTTATAATATTTAAATCTAGATTTTATTGCTTCGGTTTTGATTTTAATAAATTGTTTGGAAAATATGCAATCAAGTACTGATACATTGAAAATTTTACCAATACCAAAAATTTATTATTTATGTTATGAATATATTAGGTTATAGTTGGGAACATAGCAAAAACTATCTCCTTTAAATTAGATCTACGGATTTCCTGTGAAATAATTGATTTTGTTTTTATGCAAACAGTTGACAGAATTAATTCATAAACATAACAGCTAATGTTCATTACGCACAACTAGTAATCTCGCATCTGTTTATTTTGTTTGGGAAGATAATTTATTTCAGCCTTACGTAGGTAGCTATTTGGTTTATATTAATTAGTTAGGACATCGGAAAATGAAAATATTAGGCTCTCACTCTTTGAGTGATCCTTAACTAATGAGCACTTTAAACAATTGTTTTTGTTAGGCCTGTACAATAACAACAACCTCTAAAAATCAACCCTTACCTTGTCTGATCAGATTATGTATTGATTATTTTTTTAACTAGTGGTCGGTAGTGTGCATTTCAGTTGGATGTATTTCAATCATCATCCCTGTTGCGGTTATTTGAAATTGAACGTTGCAAGAACGTAACATTATTTATTGACTTTATGTTGCGTTCTCATTACGTTGCACTTGTTGTCTAAAAATGGAACGAGAGAGTACGTTATTTGTTATTATGCACTGGAGGTCAAAATTACTTCATAATAAATATCACATGCACTGGAAAATATGAGGTATGCTACCTCATGATTAAATTTACTTAGCTGCAAGTTTACAAAAAAAAAACAGCTCTCGACTAGCTCCAGTATTTGTTTTAAAAGATCTTAGCAAACCATTTGAGCAACATCAATGAAATATCTAATATCTCGTATACGTGAAATAAACTCTGCTGTAACATAATATGCTTTTTGTTACTGCAGAATAACTCAAATGAAACATGAAAACTAAGCCATGACTATAAAAGATGTTTCGTGTGCTACTTGGTACAAACATTCAAACCAAACGATACTTCTCAGGGTCACCAAATGATTTGTAAAGGATGAATAAAAGAAATGTTTAACATTCTTAGTTACTTAGCCTAATCTAACATATTGATCATTCTAATGCAACAACCGGTTTATATCTACGCTGACCCATCCTGGGTTATACAAAACTCTACACCCCTAGTAGCACCAAAAAGATAAATATAAAAGTTATATTTTCCATGTGTCATGCTGAAGATCTATAAGAGTGCAATTTGATTAGTTTAGTCATGTAGATGTACATTTCATGCAATTCTATTCTAGATTCACTTAAGGAGTGTATCGAATATAAGCTATCCACATACATTTGCGTTGTACGCATGTATTTGTGATGGTTTTTTATGCTCTGAACACTCCATGCTGTGCGTTTGACTGTCAGCTTTCTTTTGTTTACTTGTTTGTGCGGTTCAAATTCTGCGTTTTCAAAATGTCGCGTATTGAAAAGGAAGTGAAAATTAAGGTTCTGGACACATGGCTAAGTGAGAAGGGTATTACTATGCGAAAATTGGCGAAGCGGTTTGGAATTCATCATGCGAGTGTTAAAACCATCATTAATAAGTTTGGGGAACACTATTCTTTGCATGAGCTACCAGGAAGAGGCAGAAAACCCGGTTCTTCCAACCCGAAACTGGATCATTAAGAACAAATCAATGTCAATACGTGATTTGGCCAAAAAAGCAGGAACGAATGTCGGAATGATCCAGCGTATCAAGAGGCGAAACCACCTGAAGACCTACAAGAAGCAGAAAATCTCGAAACAAAGTGCAGAACAGAAGAAGCGAGCAGCAACAAGGGCCCGGAAATTGTATTCACGTCTTTTGCAGCGTCCGGATGCATGCGTTTTGATGGACGATGAGACCTATGTAAAGGAGGACTCAAAAACCCTTCCTGGTCCACAATACTTTACTGCCGTCGTTGGGGAGGATGTGAGCGATGCGGACAGGTCGATTCAAGTGGAGAAATTCGGTCGAAAGGTACTGGTATGGCAAGCAATATGTTCCTGTGGTTTGAAGTTAACCATTTTTTACACTACCGGAACTATAAATGCGGAAATCCATCGATCTGAGTGTCTCCAGAAGAGATTGTTGCCTTTATATAAGAAGCATAGTACACCTCCACTGTTTTGGCTGGATTTAGCGTCGGCTCACTATGCCAAAACCACTCTCAATTGGCTTGCGGAAAAGGGTATAGATTTCGTTGAGAAAAATATCAATCCATCAAATTGCCCTCAGCTTCGACCCATCGAGCGTTACTGGGCAATCGTAAAGAGGGTCTTCAAGAAGACTGGTAAGGCAGCTGGGAACATGCAGGAGTTCAAAAAAATTTGGGCTCAAGCGTCCAAAAAATGCGATGCAACACTTGTCCGGAACTTGATGAAGAGCATTCGATCCAAAGTTCGAAAATTCGTGAAGGAATAACTTAAATTTCATCCGGTCTTCATTATGATCAAGTTTAACCTCGTACAATAAAGGATCAATTTTTGTATAAATAAAATATCGGTTTTCAACATAATTTGAAAGAAAGTTTGTGGATAGCTTATTTGCGATACACTCCTTATGACTGTGATTTGTCATACATATGTTTGATGTTTTGAAGTAAGGATATGTTTGTTTACATCTGACATCATGCTTGTTTGCATATTATGTTTTATATATGCAACTACACAAGTCTTCCGTATGTATACAAACATAAAGGGTGTCCACGATGAAATTGCCACACTATGAAATTGCTCTAACTTTTCAACCGTTGGGTAGAGAATTTAATGAAAATTTGGGTGGATTTTGTTCATAGTGCATTATTGACATCCTGCAAGTTTTCAAGTCCTGTGATCAAAACTCGCGGAAATGGAGTCGAAAGAACAGCTCGTGCGTGATAAAATCTTGCGCATTCATCACGAGAACAAGGATCTCTCGCATCGTTCCATCGCTAAAACGTTGGGAATCGCGAATTCCACGGTGTCGCGAGTGATTAAGCGGTTCGAGGAACGGTTGACCACCGATCGGAAGCCCAGAAGTGAAGGAAAAAGTATTCCGTACAACACCAAAAATCACAACCGCGTAGTTGGGGCCTTCAACCGAAATCCGAACGTCTCCGTTCGGGATGTGGCTAAGAAGCTGCAGCTAAGCCGAAGTTTTGTCCAGAAGGCCAAAACTAAGGCTGGGCTTCGAACGTTCAAGGTACAAAAGGCCCCTAATCGCGACGAGAAGCAGAACAAGTCCGCCAAAACCCGTGCCAGGAAGTTGTACCTCAACATGCTGACGAAAGTTGAATGCTGCATCATGGACGACGAAACATATGTGAAGGCCGACTTCAAACAGATCCCCGGCAACCTGTTTTTCACGGCCAAGGATAAGTTCAGCGTTCCGGAGCATGTCCGCACTCAGAAGATATCCAAATTTGCGAAGAAATTCCTGGTTTGGCAAGCCATCTGCACGTGCGGGAAGCGGAGTGCACCTTTCGTGACCCAGGACACGATGAACGGACAGGTGTACATAAAAGAGTGCCTCCAGAAGCGGCTGCTTCCTCTCCTGAAGGCCCACAAAATCTTCTGGCCGGATTTGGCCTCATGCCACTACTCCAAGGACGTGCTGAAGTGGTATGCGGACAATAAGGTCAATTTCGTGCCGAAAATGTTCAACCCTCCCAACACTCCGGAGCTCCGCCCCACCGAGAAGTACTGGGCGATTATGAAGCAGCACCTTCTTAAACGACCTAAGGTAGTGAAGACAGTCGAGGAACTGAAGAAAGTATGGGTTTACATGCAAAAAACGGTTGATTCACAGGTTGTGCAGAATCTTATGGCCTGGGTTAAGGCCAAGGTGCGGGCATTAGCGTATGGACTGTAAATAAAATACGAGTAAAATGGTAAAATGAAGTTTAATAGTTATTTCTCAATCCCTGAAAATTTGATGGCAATCGGATGAAAACTCGAATTTGGCGAATCAATTTTGTGTGAGGCAATTTCATCGTGGACACCCTTTATTTCGTTCATGTCGTATTGGACGTCAAATGACAGTCCCTGTATTTTTAACTTAGACTGAAAACTATCAAATATGTAGTTATATCACAGTTATGTTTACCGCTGAAACATTCCAGAACCTAATTCAATGATGAATGATGAAAACAAAAATATTGCTTTTGCATATATTTTGCACAAGTGAACATTATTTGCACGGATACAATTGCTAGTGCGATGACGTTTTAGCAAAAAACTGAAGTGTAATCGACCGATCATCAAAGTTTAGCAAATCCATTTAATTTAAACGCCCCCTCTCTTACGCCTAAATTATTTTATGTTAAAATGAGTAACTAGGGAAACTGCCCTCAAATTAATCTCATTGTTTCTTTATTCATCCTACGATGAATCAAACAATCGGGAAGTTTAAATATCGGTTTCGTTTTCCAATAATGTTTGCTTACGTTAAATAACTACAACAAACATTGGAAACTAATCCTGTCACGTGTATATCGTTTTATTTCAAGTAGGATGAATTGCAAGGTGATGAGATTAATATAGGTTCATCTTCCTTATGTTCTCTTTAACATTGGCGCTTGTGAAAATATTGATGGTATGGTTTAAGATGATTCGAATTGTTCTATTTCTCATATGTTCAAATGGTCGAACGGTAAGACAACCGATCTAGTAACCTTTGAAGTTCACGGTTCAAACCTAGTTCATGAATACCTTTTTGAAAATTGACAATCATTTCTATTACTGAAGCTTAAGATTTGTTTTGTTTATGACCATTATCAAACTTAAATTATGTTTCGTATGCTCCGCATTTTGCGCTATTTCAGTCCTATAGTAGTATCTTAAAAAGTTTTCAATCACCGGAATGACAACATAATTATGTTTCGCATGTTAGTAAAAATGCATACATTTAAACATTTCGCACACAAGTTGTAATTTACATGCAATTTAAATACGCCGTTTTCCAACAACTTTGATTGAAACATCGAATATTACCCATTAAAAAATGATGTGAACATTTTTCCAACCGCAAACCTATATGGTACCTGATATCATCCAGTTTCATCAAAATCTACAAAACTTCCAGCCTGAAACTAGCCTATTGTACATCTCATGAAGCGTTGTTCAACGTTTTCCACCTCACGAAATATCCAAACGTGAAAACCCCCTCCCAGGTAAGTTTGAAAGCGAGACGAATGAGCTTTTGCCAAGTTTCAAATTACTCAGTCGAACAGAATTTCGTTGGCTCAACAACAAGGCCTCGGGCCCACATGTCATTTTCCCAGATCTGAGTCGAACGAACCGAAAGCAAGCCACTCTGCATAAACATGTGTGTACGTATCCAAGCATAACTGTAAGCAGATAGCAGGCCTGGAAATTGGCCTGGTTATCACTCCAAAGAGGCCTGTTTTCCGTGGTCGGGCATGGTTGGAATTTTCCACTTGACATCCGCTAGTGCTTTTTTCCCCCTGCGCTTGAGAGCCGCATAAGATGCCCTTACTGAGAAATAGGTTTTCAGGTTGTGCTTTTCCGACGAACAGCTATTTGTAATACCTCTATCGGATGAACGACGAAGAAAAGGCCACATTTGTGGGTTCTGTTGTAGAGGCAGCTTAGTTGATCTGTTAAACTGTTGCTACATTTCCAGAGAAAACAAACATAACACATGTAAGCATGCTGCTAGAAACAACTCAAAGGGACAATTCCGTGTAATGATACTTTTACCTTAATGAACTAGTCAAGCCTGCTTCTGTCAACAGCGCATTCATGGCTATTCACAAATTAATTAAACAGAGATTTTTCGCTGCCGTAAAGTTGCTCCCCATTCGAATTCGTCTGCCCGTCTTCCGTTCAGCTAGCAAATTATAACGTGATTTATTTCACTGCATCCTCACAATCAACATCCTGCCGTTGGTCGTCCGCCGTCATCACCATTATCAACGCGCCATTTGTTTCTCTAACTTGAGGCCCTGAGCTCTTCACTTCATGCAATCCCGCAGTTAGTACCGGAAATGAGCTTCAGAGGGGGAGGGGAGAAAACTTCAAAACGTGATGAATAAAAAAATAGAGTTGCATCTTCCAAGTGCTTGCTATTCATCATGCTTCTACCGGGGCGTGGATCGTGATTAAACTTTCCCTCCACTCTCGGTGCTGCAGCAGTAAGTTATGATGAGACCGCCATGCCAAACCATACAGAAAAAGCGAGTGCATCACGTTTATTACAGGAACATCATTTACACAGAAAAGGGATGCTGCTCAACAGCAAGCTATTGCGGTGGATCCCAGCATGATGAAAGTTTCCAACGGTGTGAGTGTGTGTGTGTGTGTGTGTGCTTTTGCAGCCTGGCTTTGTTTAGTCGAGTTGACAGAAAAGTAGAATGGTCGCTGAGCGTGAGCGGTGATGTTGGTTCCGTTTTGCTGGCAGAGTGCATATCGTGTCGCATTTGTCGGTTCCACGGCTGGCAGTGACGATGATGATGATGATGACGACGACGAGAACGTCCGGCGGGTTTTGTAGACACCTTTCATCAAGCTGACTTTCATTAGGCTAAAGATTGCGTCTTTTGATGTTTCGTTGCAGAAAAGTGCAGAATAATGCTACGGGGCTGAATGTGGATTGTGAAGGTTGAGCTAATGTATTTGGCGCACTTATGGCTTCAAGTTCGGTTCTAAATAAAAACATTTGAAAAACATGTGAACTAAGGTGACGGATAATACATTAAGACCAAAGCCCGAAAATCATACAAAATAATCATTTTTGGGCGCTTGTTATTCATTTTCCCGTGAACCAGTTGAGCTGACGTTTTGGCTATAGTAAACATTTCTAGCAGTAAAATTTTCATCTGCATCAAACTCATGAGTTTTTGTTCAGCACTTTGAAAGTTGCAGACACCGTCCACGACAAAACAATAAGACCACTTTTGGATTGCTGTGTCTGTAGCTTCTAAAGTGGTGCTTCTAAAGTGCGACCAATTTTTAGATCTACTGTGACACATCTCCTCCCTTAGCTCAGTCGGTAAAGGCGCAGCTACAAAGCAGCACCATGCTGGAGGTGGCTGGGTTCGATTCCCGGTCTGGTCTAGGAAATTTTCGTTAAGGAAAATTTCTCGACTCCCTGGGCATAGGGTGTGATTGTACTTGCCACACAATAATACTAATGCAAAAATGGTACTTGGCATCGAAAGCTTTCAATAAATAACTATGGAAGTGCATTTAGATCACTAAGTTGAGAGCAAGCAATAAGCTAATTGTGAAAGCAATAAGCTTGAAATGCTAAAAAAGATGAAGTGACACATCTCCCCTATTATTGCTTTAGATATTGTCAACATAACGCATCACTATTGCTAGAAGTGATCGCCAATAGTGACCAGTTATAATGCCTGTATATTTTTTTTTTATTAATCATATATTTGTACAGGCTCAATCGAATCAACTTTACAGAGCCAAGTTTTCATATGTTTATACATCATTTTTCCAAAATTAAAGTTAGGGGGATAGAACCGATTACTCGCGGCTGTCTCGAGGTAAATGGGAATTACAAAATACGGATGGGAAGATGGGTGGGAATTTAAAATATGGTTTACATAACACATTAATTTTAAATTCTAAATTGTCTTAACACTAATAACTATACAATGTATGGATTTCTTTTAACTTGTGCATTTTTTGAAAAAGAAAAAAACACACAAACACATAAAAAAAGAAAAAAAAACTTAAAGTAAACATACAGGTTAAACTAACTACAATCTTAGGCTAATGTTAGTCAAAAACACATAAATGAGTTTCATAAACTCCAGATCACGTATAGCCAAAATATCTCGAACCGGTACATTGGGTTGTCTACCTCGAGCCCGAAGGGAATCATAAAGCTCAGATCTGACTCCACGATGCTCAACACAAGACCAAATAACGTGATCTGCGTCCTGATAGCCTTGTCCACACTCACAGAGATTGCTGTCGCTCATCCCAACCCGTTATAAATGAGCGTTCAAAGAATAATGATTGGACATGAGGCGAGACATGACACGAATGAAGTCTCGTCTCACACCCAACCCCCTAAACCAAGATTTCTTCGACAACTTTGGGATAATGGAATGTTGCTATCGCCCCAAATCTCTTTTACTCCATTTATACTGCCAGCTGACGAGTGACTGGTGACGAAAAATAGGAAAAAATTCGTTGATGGCGATTTGTCGATCATAAATATCGCCTTCCATAGCGCCCACCTTTGCAAGCGAGTCCGCTTTCTCATTGCCCGGAATTGAACAATGAGAAGGGACCCATACAAAGGTGATGATAAAATAACGTGAAGATAAAGCACTTAGAAGCTCCTGTATTTTCATGAGAAAATACGAGGAGTGCTTTACCAGCCTCAATGAGCGAATAGCCTCTTTAGAACTGAGCCTATCCGTGAAAATGAAGAACTGATCCGGTGTTAGTGAGGAAACGATTTCTAGCGTAAAGTGTATTGCCGCTAATTCGGCGACAGCAACGGAGCAAGGAGCTTGAAGTTTACGATTGGCGCTATAAATTTCATTGTATATACCAAAGCCTGCTAACTCCTCTATCAATGATCCGTCAGTGAAGAACGATTTAGTGGAATTAACTTGGCCAAACTTTGCAGAAAATATCACAGGAGCAATCATAGGACGATGATGCTCTGGAATTCCACGAAGCTCTTGCTTCATGGATAAATCAAAATGAACCGAACTGCCGAAGTTGGAGAAGCAAACACGATTGGGAATATTCGGCGAAGGGCTGACATCCTGTGTTATGTACCAATGGTACAAAGTCATGAAGCGAGTTTGACGATTCAACTCGAGAAGCTTCTCAAAGTTTTCGATTACCTGGGGGTTCATAACTTCACACCTGGTGAGGAGCCGGAGAGACAATTCTGAAAATCGATCCGAGAGTGGCAACATGCCAGCCAGCACTTCCAGACTCATCGTATGAGTCGAGTGCATACAACCTAACGCGATACGAAGACACCGATACTGAATACGTTCCAGTTTAATGATATGCGACCGAGCCGCCGACTGAAAACAAAAACTACCGTATTCCATAACCGACAAAATCGTTGTCCGGTACAACGTTAGAAGATCTTGCGGATCTGCTCCCCACCAGGTTCCGGTAATTGTGCAGGGAAAGTTGAACCTTTGCTGGCATTTTCGCTTCAGATACTCGATGTGGGATCTCCAGGTGCACTTCCCAAGTAACAAATTCAATTTTAAGGTACACTTGAAGAAGTTTTCAAGAATCATTTGATAAAACCACGCATAAAACTAGATATTCTACAAAACATCGATAAAACAGCCATAAAACCCTCATAAGTTCAACAAGGCCCATACTACAGGAGGTTTTCAAGACTATTTCCCAAGATGCGCTTAAAACTTGATAGTTTTATCGGTACATACTTGTAATGACATGCAGGACATTCTTAAAACTATTTTAAAACTACCACAAATTTTGGTAGTTTTATGATTTTCCTCTTTAAGAACACTTCCAGTCCGTCACAAATATGTTTCGAAGATTCCATTTTTGGATTCGTTCTGCTGAAAGAGAAAAAAAACATCGATAGACATATGATGTTTCTTTTCCAAAGTGGATACGTATGTAAATTAATTGTAAAATTGATCATAAATGCATGAGTTTTTTGCCTGCAATTGATAATTTTTTCATGCGACGTTCAGTTGATTGGTGTTTTATAACATAAAAGCTCGAAAATTTTAATCATTGCTAGACCATTGATTTATTTGAAAAATAAAAAATACTTGAAAATTCAACAATCAGGTGACAAGGCTGATAAATTGTTAGATCTTGAAGAAATTGTGTCTGCAATCCATTTTAAGTTTAAAAATGTATTTTAAACAGCAGAAATTGTTGATAGCATTGGAAAAACGAGAGTTTTTTTTGCATACATATGTAAATGGCTACCATTCCAAGGGAATCCAGAATAGGCACGCTCGCCATTTTTTCAATGGTTTTATCTAAAACTACCATAAAACGCATATAAAACTAATATTTATTGCACAAGACTAACAAGATTTTTTTAGGAGCGCGATAAGTTCATCTTTACTTGTTCTATTCTTGAAAAAGAGGAGTAACGCTTGAATAAAACTTGTTTGAATTGCTCAAGGTAAACAAGTCTTTCGTAAGATAGCCATAAAATCAGTGTGGAGAAGGCACATCATAAACAAAGAAAATGTGAACGTTCAAATCAAAAGTACCTATGCATAATTGTTGTTCATAACTACAGCTTATAATTTATTATTTTTAATCACCAGCGTAAGGCGCTTAAAACATTAAAAAAAAAACTCTAACTTGAATATGCTAACAGTGGATTTGGGAAGAAGAACAGATAATAATATTGCGTCGATGGCTGAAACATCAGTTGAGCGAAAGATGATTTTTCTCTTGATCTGTACGCTGAACCTAGCGTTGGAAAAAGTGCACTGTGTAGTGGATCACTGAGCGATTCCAGCGCACTACTTCCGACTTTGGATTAAACGTGCAGATAATGGGAAAAATCGATTTTCGCTCAGATGATATACCAAGTTTTACTTGCAAAGAGTATAAATATTGTGTAGCTTATGTCAAAATTACTGCGCTGTATTTCCACGGTGGTGCGCCATATAACGCACTACCTGAGACGTTAGGTTTTACTTGCACAACTGGCATACAATCAAATATCATGAGTTATGCATTTCGGTTTTCAACTGGCGACACATTGCACCATTTTATTTTATTCGTTTTACTCATAACGCATAGACCCTTTTGATAAGTTAGTCTCAGTAGGCTGCGAATCCAATGGAATGGTCAAAAAAAAAAAAAAATTGTCGTTGGTGGCTGAGATGAAGGAGTGTTCAATATATTGGATAGGTTTTTATTGAATTTCCGCTTGAAGGATCCGCTAGTTATTCATTTCTTCCACCTGTGGGCGTCCATTGGGACAGTTTGTTTATTTTTCACATTATGTGCTTTCTCAAGAACATGTGCTCTTTTTTAAAATCAAATGGTTCTAAGAGAGTTTTATGGCAGCATTTCCAAGATACATTCATCTTACAGTAGAATGTCATAAAACTTTTACAAAACTTTTATCAGGTTTTATGCAAGTTGCGAAACGATTTCTTGAGAGGGGGATCAAGTATCTTATAAAACTACTGATAAGGTGAATTACACTTATAAAATATGTAGTTTTATGGAGGTTTCTTCAAGTGTTCTTTAATCACTCTTGAGAACTGTTAATGAATTAAAAGCACCTTATCTTGGAAAATGCCCTGATAAAACCGGATGAACTCCATAATGCTTTGATAAAACTACCATAAAACATGAATAAAACCAATTTGCATTTGAATTGCTACTTGGGTTAGAATCGAACCAGACCCCAAGATATTTAAAGGACATGGAATGAGTTATCGGTGTACCCCAAATTTGAAGCTTCGGTTGTGCTGGGTTATGCTTCCTTGAAAAAACTACCAACTCAGTTTTCTCCGTAGAGAATTCGATACCTAGCTCGAGAGCCCAAGTAGACAAATTGTCTAAGGTATCCTGTAAGGGTTCTTGCAGATCGACCCCATTGGGTCCCGTGACAGACACTACGCCGTCATCCGCAAGTTGTCTCAACGTACAGTTGTCATTTAGACAACTGTCAATGTCTTTGACATAAACATTATACAAAGGGGGGCTTAAACATGATCCCTGGGGGAGACCCATGTAGCTAAATCAGGAAGCTGTAGAGGTTCCATGAGAGAAGCTCATATGTTTCTCTGACAGCAAATTGTACAAAAAACTATTCATTAATGATGAAAGGCCACAAGCGTGGCGTCTTAAAAAACTTCAACAGATACTGAATCAAAATCCTCCTTGATATCCAAGAAAACAGAAGCCATTTGCTCTTTTTTAGCAAAAGCTAACTGAATCTCTGTGGAAAGCAACGCGAGACAGTCGTTCGTTCCCTTACCCCTTCGGAAACCATATTGAGTATCTGAAAGCAGGTTATTCGTCTCAACCCATTTGTCCAGACGGAAAAGCATCATTTTCTCCAACAACTTTCGAATACAAGATAACTTCGCGATGGGTCGATAGGAGTTGTGGTCGGACGCGGGTTTGCCAGGTTTTCGAATGGCGATAACTCTCACCCGCCTCCAATCATCCGGTACAATGTTGAGCTCCAAAAACTGATTAAACAAGTTCAACATGCGCCTCTTAGCGACGTCTGGGAGGTTCTTAAGCAAGCTGAACTTGATCCTATCAGCCCCTGGATCCGTATTGCCACACGAAAGGAGTGCGAGAGAGAACTCTACCATTGAAAAAGGTTGGCTGTTCTCATCTATCGAATTCGTGGTTTTGCGAGGAATCATCCGTGCCGGCACAGAATCTGGACAAACTTTTCGCGCGAACTTGAGGATCCATTGGTCTGAGTACTCCTCGCTCTCATTGTTCGTAGTTCGGTTACGCAGTCTTCGCGCCGTGTTCCAAAGAGTACTCATCGACGTATCGCGCGTTAGCCCGTTCACGAATTGTCGCCAGTAACCGCGTTTCTTGGCCTTGATAAGGCTCTTAAGTTCGCGTTCGAGAGCCGTGTATACTTCGAAGTGCTCAGGTGTTCCACGTCTACGGAAAACTTTAAACGCGTCAGACTTTTTACGGTAAACCTCGGTGCATTGCTGATCCCACCATGGAGAAGGAGGTTTCCTACGAAATGACGTCCCTGGAACTGGTCGAGTTTGAGCTTGAAGCGCGCTGTCTATGATCAGGTTGGAGAGGAAGTTATGTATATTCTACCATCGTTACGGCTTCATCCACTGCTGTCCTAAACTTTGTCCAATTGATGTAACGGGTAAGATCATACGCGACGTTGATGGATTCCAACGGATTGAACCCGGTGGCAATCGACATTTGTATGGGCAAGTGATCACTACCGTGGGGATCTTGAATCACATTCCATGTGCAATCCAACGATAATGAATTCGAACAAAGTGTGAAGTCTAATCTACTGCCAATTGCAGGGCTGGTAGCGAATTTATGGACAAATAATAGTGACTAAAAAGTGATTTCCAAATTTTAGTATTATTTTGAATCTTTTATACGTTTGTTGTATAAGTACTGTAAAAATTAACTACATTTGCAAAAATGAATAATACTGCGACGCAGTGTCACTTTTTGGTTTGGTTTTTGTAAAAAAGCGACGTAATCAACCGTTTTTTTTTTCTCCACGACCTCCTGCACTTTTTGTTTTCCTCTGTTCGGGACATAAACCACTGCGACCAGTAATTTGATCTATTGTAGAAACCTCCTACACTTGGTCCGCAGCTCGTTTTTTGTGAAGACGGGTTTATACGCACGGTTGAAACAACTTCCAGCATGGTATGTGCTAGAATTACTTCTGACATATCTTGCTTCTCAATTCCTTTTTTTGAGCCGTCACCATATGAAGCTGTTTTCATTACCTTAATCACCTCAGGGTATTTAGGGTCACCTACAGCCCGTTTCTTAATAAAAACTGGTTCAAATACTCCTCATGTTTGTACTCTGTACTCAAGGTCAGCACCTAGCATTTAAACTAGTTCGATTCGTCAATGAAGATCATAGTTGACCTGAATCAGAAGTAACTTGGCGATTTTCACAACATACCTAGAGCTTTAATTGGATGCATCGACTGGTTGTTTTGATGCATTTGCAATATTTTATAAACGAGTTCTGCAAACCAGACTTCTGACGAAGGAATACGTCTTTATTTTCCATACTGGGGTTCAATTTAGAAAAAAATACCATTGCGACCGTCAAGAAAAGTGGTCTAGTTTTGAGCATTAATATCTCAGCCATTTCTCAAGATTTTCAAAAAAATTACACCAATCGATCGGAAGTATTTCGGGCTACATACTATTGAAAAATTCATAATTGTTAAGCCTTGTTTTAAAAAGTATTTTTACTCCTTCCGGCCTAAAGGGTCATATATGACCCCAAAAAGATAATGGCTGTATACAATCATACAGACTGAATAAAAGTGTACACTATATTCGGCAAATTTGTTTTCCATCAATTCTTTTATCTGGAAAATATAAACAAATATATGAGTAATTGACGACCTAGAACATCCTGAATATGAAGAAGTTCAGGAAGAAAAAATAAATGCCTTATTAAAAGTGTAAAGCGTTGTTCTATAATATTGTACATATGCATACGTATTATTAAATTCTCGCTGATAAACGTTTAATATGTTTGTATCTTTCTGGGATGTTCTAGGTCATCCAAAATGTACTTGAGTTCAGAACTTCAGATCTACAGTTGTAACAGCAGCTTTTAAAGCTATATAAGGTTACGCTATGTATTCAAACATATTAAATGAACCTTTTGGAAGTCATTAACAGTCATTATTTGATAACTTTGTGATGTACTAGATCAACACAACTGGCCTTGAGTTCAGAACTTAAGAACTACAGTAGTAACTATAATTGTTTGGGCTATACAAAGTTACTCTACGTTTTGAACCATATTCAGTAAATATTTTCGAACGTAAAAACACATCATGAAATGAACGGGGATAATTTACGTCATCGAAATTGTCCTTGAGTTCAGAATATAAAATCTACAGTTGTAACAGTAGGTGTTTGGAGTGTGTAAAGGGACAATATGTATTTAAAAATATTGATTGAATAGTGTGGAAGGCCAATAGACATAATGCGACAAACTTGGGATATTATACGTACTCCACACTGTCCTTAAGTTCAAAACATAAGATCTACAGTTCTACAGAAGTTTTTTGAGCTATATATGGTGACCATCTACATTCGAACATATTCAATGAATCTTTTGGAAGGTCAACAGTCATTATTTTATAACTTTGAGATCCTCTAGGTAATCCAATCCATCCTGGAGTTCATAACTTGAAATATACGGTAGTAACAGTAGTTTTTTGGGCTACACAAAGTCACGTCACGTATTCAAGTATATTCGGTGAATATTTTCGAACGTAAAAATAGATAAGAAGATAATCTTGGGATGGTCTAGGTCATCCAAACCGTTTTGACGTTCAGAACTTAAGATTTACGGTTGTAACAGTAGATTTTAGGCAACATAAAGCTACAATAAATGTTCGAACATATTCAATTAATATTTTTAAAGTCAAAAAACATTATAAAGCAAAATGACATGTTCTAGGTCATCCAAACTATCCTTGAGATCAGAACATAGGACCTACAGTTGTAACAAAAGCTTTCTGGGCTACGCAAAGCTACGATGTGTATTGAAACATATTCATTGAATATTTTGGAGGAACAACACACATTATGAGATAATCTTCGGATGTTCTAGGTTTGCCAAACTTTCCTGGAATTTGAAACTTTAAATCTTCAGCTGAAGATTTTATGTTTTGAATTGTAGCTTAAAATGTTCAGCTTTTTGGACTAAAGTAACAATATGTATTTGACCAAATTAAGTGAGTCTTTTGGAAGGTCAACCGATATAATGAGGTATCTTGGGATGTTGAGGTTCATAAAAACTTATCTTGAGTTCAGAACTTAAGATATACAGTAGTAACCGTAGCTGTTTGGGCTATACAAAGCTACGATAAATATTCAAACATATTCAATGAATATTCTGAAACGTCCACAGACATCATAGGATAACCTGGCTAGTTTCAGTTCATTCAAACTGTCCTTCAAAATTTAAGGTCTACAATTGTAACTGTAGCTTTGTTGGCTATAAAAAGTTTAGTTAGTTTGTTTGGCATAGAATGTCCCAAGATTATCTCATAATGTCAGTTGGTCTTCCAGGACATTCATTGAATATGTTTGAATACATATCATAGCTTTGAATAGCGGATAAAGCTACTGTTACAATTGTACATCTCAAGTTCTGATCTCCAGGGCAGTGTGAACGACCCAGGACATCTCAAAAAATACTAAATACTGTTTTCAATCATCTCTATGTTATTGAGCACAAAATCAATCAGAATTCACCAAACTGCTTGTATAAAATAGGCCTGAAAGGGCAGGTAGCAAGTTCTCAATATTGCCGAAAATGTCCTTTGGAAGTGAAGTACTCGCAGGCCACCCATTGGGCTTACTAACTCGACCGACGATGGTTCGCACCAACCTTTCCAGATTAGCGTACATTAGATGTATTAGTGATTCTTCCCTCTAGAAGAAACCTTAGAAAATAGCATTGAAATAGATCAGTATACTTATGTATGTAAACTTTATCAAAAAATTTTGGATCAAATTGTACTTAACAAGTTTTACTTTGCCAAACATTATTTGGTTTAACAGCAGTCAAGCAAAGTCAGTATAAACTGAAATAATTGATGAATTATGATTTTTTTAAATCTACTGTATCATAAACTAAGAATATTTGTCTCAGAAATTTCCTAGAAAATATATAAAATTCTAGTACACGAGTTTTAATGGACCTTTGAAATCATAATGCCTTAATAAACTTGTCGAATTGCACTGTATCCCGATTTCACCTATGATCGGAATGAGTTCGCTACGGATACGATTGGAATACGAATAATCTAATCTAGTTTCAGATTTACAAATCGTTCCCGCTTTTCTCGACTATTTGGATGCGAAAAGAGTACCGTGAAGTGCCCATATTCTGCGCACAACTAATGCCCAAATTATGCGCATTCTAAACTAATGTTTAGTTGAGTATTCTTTGAATTTGGTTCTACATGTAAATAGATGTTGTCCTTTTGTGTATGGGATAAAATGTAAAGTTTGACAATCTTGCAATTAACTGCCAAATTTTGGCAAAATGCGCATAATAAGGCGCTGCGCAGAATTAGGGTAATTCACGGTAGTCCACTTTTGAAAAAACTAAATCTAAGAAAATAATTTTGAAAAAAAAAGTCAGTGTAAATCACAAATAACTTGATTCTTTTATGTAATTTCTTAATTGGACATTTTATTTGCATATTGGACAAACGTTTTAAGTTTTCAATGCTATCCCGTTCGATTCGTCATGGGGTTCACTGGGTTTGTATAGAAATATGAAAATTATTATGAAATAGCTGGAACATTGTAAACATAATGAAAGATGTTGTTATATGGAACCACGTGCGTCGCATTCAAGTTAATCCAGAGTGCTGTGACCGACCAGCGCTCTGCATTTGACAAGTTCAATTAAGGTAGAGGCGGGACAGCATTCGCCAGGGCATCTAGTTTTTTGGTGTACATTTCTCGTCTTTTATATAGTGTGGCCAGATCGCTTAATTTTGTTGACTATTGTACAATAGGTATTTTTTTTAAACTTTTTACAATAGGTGGTGCGAAAATATTGACTTTAGTGACCATTTTCTGAAAAATTGTTGTTTTCGGTTTATTGAGGCTCTAGGAGGAATATGTACAGAAGCAATGCAAAGGCTTTTATTTTAAATAACAGCCTGACATGCGACAACTTCAATACCTGGAATTGGAGGAAAATTCACTCTTTAGAAGGAGTAGCACTTTTTGATCCCCAAAAATACTCCTCCTCCACGTGAATCCTCACGATCAAGACGAATAATATTGAAATCATGAAACGGAAGATCGATTTCGGAAGAGAGCCATGTTTCAAAAAGAGCGAATGCATCACAACCGGTATTGTGAGCTAAAAATTTAAAAGATTCCAATTTAGGAATAAGACTTCGACAATTCCACTGTAGAACAGTGATGAAATCCCCGACCTCATTTGGAAAATTATCCATCGAAGGAAATGATTGCTGCAAGGAGGGGCCACTTAATTGTCAATTGCTTCAAAAAAGTTTTCACTGAGGGAAACATTGCAAGAACAATGCTCTTAAGAGGGTCAGAAATTTCGAGGTACTTGAAGATACCTTCGACAATGTCATCAAATGAGAACAGCCCATTTGAGGAAGGGGCTTCTGTTCTTAAAATCGGGGCATCAGGGGTTTTCGATGTCCCCGGAAGAGATGGAAAGTCCTGGGTGTAGTTAGTGCTACGAAAACCAGGTGGAATTTGATTTTTCTTTCTTCCACCTTTGCTTAGTCTGCTTTCGGGCTTCTGTTCAGTAACTTTCCGTGGACGGACGCGTCTTTGCTTCTGTGAAGAAAATAAACACAATCCGATGAGATTGCACAAATAAACACAATCCGATGAGATTGCTATCCAAATACTGCAGATGTTTCAAGAACCCTTTATATACTGCTTTGGCAACTTCTTCGTCAACAGCTTCGTAGATTTTAAGCGATTTTATCAAATTAAGGTCATTGTTTGCAGACATTGCAGCATACGTAGACAGAAACCAGTTTTTCAAATATACTTTTACAATGATTACATTAAATCGTGCTAACTGTTGTTGAGTTGCCTTAGGTAACGCAAAAGTGTGTCGGTAAAGGAACATTTTTAGTGAATAAATAATTTTTGCCATCCATCTTGCATTATGGAAAGCACCAGGAGCTCTAATTTTAAAATGTTCTTTAATTTTTCCACCCAAAAATATAAGCGTAAGCTGAATAACTTCGCGATAATCTTCGCGGTGATGTTGTTCTTTTAATTGTCGCTCAAAAAATTCAAGAGATCCACCCTCTCGTTGGCTGTTATTGATGATTTAACGAATACATCATTAACACCAGAATGGTATGAGCTCTTTTCTAAACGGTGCCATTCCGTCTGAAACCGCTTAAAAATCTCAACATTTGGAGATTGTGCAGTTTCAAATTGTAGTGCCTTGAATGCCTTGCCAACTAACAGCTCGTGTATGTGATGTCTACAGGGAAGTCCAATCAGCTGTCTTTTAAACATTTTGTCAAGATGTTGACACGCTCCTTTCTTTCGACCAGTGTTTGACGCAGTGGTATCAAATGATGTAAACATAACCCTAAAACACGGAATAACGGTATAATTTAAAAATTATCAATAATAATATTGAAACTAATAGAAATTACCTGTCTTCAAGATCCCAATCGACAACTGCATTGTACACCGCTTCTGCTTGTTCTATTCCTGTTGAATTTTGGATGAGAGGAACAGCTAACAGCTTACGGATGCCTTCACCAGATACAACTATAACCAATCGTTCAGTTTTGGGGGTGGCTTTAGACGACAATATACTAGGAAGCAGTTTTGAATCCCAATGAACTGTTAAGTTAACCTGTGGCTTAAATGTTGCTCTCAGCTCGTTCTGCTTTTGCACACGAATTTCTTTTCTTGAATTCCTAATGGACTCTTTGTTTAACACTAATGTTGAAACGTCGTGCCCCAATGATTTTGCTATAGATGATATTAGAAATACCGCATTTCGATCACTCACTTTGCAGCGGTCCAAAGCAGCAGCCACATCGACAGTAATGACATTTTTTAATGGTGATTTAGAAGTTGAAGACGATTTGGAAGGACCTAGAAGAAAATTTAAGAATCAATCGTTTGTTAACCACGAAAAACATTTTAAAACATATTTGAAATTAATTCAATTTACACTTACCCGGTATCTGAAAATCTTCGCCGATAGTACTGATAGAAGGAACGGACTCACTCTGGGTTTGAGATGAGGACTCGAAATCACTAGCAGTTAAATTTTTTCTTTCCTGTAGACTTGCTTCTTCCTGCTCACTTGTTAGTGGATTAGTCTCTGTTGTCGCCTCTGCTGTTTCTTCCTCCTCAAAATCACTACACGAGATAGTTGCCGTTGGAAAAGACTCACTTGTTGTTGGAAGAGTTAGTTCTCGTTGTTCTTGCAAATACCGATATGCTTTTCTTTCTACTTTATTCTTCGGTTTATACCTCTTCCCGATATCGAAAAGGTTCTGCAATGAATCAGAGAAATCCTTTCTCTTCTCAATTTCTCTCGCCGACATTCTTAGCTTGCGCTTCTGCAAGATTTTCCAAGTTTCGTAGTACCGCAAGATTTTATGTTGCACTGTCCTGTCGTCGAGCAAATGGTTCAAATGCTTTTTATTCCATGATACTTTCAAAGCTTGTATTGTTAATTGTGCACTTGGTTTAGTCTTTTGCTTCTCTGCTCGCAAATGAAACATGAATTTCCGGAAAACTTCGTTGTATGTAGGCAAATTCGAAGATTCGGGGAACAAAGGTAGGTATTTTACAACTAGCCGAATATCCTCCATTTTGAAAAACAAAAAACTGTTGATTAGACCGCGGTTCCTCGTTCAAATATAAAAATACTGAATGAGTAAAACTAAAAATAACATTTCCTTATATACCAAATGTGTGGCCATTTCATTACCTACTCAGTCTTTCAAAACTGCTCGCTTGGGACGTATTCGTTGCCTACGGGTAGCTTATATTTTGTTTGGGTAGATAACACTTCAGAACAAAAAGCATTCGAAGCAGACGTTGTCACTACCGATCACACAAGCGGCAGGTAACGTACTTTTGTTTTGATCCCCTATAACGTACCTACTTGTGTTTCTCGGAAATGAAGCAGTCCAAGGCCAAGAACCTCTTTAGAAAAAAAACACAAAAAACTTTTGTTGCACTTCGTAGTCGCCTATCAAGCTATTGTAATAATTTGGGTACATCAAAAATCGTTTTTTTTCCCTTATTTTTGTCCATATTTTGGTAACGGCACATTTTTGTTAACTATTAAAAAAAACATAATAAAAATATCTTAACGAAGTGTAGTATGCCAAAAAAGAATCATGGTTTCAAACTATACAAAAAATATTGTCTGGTAAATTTGCTGGAAATATTTTGTTGCTTTTAATTTCCAACTCAAAGGACCACCCTAATGGAAAATAAATGAACCATCCTAATGAAATATCATATATTTAATATTGATAATGGCTTACGATTATATAAGAGATGTTTTGATACTATTATCTTATTTTTTAATTTTTCTATAAAATGGACCACCCTAATGCAAAACAAGTGAACCACCCTAATGAAATATCACATAATATGTTAGCAGTTGCCAACGATGATATTAGACATGTTTCAGTACTATTGCCATGGATATCTCAGCAATTGAATTCAAATCCTCCATATCAAATTCATTTCACTCCTCCACCTCAAAAAATTTCTAAGTCCCAAAAAGTCAATTTTTTTCAAAAAAATTTTTTTCGAGATAACACCAGATCTCGACGTTTCATGCATTTCTAAGACATTTGGCATCAAAAACAAAAAATCGATTTCGGAATTTTCACGTACCCCCCCCCCCTTGGGAAATTTTTCGTGTTTCAAAAAAGTCAAACTTTGACCGCTTTGGTCCAACACTTAACGAAGTCCGATGGAGCTCAAATTTTGCATGGGGACTTTTTTTGAGGAGACGAAACTTTTGAGCACTACCCGTTTTTGAAATTCGAAAAGTCGATTTTTTTTTGGCACCCTAATATACACTCTGTATTCAAGTGTGAAGAACTGAGAGACAGCAATCTCATTAGCTTGCTTATGGTTGAACACACCGACCCTTAGTTTATTGGGTCTCACCTTAAATATTTCCGTCACGGCTGAGAAACGCTCCGTCAGATCTTTAGTAATCTGATAAACATTCAGAGGTTTCGTTTGGCTGAAAATAGACAACCCATGGACCAGCTGAATCATCTGAGTAGGCTCGTGACCGGGCGACGTTTGAGACACCTTATTATTTGGCGGCATGGATGAATCCTCTTCCGACAAATCATCCATGTCGCACCTGTGGGAGCTTATGACGCTCAACCACTGAGGCAATTACAAAATCACACTATACAAAACAATTATACAATAGCAATACAATAAAGATTTAGCTTAACACAAACGACAACACAAAATAGAAATATGTACAATCTATTCAGGGGAGAAGAGAAAAGCAAAACACTTATCTTATATGTATTGTTGAGCTGCTACTGCTGCTGTCGGGTGACGACCTTGTGCGAGGATGATGATGATAGTCGTCGTGGAGAAGAACGACACTTTTCTTGCTTTCGGTGTCGATGGCGGGTCGTTGGATGGTCCTTCACAAAGCTCGCCTGTAAAGGCCACTTCCTTCGTTCCGAACGTCGCACTGTGGCACTATTAAGCTAACTGGTACACTAGCTATAGTGCAGAAAAAAAACCACGATCGTGGAGAAAAAATCCAAAACGTAATTCGATTACGGAGCCAACAAATGTTGAACTTGCACACTCGAACGTTCGACAAGGAATGGATGATAATATAAGGAAACCCAAAAATGCATCGAATTCCGCAGCATCTATGATTTTTCACATTTCTCTAACTTTTTCCAAATCCTTTTCGTTTGTGTGTTCGATGACGAAAGTTATGAGACAATCATCAAATGAAGCTTTAACAGTATCAACTTCATTGTTGACACGAGCAGTTGCATAGCTTGTTACTCCGGGACGATTTTTCAAAATCTCGAAAGATCGCTTCCGTCCAACTTTAGAATCCACCCTGACAATGTTTTTAACCCACCGAGTTCCATCTTTAGAAATCCACGATGAACATTCTTCATCAATTGTTGATGATTCATCATCAGAATCCAAAGTTTTTTTTTTTTCTATTGAGCTGAATTTGCAAACCCGGTCTGAAAACCCGAAAGCTAACCAGCTCTAGTAAAAATGTTAGGGTAGCTTTTGTAAACATATCTTTGAACGCAATTTTCTCGTAAACCGAAAGATAAACACGCAAATCAACATCGTTGGGAAGCGAACATTTTCCCTATTGATGATCTTGATGATCTTTATTAATTGTCCGCTTTGGGCCCTACCAGATTAGGTTCCAGAGTATCCGGATGTGACCAAATGTCCTGGTTGATCTATGGTATGATGTTTTGAATATCAGTATTCAAAATCATGAATTTTGAACCGTCGAACGGTACAAATAGTTGAGTTTTCAAAATTGTCCACTTTGGACCCTGCTAGAACCGGTACCAGAGTATCCGAATGTGGCCAAATACTCCGGTTGATCTATATAATGAGGTTTTTTAAGATCGGTGTTCGAAATGGTGAATTTTGAACAGTCTAACGGTACAAATACTTGAGGTTCCAAATTTTCCACTTCGGATGCATACCGCAACCGGTTCTGGGTACCTATGTGCCCAGAATGGTCAACCAAAAAACAAAACCCTGAATGCACTATGTGTAACTTTTTCCTAATGCATTAGGAAGGTTAAGAGGAACGTTCTAATTAATTATTTCAAATAAAAATCTGAAGAAGACATCAACAGCGCTTTCGATATGTACTTCATTTCGTACAATTGATTGCCAGTTGATTGAATTCAGCTTAATTTTTATGTTCTTATAATTAGCTTTGCTGTAATCAAATATTTCCTCATATTCATAGTCGTTGGGCCGTGGATTGTGATGAACAAATAAAAAATATTCAATTGCAGTATGAAATTGTTCGTTTTTCCAAAAGGGTATCAGATATTCATTAGCACAAAAATTCTCATGAATGTTTGTCAGCAAGAAATCTTTATAACAATTTTGCTGATTTTTTACATGATTAATTTGGTTAAATCCAAGGCTGGAAATTTTGTCAAAAATTAACTATAATGTAATATTGTCCCCAACGACTGGAGGCAGAATACCTTCATTTTCTACGTCAGAAATGAAGCCGCATTGCGTTGATTGAAATCGCCATGTACATGAACTTTGATCTCAGGGGCAAGGTCAGAGAGGATTTCTTCAGCATTTTGAAAAAATGCTTCGTATGTGTTCTTGTTAGCATGATCAGGTGGGAAATAAACAGATACAAACACATGCATTTCACCAGCTATTTGTGCTTTAACCCACACATGTTCAAACTCCTTAAATTTGGTAGAGGGAATTAGTTCAGAATTAAATTGAAATGAAATCGCAATGAGAACACCACATCCAGACCTCCTTTGTGCCATTTGATGGTTCCGGTCGTCTCTGAATTCACAAAAATCATTCCCAAACATTTCTTCACTTTTAATGCTCTCATTCCAACTAGTTTCTGTACCTAATATGATAGAAAAAAGGGAAACTCATTAAATTTTTGTAAATTGTTTTCATCTAGGATGAGCTTCTCATACGGTTAAAGATCTGACAATATATCAGCACGTCAGTTGCATCAGAGTGTGAAGAAAGATTTAAGAACTTGTCAGTACTATTAGAATTACTTAATTCTAAACATTTTACATCTTCAGAGAGCGTCAGTTCTGTTGAAAACCCGTACGTTGGCAAGAACACGATGAAGAATGGTTTGAAAATTATGTCCTTAACATCAACCGGAATTTGAGGATGAAGTTGGGCATTATTGACGGCATTTACGAGTTCAGCTGTGTATGGGATCATAGTTTCTCCACGTTGAAACCTAATACCCTGATGCGCAGGGTATGGTGATTATTATGGGCATTGCGTCTTCTATTACTTACATCACAGCCAATACCATGATGTACATTAAGGCTGTTCATGCGACGTTTTAGAGCTTTTTTCCGCTTGTTGGCCTCCTCTTTTGCTTTTTGCTGTAGGTCCCGAATACGTTTCCGTGAATCATAATCAGTCCAGTCATTTCTCCAAATCCTTTTCGACCCAAGAGTACGCCAACCCTCCTTGACATCAATCGTCAGTTTTGATCTGGCAAATGCTAGATCTTGGGCCAGCTCTACGGATAAGCTTAGTGGTGGATCAGCAGCATTGGAAGTGTGACCTACTTCCACTGAAGTGGTCATTCTCGAACATAAAGACGATAGCAGTTTCACCATAATTACATCCGTATGATGTATGATGTATGATATGTACTACCACCCATTGTAACACGGAAACTAAGTCCGACGGCAATGGGCTCTCCTCTCTGTTAG
The DNA here is from genome assembly GCA_024533555.2 of Aedes koreicus. Taxonomy (NCBI): domain Eukaryota; kingdom Metazoa; phylum Arthropoda; class Insecta; order Diptera; family Culicidae; genus Aedes; species Aedes koreicus. The sequence goes on along the minus strand of JAHHFK020006054.1, from coordinate 73,461 downwards.
ACTTGATCAAGCTTCAATAACCACTGATTATCCTAATCATGCCGTTGTATGAAGGGCCAAAAAGGGGTTGGGTGGATCGATAGGCAATATCACTTATACGTATCCACAGGGCTATAAAGAATCTCCTTCCAAAAACAAGATTGAACAATTGGTCAAAAGAGCAAGCTATTTAACAGGAGGATGCCCCAATGGGCGCGGAGAAGAGCCCGCCCTCTATTCACAAACTGTTAGCAATGGGGAGTTGGCATTCCCACTCTCCCCATCCAGAATGCTTCAATCGGGTGCCCTGATGGTCCCTCCCATTCCCATGAAATATTTATATAATGGTATATATATTTATGTAAATGAAAAATACTACAAGCTTTCGTATCTATAATATATGATCTTCATTCGGTTGATCCTGAAATGCAAAAAATGTTGTAAAATGTTAAAGTGTAGAGTTCTGTGGTTTGCGCTTAAGCACATTCTCGTTCGTTTTCAGCGATAGCAGCATTTCACCAAAATCTTGATTGAGGTATCCTGAAAAAGTTTATTAAATCTAATGAAATTGTACAAAACTAACATTTATACATTTTAATTTACTGTTGTCAGGTCATTATTTGCTACTTGATGCTGATTTTATCATAGCAGACCGCTTTTATTTTTGCTGACCAAATAGTTATTGCTACCGAGTTAGGAATGGGAAGATTTAAGTGGAAGGGAGTTAAAGATAAATGGGCAAAAAACAATAAGTAATGTTTAAATCATCTTTGAAGTAAAATCAATAAAACAATATAACCAAATATAATGATATTGTGAGTTATGATCAAGTAATGAAAAAGGTTGAAATGTAAAATCAAACACTAGCCAAATGGCACACAGCGCTGCATGAATCAGATCAGCTCAGAATTGGTAAAAAGTCCATTTGCAAACCGGAAATGAAAAATACATTCAGCAATAAGTGCAAAAGCCTACCACAGATTCCGTAATTTTCAAAAGCCTACCACAGCTGTAATTTTCTGCGTTATATACTGGATATATAAGGAATGCAAGATGTCATAAATTGAATGTATGTTTCGTGTTTAAGCCAGATACCGCCTAAATCAGGTTTTTTGTATGAAAATGTGAAGGGTATGATATGATGGAAATAATACGATGTTGAAAAGAAATACTACATAATGTACATATAATAATTAAATGCCGCTATTTGCCTCTTCCGCTGCGATGTTAGATGATTAAAACTCTAAAATAGCGAAAAATCCAACGTGATAAAAATAAAGTTCACCTGGCATCCTAGCAAGATAGCAAAGAAAATTTAGGCAGATAATTTTCATACGAGTATGATTACTGCCCAAAAACGGAAACTCCATAATTCCAAAACAAACAAAAAAATTAAAAATGAATGACAGGAAATTCTTCGATAACTTTTTTTTCCTACTGGGCCCATAAATGATTATTTATGTCTGTAAAATAGAAAAGGTAGGCTCATAAACAATGTTAGTTTTTAATTAAAAAATTTGTCGAGCAGGTTTTTTTTTTTTGAATTTTTTGTCTTTAATACCCTCCTCAAAAAAAATGTAAAAACCATCCTATCTTTTCAAATACATAACGTGAGTTAGGTGGACCAAAACAACGATGCAAATGGGAAGCTGCACTGAAAATTTATTTTCGTAAATTAGCTTTCACTCGCTTCGTAATCATGGATTTTGTACATAGAACAAATGTCTCGTATATTGTATGAAACATTCATATTGTTTTTTATCTAGTGAAATGCTATCATTACACCTTTTTGTATAATGCACGAAATAGATTTCGTGAAGACCAGCCAATCGCTGCTTCGCTGATGTTGCTGCTGAGATGGGCGGGAATAATTTATTTATCCCAAATTACAAATTGAAACGGTGTCGAGAGTTATAACTTCATACTCATTATTCAATTATCACCTCACGAGTTGCCATGGCCTAAAGAGATCAACCGAGGATGCAGCATCAGCTCTTTCCAAAATAACAGGATCGAATCCCATGTCAGAAACATTAAAAAAAGACGCTGGACAACTCCACGTGGTTGCGCTTTTTTGTCGAGTTTGTCGAGTCGATAAAGTAGATCTCTCAGTGAGTCAGGCAATCATCAGAGAGACGTTTCTTTTAAATTGGTAACAAAATATTCGTAGCTCTTTGTATTGTTTTCGTAAAATGCACGAATGTTGTTTCTGTGTCAACAAATGCTTCGTGCTTTTGGCAGTTGCGCGTGTGCCATTAATTACGAATGTATCTTCATAAAAAGAACAAATCACTTTCGTTGCTGAAAACAACGAACAGATTTGTTGGTTCTACCTTCGATTTCGTAATATAAACTAAAATTAACTTTCAGTGTGAATATAGCATTGAATAATATTGTGAATGGATGTTATAATATAAAATTATAATAACAAAAATATTTTTATTGTCTGCGCGTGTACTGATCCCGCCCCAATTGTAGAAGGACTTGGGTTATCATAGCCACGGGGGAAGAAAACAATTCAAAATTATTATACAACAATTGGGAATTCCATGGATGATCTGAAATTATATACCGTATAAAGAATACTTCCATTTTTCTTGGTAGGGTAAGATTTCAGTTTGTTATATTACCGGGATCACGCTGCCTACATCGCCTTTGTGCGGCTGCCACCTAATGTATAGTTGACGCGATACGCGTTTCTTACTCAACCGCTGGATGCCAGGACAGACGCTGTTTGAGCCGCACCTCCTTGGTAAACAGACGCTCGGCACGCACCTCTTCAATCTAGCTGAAGTCAGAAGGACAACAGTGCCCAGGCTGCACTACCAGCTAAGTACGCAACCCTTAGCTGGCGGTCTTTGTCATCTCTTGACCCGTGGAAGCATGAGGTAGGAACTTGTGAGGTTGTGAGGACCATGGCTATATTGCTGGGACGCACGCTCCATCCCAGTTGTCTACTTACCATTTTGCAGCCCTGATTCCCATAATTACATCCGACGGAAAATCACCAGACGCAAAAGTGATTGCCAATATATTTTCACGATCATTGTCCATTTTTCCGATAAAAGGTTTAGTGTGTCTTCAATTTTAACATTGATTGACTTGGCAATAACACTACCGGAATCACGAGCAACTTCACACACTAGGTCAGCAGTCTCAGCTGACGATGCATGGTTTGGCGCCTCAGCCAAGGAGTTGAACATTTTTTTATTTTGTTTTGCACCTTCGAGCCAGTGCTGTTCCAGCGATGTCAACCGTTTTTCGATTGTGTCCACCGCTTTGTGTTGGCACTCCATCTGCTTGTCTAAAATTTTCCGTAAATCTACCACCTCGAGTAGATTAGTAGCACACTGTTGGCAAAGTGGGAGCACATAGTTACGGAGGTTGTCTTCCCAGTCTCGTTTGGCGCCAATGCATGCAGCGTGGAAACTCCGCCCACATGTACCATTGCACTTCCAAAGATGAAGAGAGCTTGATGTACGACTTTCAGGTGCATTACAGTTCATCTTGTGGTGATAATTTGAAATACTAAAACACACTTGCAGCGATCAGATTGCTTAGAGCAGGTTTAAATGAATTTAGTTTGAAGGGTTGTTTAAAAAGTCACAAAGAGCTAGTTAAAAAAAATGTTAATACGTGTCTACGATAAAGCGGCGAGAGTAAAATAAAAACACGACCGATCGGTAGAACGGTTGACGATTGAACTACTCATATGAGAGTTTTGTCTGTTGCAGTTTTTTCGAGTACAATCTTTAACTACTGATACCAATTCAAATTTTTGGTCCCGTTTTCGATTCAACTAAATTGTAGTTTCTTTGTTTCCATTTTATACTTTCATGTAGTTAAACTACTTTTTAACCATCGAGTTAAACTTCTGTACTCTCATATGAGCTAAAACAATTTTATTTCGATAAAACTACCATCTGCTTCGACTATCCAAGTGGCTCGGTTTAACCATCGTAGTTTAAATGATGTCTTAGTACAAGTAAGTAACTGACTAAGCTATCTATTGTGACATTTGCGTAGGTATAAACAACATTGACCAAGCTAGACGATTATGTGATTTAAAAGATTAGCTACTTAATGCACACACAAATTCTAGAAAACAGAAATTTTTCATTTTGGACTTTTGCCCAGATTTTTTGTGCAATTACTCCTACTGCTATATTGGTTAAATCGTGGAAGAAAAGTTGATGGGAACCTTGTGCACTCAACGATGCCAGGCTTTCTGAAAAAAAAAAAATGCGCAAGTCATACGGAATGAAGATCAATACTTTTCAAACATATTTCAATTCAATAAGTAATACAAATCAACCTTTCTTTTAAGTTCTCAAGTTCGTTTCTTTGTTCTACACACTACGAAAACATGCTGTAAAATTACATTTTTCCCAAGCGAATTGGCTTAAATGAGAATATTTGTGTGCGTTCTTTATTTTACGCGATACTCAAACTAGAAACTTATTTTTACAGGTCGTGACGAGAATTTTAGTCACAGCATTCAATTCTAGTAATTTTTGTTAAGCTACAATTCAACATCTTATAGCCTTATAGAAATCTTGTTAATTTTATAAATTTTTCAGATGTTGAATGCAGCTTTTTGATTTCTTCAACAAACAATTATAACTATGGATCGATTGGATATGTTTTTAAAAGTTGCATGTGAATCAGCATCATAAAAACAACGAAAGAATTCCAACAATTTCAATTAATTCATCATAAATACATTTAAAAAATAAATTCATACCCCTACTGTTGGCTTATCAATCAGACACCCTTCTCCGGATTTATTTCAATGACGAGTTCACAGACCCTGTTTCTTTTCTTTTGTTTTATTTCAATTTTAAAGAATCAAATCGATATTTGAAACAATCCGAATATATTAGTTTTCTGGAGAGTGTGAGCTGTTAAGTGGAATACCTGTAACTAGAAAATGAAAGGAAAGATTAGTAATTTCCATTTAATTCCAACTACTTTTATTGCTTATCTTGACAGATACGCGTATTTCGTCTACAATGTGCAGACTTCTTCATTGTGGGCTGTAAAATGGTGAGTAGACACCTGGGATGGAGCGTGCGTCCACGCAACATGGCTATGGTCCTCACAAGTTCCTACCTCATGCTTCCACGGGTCAAGAGATGACAAAGACCGCCAGCTAAGGGTTGCGAGCTTAGCGGGTAGTGCAGCCTGGGCACTGTTGTCCTTCTGAATTCAGCTAGATTGAGGAGGTGCGTGCCGAGCGTCTCTCCACCAAGGAGGTGCGGCTCAAACAACGTCTGTCCTGGTATCCAGCGGTTGAGTAAGAAACACTGTATCGCGTCAACTATACAAGTAAAGTAGCATGCTGAAATCTTACCCTACCACGAAAAATGGAAGTATTCTTTATACTGTATATAATTTCAGATCATCCATGGAATTCCAGTGTTGTATAATAATTTTGAATTGTTTTTTTCCCCCGTGGCTATGATAATGCAAGTCCTTCTACAATTGCAGCAGGATCAGTAGACATGCAGACATTACAAATATAATTGTTATTATCATTTTATATTATAACAACCCTTCACAATATTATTCAATGCTATTTTCAGCTTCGCATTTGCATCGTTGTAAGTTTTGGCCCACCTAACTCACGTTGTGTATTTGAAAAGATAGGATGGTTTTTACATTTTTTTTAGAGAGAGGATTATATACGACAAATTCTACAAAAAAAATACTCGTCGTCCAAATTAGTTAATTAAAAAACTAACATTGTTTATGAGCCTACCTTTTCTATTTTACAGACATGAAGAATCATTTATGGGACCAGTAGGAAAAAAGAGTTATCGAAGAATTTCCTGTCATTCACTTTTATTTTTTTTTGTTTTGAGTTTCCGTTTTCGGGCAGTAATCATACTCGTATGAAATTTATTTGCTTAAATTTTCTTTGCTATTTTGCTAGGATGCTAGGTGATCAACTTCATCATCATCAACACGCTATTTTAGAGTTTCAATCATCTAACATCGCAGCGGAAGAGGCAAATAGCGGCATATAATTATCATATGTACAGTATGTAGTATTTCTTTTCAACATCGTATTATTTCCATCATATCACGACTTTCACATTTTCATGCAACAAACCTGATTTAGGCGGTATCTGGCTTAAACACGAAACATACATTCAATTTATGACATCTAGCATTCCTTATATGTCCAGTATATAACGAAGAAAATTACAGCTAAGGTAGGCTTTTAAAAATTACGGAATCTGTGGTAGGCTTTTGCACTTATTGCTGAATGTATTTTTCATTTCCGGTGTACAAATGGACTTTTTACCAATTCTGAGCTGATCTGATTCATGCAGCGCTGTGTGCCATTTGGCTAGTGTTTGATTTTACATTTCAACCTTTGTCATTACTTGATCATAACTCACAATATCATTATATTTGGTAATATTGTTTTATTGATTTTCCTTCAAAGATGATTAAAACATTACTTATTGTTTTTTGCCCATTTATCTTAAACTTCCTTCCAGTTAAATCTTCCCATTCCTAACTCGGTAGCAATAACTATTTGGTCAGCAAAAATAAAAGCGGACTGCTATGATAAAATCAGCATCAAGTAGCAAATAGTGACCATGGCAACAGTAAATTAAAATGTATAAATGTTAGTTTTGTTAAATTTCAATAGATTTAATAAACTTTTTCAGGATACCTCAAATCAAGATTTTGGTGAAATGCTGCTATCGCTGAAGACGAACGAAAACGTGCTTAAGCGCGAACCACAGAACTCTACACTTTAACATTTTTCAACATTTCTTGCATTTCAGGATCAACCGAATGAAGATCATATATTACAGATACGAATGCTTGTAGTATTTTTCATTCACATAAATATATACACCATTATATAAATATTTCTTTGGAATGGGAGGGACCATCAGGGCACCCGATTGAAGCACTCTGGATGGGGAGAGTGGGAATGCCAACTCCCCATTGCTAACAGTTTGTGAATAGAGGGCGGGCTCTTCTCCCCGCCCATTGGGGCATCCTCCTGTTAAATAGCTTGCTCTTTTGACCAATTGTTCAATCTTGTTGTTGGAAGGAGATTCTTTATATCCCTGTGGATACGTATAAGTGATGTTGCATATCGATCCACCAACCCCTTTTTGGCCCTTCATACAATGGCATGATTAGGATAATCAGTGGTTATCAAAGCTTGATCAAGTCTAACAGAGAGGAGAGCCCATTGCTGTCGGACTTAGTTTCCGTGCTACAATGGGTGGTAGTACATGGGCTGCAAAATGGTGAGTCGACAATGGGCAGGGAGCGTGCGTCCCGGAACATAGCTATGGTCCTCACAAGTTCCTACCTCATACTTCCGCGGGTCAAGAGATGACAAAGACCGCCAGCTAAGGGTTGCGTACTTAGCTGGTAGTGTAGCCTGGGCACTGTTGTCCTTCTGACTTCAGCTAGATTGAAGAGGTGCGTGCCGAGCGTCTGTGTCCACCAAGGAGGTGCGGTCTGTCCTGGCATCGGCAGCGCGACCCGGTAAGGTAGTATGCTGAAATCTTACCCTGCCACGAAAAATGGAAGTATTCTTAATACGGTCCGACGGTGATAATTTCAGATAATAATAATTTCAGTGCTAATTTCAGGTATAATAATTTAAGATTATTTTTTCCCTCGTGGCTATGATAATGCAAGTCCGTTTACAATTGTAGCAGGACCACAATCTGCAGACATAACAAGTGTAATGGTTATTATAATTTTATATTATCACAAAACCTTCACAATATTTTTAATGATATTTTCAGCTTCGCATTAATGCATCGTTGTGAGTCTAAGCCAACCTAACTCACGCTATGTATATGAAAAGATACGATGGTTTTTAATGCAATTTTCTCCCTTCTTTATCATAAGACAATTAAAAATACAAAACCTAACATTCATCCTACATCTTCTATTAGACAGGCATAAAGAATTATGTATGGGCCCAGTGGGAAACAAAAGTTAGCGGATAAATCAAATTTCCTCTCGTTTTTATTTTTATTTCTTTTATTTCAGATTTATGAAGGTTCCGTTTTTAGGCAATAATCATATTCATAGGGAATTTATTTCGCCTTATTGTTTGCTTACATTTTCTTAGCAAAACGGCTGCCAGGAGATCAACTATGTTTCATTATATCACATTGGAAATTTCCGTTATTTCAGAGTTTAAAGCAACTAACACTGCTGCCGAAGAGGCAAATGGCTGCATTTTATAATTATATATACATTATTTAGTATTTTATTGCAACATCGTATTATTTTCATCATTGTATATTATTAAAAACATATTGAAATTATTATTAAAAATAATATTAATAATAATTAAATTTTATCTGCTTCAAGAGTACAAGGAAGTTTGTTCCAGATAGTATAGCTATTTTTTGTCATTGTAGCTCAAGGTTCTTTTCTATTAAATTAGATCATTGGATATTATTAAAATTAATAAATGCTTTTCAACTCTGCTGATTATGACCCATTTGTTATAAATACGTACATTTTTTTTATTATTGACTATAAACTTAAATGCTATAATGCATGTTTATACTTCATTTAATTACGAAATGGTTTGGCAAAAAAGGTTTCACATTCCGGAGTTACATTCAACTACCAATGATTGAGCTGTAATGAGGCACCAAGCAGCATATAATTTTCATATGTCTATCATTGTTTCAGTTATTTCATCATATTATATTATTTACAACCAGGTAGACCAGGGAAGGTAAGATTATTATTTTTAAAAAAATACTCTACATTATTATATAAACATCACTATATTATACATGAAATAAAAAGGGTTAGGAAGGGACCATCAGAGCACCGGATTGAACGATTTGGATGGGGAGAGTGGAATTGCCAACTCCATGTCATTAAAAATTCGTGAATTGATGGCGAGCTCTTCTACCCACTCATTGGGAAGTCCTCACGTTTGATGGCTTGTTCGACATTTGGTTGTAGGATTCTAGCATTGGAAGGAGATTCTCATTATCCCGCGGATCACGCGTAAGTGTCTCTGCTTACGAGTCCGCCCATCCGTTTTTGGCCCTTCAGACAGTGTTAAATTGAATACAGGCAGATGTCGAACTTGATCAAATCATTCGTAGAGGACGATTCACTGTCTTATGGCTGTGCCTGCAACGATGAGTGATATCTTTTACATACATACATACAATGGGTGGTAGTACATATCATACATCATACATCATACATACAATGTGCAGACTTCTTCATTGTCGTGTACTAATGCTCGACTAGTACACGACACTGAAGAACTCTGCACATTGTATACGAAATACGTGTATCTGTCAAGATAAGCAATAAAGGTAGTTGGAATTAAATAAAAATTACTAATCTTTCTTCTCATTTTCTAGTTCTATTAGCGTTGCATCTCATTTACTTACATTTGCGAAGTATTAGTCAAAACAAAATGAAAAGAAATTTTTCCTATATAAGAAAAATACACTAAATTTCAACCAACAGTGATCCACCCCGCGTCGCAAAGTAGTATCCAATTCGCATTGCAAAAAGTATGTCAAGCGGCACTCAGTCAAACTTTTGCAAACATTGTAAACGAATTCTTCTTCCATGAATAGATATAAAAAGGAAACTTGAGCTAAGCCGTGGCACCGCAACAGCATGTCAATTTCCCATATCGTATGAATATTATCCCTGCCTTCCCCGCGCCATCCATCAAGTTTTTATTTTCACCCAACTTGCCCTTGCGCTCCGAACAAAGAAGTGACAGTGTTTATTGGTTACCTGCCACATGTGTCACGTTCCCTGTGTTATGTTGCCTGTTGAAAGTTTTCCTTTCGCCAACTACTGCCAAAGGTGTGACTGTCGTCGTCGTCGTCGTCGAAGCCGGTAGGTAGTGCTACAAAGTTTCAATCCTCTTTCGCTGTTCCACCCGAAGTTATTGTTGCATCTCTCCACCGGTGGAGTCATGTTTGAACTACGCCGCAACGTGACGACACTCCGGAAACGCATTTCCTCGCTCGCGGCTACGCTAAAGTTTGGATCTACTTTGTACGTTTTTGTTCTAAGCTCACCCCTTTGCGAGTCTTCGTGTGTGGGAAGTTGAGGGTTCTCCCACAAAAATCCCGTATCCAGTAAAGGCATGCACGCTATTGTTTCGCATGAAATTTAATGGAAAATTTGTTCTGCACTCGAAAACTTTTGCTCCCCTTGAAATCCCTTGAAAATCGAAAGGATTCCCGAACGCTGGCTTCTTCGGTGGGGAGGAGTGAATTTTAATGGATCGCCGCTAATGGAGCGCATTGGCTTTGACGGGCGAAGAAAAGCACACTTTAGAATCACTTCTTAATGAGAACGACAAGGCGAGAAAAATGTGAATGTGTGCGCTACTTTAAGGTGAAGATACATTCAAGCCAGTAATGGCAGTTAGTATGGCGCCTTACCGAGTCCATCCCCCTTTCCCTTACCTCGTCGTACATTTGATTCATTTAACAAAAAGCAAACATAAAAACCTAAGGGTCTACCTTACTTTGTTAATTCACAGAGAAATCCTCTACAATCCTCTCTCGGCTAAAACCAAGTTTTTCACATAATATCGAACCAAAATCCAGTTTCCTGCAGAGTTTTCTCACATATGCACTTATGGTTTTTTCTTCTTTTTTTTCGGTTATTATACCTCTTGGGTATTTTCGTAACTTTTCCTGGGGTGGGATTCGAACTCGTGACTGGAAGTGAGTGTGAGAGGTATGGATGTTAACCACTACGCCGAGGTCACCCTCTGCTGTAAATGAGGAATTTCATCAAAAATCCCTTTCATGTTATTAATTTTGATAAAATATACGTCCATCCATCGCCGCCCAAGCAGTAGAGGTTGGCAAAGTGGCTTACTTTACTATAGTATACTATTGAAGTGAACTAGTTCTACCGAATCGTTTATTTGCTGTTTTCTTAGCACCTAGCTAATTCAAATCAGTGTATGAAGATTTATTAAATAATTATGCAATTTTTGAAGGAAACTTTCGATTAAAAAATCTGTAAAAAACACAAAATTACACATTAAAGACTGTATTCGATGAAATTTGACGCTTGACCCCTGCCATCAGATTTTGTACAGCCACCTTGTCCACCTTCTTCGCCGCAGAAAGCCAGTTTGCCTTGAACTGCTGCTCGTCCTTAGCAGTTTTTTTGGTCTTCTTTAGGTTCCGCTTGACAATAGCCCAGTATTTCTCAATTGGGCGGAGCTCTGGCGTGTTGGGAGGGCTCTTGTCCTTGGGAACCACCTGCACGTTGTTGGCGGTCCCCCATGGCATTTTTACCGTAATGGCAAGATGCCAAATCCGGCCAAAACAGTACGGAACAACCGTGTTTCTTCAGGAAAGGCAGCAGACGTTTATTCAAACACTCTTTCACGTAAATTTCTTGGTTGACAGTCCCGGAAGCTATGAAAATGCTGCTTTTCAAGCCACAGGTACAGATGGCTTGCCAAACCAGATATTTCTTTGCGAACTTTGACAGTTTCGTGTGCTTGAAAATATCTGCTACCTTTCCCCTTCCTTTTGCCGTATAAAACTCCTGTCCCGGAAGCTGCTTGTAGTCGGCTTTGACGTAGGTTTCGTCGTCCATTACCACGCAGTCAAACTTCGTCAGCATCGTCGTGTACAGCCTCCGGGATCGCGCTTTGGCCGTCGTATTTTGTTTATCATCGCGATTTGGAGTCACTACCTTCTTGTAAGTCGATAGTCCGGCTCGTTTTTTGGCTCGATGCACGGTTGTAGACGATACACCCAGCTTATTTGCGGCATCTCGGAGAGATAGGTTAGGGTTTCGCTTGAAACTACCGGCAACTCTCTTTGTCGTCTCAGCGGCTTCCGGTTTTCGATTTCCCCCCGATCCAGACTTCCTGGCTGTCGACAAACGTTCCCCAAACACTTTAATTACATTTGTAACGGTTGATTTGGCAACTTTTAGCGATTTTGCCAACTTTGCGTGCGAGTAGCTCGGATTTTCGCGATGCGCGAGCAAAATTTTGATACGCTGCTCTTCTTGCTTGGACGGCATTTTGACAACTGAAGAGTGAATTCCAAAATCAAAATAGGAGCAACATTCTACACACACACACCTTCGAAAATGAGGGGTGTTCAGGTTTTTTAAATGCAAAATTGAAAGAAATACGTCAAGTTGATATAGACCAAATTTTGACCGTATCGCCCTTTATTGAACCTCTTCTCCCAACCAAAATTCCCGCACCTTTGCCCCGACCCCTTTCATCAAATTTTGGGCAATGATAGGACCGACTTGCTTACTTACTTTTAACCACACTTTCTTTAGTTCAAGTTCATTTTCTATCAGTTTTGGAGTTTTAACGAGCTTTGCCTTCATGATTGCGCAAATTTTTTCAATTGGGCGAAGTTCCGGAGTGTTTGGAGGGTTGACGTATTTTGGTACAAAAACTACATTATTATCTTTGTACCAGTCTAAGACGGGCCGGGCATAGTGGCAAGATGCCAAATCTGGCCAAAACAGTGTCGGGCCATCGTGAGATCTCAAGAAGGGCAGAAGTCGTTTTTGGAGGCATTCGTCCTTGTAGATTTGTCCGTTGACGGTCCCAGAGGTGATGAAGGGCTGACTCATTTTGCCACATCCGCAGATCGCTTGCCAGACAAGGAATTTGTTGACGAATTTAGACAGTTTCTTCTTCCGTACACTCTCCGGAACGGCCAACTTAGAGGTGGCGACGTAGTGTTCCTGTCCTGGCATTTGTTTGGTGTCGGCTATTAAAGCCTACATTAAGTAGGTCTCATCGTCCATCACAATGCAGAACGGTTTTGTGAGCCACTCCCTGTACAGTTTTCTTGCACGAGTTTTGGCCACCGAGTTCTGTTTATCGCTCCGGTTCGATCCCTGATCGAAATGTTAAATTGGTTCAATACCATCCTGGCCTTCTCCGGATTTGATGTGCCACATTTTTTTGCCACTATCATTTTTCCGCTTGGTTGTCTTGCGGTCCTTGAACGTTTTGATCACATGAGATACGGTTGAATGTGCGATTCCGAGCTGTTTTCCGGTCCATCGACGAGAAGCGTTTTGGTTTTCGAAGTGAGTGCCCAAAATTTGTTGGCGCACTATTTCTTCATTCGAAGCCATCACTGAAATCACTCAACCGAATTTCACGAAACTCAATTGACACAACACAATGGAATACATTCAGTTAAAATTTCAATAATTTTTACCCACACGCTAAAAAGTTACGAACAATTGCGTGTGTCCAAATTTCATCGAATACAGTCTTTAGGTGTGGTTAGCATTTACAAACATAATTCACGACATATTTTTCGTGGTTAGCCTACCTTGTTTCTCACAAACCAGTTGTCTTACTTTGAAAAACTCCGCTCTCAAGGACAAGAATCGTTGAAATCCAACACGGCCAGAAATTGAACTCAATTTGAGAGGCCACTTTTCTCAGTCGCATGGGAACTGCGACTCAGTTTCGTAAAAACTGGAGTTACTCAGTCTACGAGTGACGCCACTTTTTACGAAACTGAGTCGCAGTTCCCATGCGACTGAGTAAAGTGGCATGTGTCATTTGACAAGAGAGCGAGAGCGCGAACGGCAATCCTATTCGATATAGCTCATGAACTGCGCAGTGTTGTGTTCCGTGTGCCTCATCCAAGCGCGCCCAGTGCAGCATAAATTCTCTCAGCTTGGTTGTATCTATCGTCTCCAGCAATATTGATAGTGTGTGATATTAGTCGCATTGTTTCTAGTATCAGCCTATTGCTCTCTTGTTTTTGTTTTTATCAAACTTAGCTATAGGTTCAGTGGGCTTTAAATGGTGAGTGGACAACTTCGAAGGAGGCTGCGTCCGATCTCTCGTCTTCACAAGTTCCTACCTCACGCCTCCACGAGTCATTTGATCACAAAAGACTTCCAGCTGAAACATGGAGATACTGGTTGGCGTAGCCTGGGCAATGTTGTCAATCTGACAATATGGAAGAAATTATTTTTTTTTATTTCTATTTTCAAAAAATTAAAAAAGCCAGAAATCTTACATCCAAAACCAAAAAAGCCAGAAACAAAAAAAAAGAAAAAAAAAGCTAAATCTTTTTTTTTCACCTTTCCAACAAAAAAATATTAAATTAAATTAAATTTCTAAACTTCAACTTCTTTTTTTTTTATTAAATCATTTATTTGTACAGGCTCAATCGAATCAACTTTACAGAGCCAAGTTTTCATATTTATATACATCAATTATCTTAAAACTAATGTTAAGGGGATAGAACCGATTACTCGCGGCCGTCTCGAGGTTAATAGGAATAACAATTGTATGGATGGGAAGATAGGCGGGAATTTGAAGTGTGGTTTACAAAGCACGTTTATTTTAAATTCGGAATTGGATAAAAACTTATAACTATACAACTTTAGGTTTTCTTTTGACTTTAACATTTTTGAGAATGAGAATAAAAACACACACACAAACACAGAGAAAAAAAACTTAAAGTAAACATACAGGTTAAACTAACTACAATCTAAGGCTAATGTTAGTCAAAAACACATAAATGAGTTTCATAAACTCCAGATCACGTATAGCCAAAATATCTCGAACCGGTACATTGGGTTGTCTACCTCGAGCCCGAAGGGAATCATAAAGCTCAGATCTGACTCCACGATGCTCAGCACATGACCAAATAATGTGATCTGCGTCCTGGTAACCTTGTCCACATTCACAGAGATTGCTGTCGCTCAGCCCAACACGGTATAAATGAGCGTTCAAAGAATAATGATTGGACATGAGGCGAGACATGACACGAATGAAGTCTCGACCCACATCCATCCCTCCAAACCAAGATTTCTTCGACACCTTTGGGATGATAGAATGTTGCCATCGCCCCAAATATCCTTTACTCCATTTATACTGCCAGCTGACGAGTGACTGTTGACGAAAAATAGTAAAAAATTCATTAAAGGCGATTTGTCGATCATAAATATCGCCTTCCATAGCGCCCACCTTTGCCAGCGAGTCCGCTCTCTCATTGCCCAGAATTGAACAATGAGATGGGACCCATACAAAGGTGATGATAAAAATAACGCGAAGATAAAGCACTTAGAAGCTCCTGTATTTTCATGAGAAAATACGAGGAGTGCTTTACCGGTCTCAAGGAGCGAATAGACTCTATAGAACTGAGACTATCCGTGAAAATGTAATACTGATCCGGTGTTAGTGAGGCAACAATTTCCAGCGTAAAGTGTATTGCCGCTAATTCGGCGACATATACGGAACAAGGAGCTTGAAGTTTACGATTGGCGCTATAAATTTCATTAAATATACCAAAGCCTGCTGACTCCTCTATCAATGATCCGTCGGTGAAGAACGTGGGCCGGCCGTTTGCCCATATCCCGGGCGAATCATGGCTGGGCCGGGTCCCACCCGCTGGCATCTGCCGATTCCGAACCGGGCAACCATGGAAATCGCGGGGAGGGGTCGGCACCGGTGTGCCATGTGGTACACCCCTGGGGGGTTTGGGGATCCTCGAGGGCCTCCCAAATTTTCGATCACCTGGGGGTTGTTTTTCCCTGGGGGCGGGGCTGCCGACCGGGGGACATCGCCGCTCGTCATTGTGTGTCGTGAGCCCCACGATACGAAGACAACTTCAACTTCTATATTCATAAAAGACTGGCATGTGTATATAAGCAATGTAGGATTATTTTTTAAATTGTGTGACATTATGGTAGGATAAGCCATTCATTTCAGAAATCATCAAACCGGACACTCCAATTGCTATCTTTGAAATGTTACTAGGACAGTATAACGAAAAAATATTACAACATGTCTGATCAAATAATATCTTTTATTGAAATTTTATCTTTGATATATGAAATGATCTATTCTGTTTTCAGCTCTTCCAGGACTAGAAGGATATTAATACATATTTAATTTTTATTTATTTTTCAGTAACAATCCATTGGATGTATCATTCAAGTTTGAAATTTGAATATATTAGCATTTTTGTCTATAATGATATCTTAATTTTTTGTGTACAAAATATACATAATATTAAATAACATATAAGGGGAAAGGGAGGGACCATCAGAGCACTCAAGCAAAAAGATTTGGATAGGGAGCATGGGACTGCCTCCTCCCTATTGTTAATATTTCGTGGAACAAGAGTGTGCTCTCCGACCCCATCTATTGGGTTTATTCTGTCAATCGAGGGTCCGATTCTAGTGCTGTGAGTGTGAACTTGCTTTTGGAAGGAGATTCTTTTCCCTATATTCGCGGGTTTCGCGTAAATGTCTCTGCTTACGGGCCCGCCCAAACGTTTTTGGCCCTTCATACAGGAGCTTGATGATCACAAACAATAATAGAATCCTGATCAAATCGTTTTTCAGATTATTCTACTGCTATGGAAAGTTACCTTGCTAAAATAGATGGTAGTATAACATCATCATCATCATCACTTGTAAGTTTTGGCTGATCTTACTCACGTTCTGTGTTTGAAAATATAGGAGGGTTGTTTACGTTTTTTTTAGAAAGGATTATATAGGACAAATTATATAGAAAATTGTTTTTTCTTCTAATTCAAATACTTACATTGTTTATGGTTCTACATTTTCTATTTTACAGACATAATTTTTGGGAAACAGCAATTGTCAAAAAATTCAAATTTTCAGTCTTTTTTTAAATTTTTAATTTTTTTATTTTTTTTTTTAATATTTTGGATTTATTGAGTTTCCGTTCTACATTTTCTATTTTACAGACATAATTTTTGGGAGACAGCAATTGTCAAAAAATTCAAATTTTCAGTCTTTTTTTAAATTTTTAATTTTTTTATATTTTTTTTTAATATTTTGGATTTATTGAGTTTCCGTTTTATGGGCAGTGATCATACTCATATGAAATTTATTTCGCATTGTTATTTGCTTGAATTTTCATTGCTGTTCAGCTGGGCTGCCGGGTGATCGACTTTATTTCATAGTACCTCGTTGGAATTTTCGCCATTTCAGAGTTCCAATCGTCTAGCACCAAGGCGGAAGAGGCATATAGTTGCATTTCATTATTATATGTACGTTGTTTTGAAATTCTTTACAATATCGTGTTATTTTCATCATGACCTTCCCATTTTAGTAAACATTTATCGGTTGAACTGTGTAGATGTATATTGTTGCATATTATTATTAGTTGCATATCATTATTGTTTTTACTACGAAAAATAATGTGTTACTGCATTGTAGCATAAGGTCTTTTTCTATAAACCACCCACACTTGTGAGTGACCCCAGCGGCATCCTTATTGTTGGTTTAAATCGGTCCTCAAACTCGATGTATTAACACATATTTTTGTATTCTGCTGAAATAAACCATTCACACTTGTGAGTAGCCCCAACAGCATCCCTACTGTTGGTTTAAATCGGTCCTCAAACTTGGTGTTTTAACATACTTTTTGTATTCTCGCTTAAATAAACCACCCACACTAGTGAGTGGCCCCAACAGCATCCTTACTGTTGGTTTAAATCGGTGCCAACATTTGAATAGCTTGAATGTGCATCTCTGTACAGAAAATAAATCGGGAACATAGTTAAATATCTTATTCGCTGCCGACGTCAGTTTAATTCAGCTCACCGTTTACCAAAATGGATCCCGCTGCAAACCTACCCATTTTATCCAACATCCCAGTGATTTTTCGTGAAAGTTTAGTGGACTCCGCGGCTTCCAATAAAGCGAGTATCACGTCAACATATTCCTACCCATTCCCTACTTGACCACCATTTGGGCGAGGCCGGCGCCGGTATTGCCTTAGTTTGAGATCACCAGTTATTACACATTGAGGATGTATGCTAGTCCCAAGCATCATCTTTTGGTTCTTTGTGTAATAATTGCTGATCTGGCAATAACGGAGTAGCAACCTCAGGCTCAATCATGCTCATGATCATGCTCATGCTCAAATTTAGCTATAGGTTCAGTAGCAAATAAATCGTATAGCCGGTCAGTCACTGCAGTTTTTGTATGCCTGTCGTTTCTGATACAATCTCTTTGGGAGGAAAAAATACAGTAGTTTTCATTTGTAACCACCAGTGTATTCTGCTTTTGAAAGTAAACGGAGCAACGATAAACCGCGGAAGATATCTATAGATGCAAAAGTGTCAAGATAGTGAGAAAAGACGGGTCCGAACACTCACTTTTTCCACACACCATCTATGTATGGAAAATGACAGGTTCACAAATGCAGTTACTAGGGTCTACTCCTCGTCGAATTGACTCACGCAAAGAAATGAGTTTAGTTTGAATCAACCAAAAATATGGTTGGAATACAAACTATTGTTCTGCTTTAGTTGAAGTTGATATTTGTTTGCTTCAAACCCACGATTTTAGTTGAAACAAACCTTTTTTTTTATGTGATTTCTACTCATATTATGTCATTGTTTCAAATGGAATATTAGTTGATTGAAACTTCAAGTCTAGTTATTTTCAACCTCAAAAAGGTTTGCTTTAGGCAAAAATTAAATTACTAGACATACAGTGACGGACAATACAATAAGACCAAAGCCTGATTTTCATACAAAATGGTCATGTTAGGGGGCTTGCCTTTCATTTTCTCGAGAACCAATTGAGCTGAAATTTTGGCTGTGGTCCAGAACTTGCCTAAATTTTTTTCTGTCTTAAATCCATCATTTTTCATTCACCACTTTAAAAGTTACAGTCACCGCATACGACAAAACAATAAGACCACTTTTTGATTTCCATAAAGGATGCTCGAATTCGAGGATCTGAATTTTGACTATTGATGCACGGGTCATTTTAATATCAGTAAACTATAGATTGTAATTCACGCTCATCAACATGGCCTAAACAATGGATATCAAAAGGAGGTCTTCTTGTTTTGTCGTAGGTGGTGTCTGTAGTTTCTGAAGTGATGAATGAAAGATTATGAATTTATCAAAGATTTCAGTTCAATTACTTCACGGGAGGGAAAGTGAAAGACAAGCCTCCAAACCTGACCATTTTGTATGAAAATAGGGCTTTGGTCTTATTGTATTGTCCGCCACTGTAGTTCTTTTTTAACTGATTCAAATTGTGATAAAAATGACCATAATTGATGGTTCGGTAAATACCAACCTTAAATATTGTTGAAAACAAACTACAAGATTCCTATATTAGCGAATTCGTGTGTGGACCTAGGTTGGAGCCAGTTCCAACCTGCGATACCCAAAATAATTGCCAGTGCAAACCTCAACCCAACACGAACTACAAATAAAGACAAACGCACCGAAGTTTAACACACAACAAGCTGACCCAATATTGATACCCGATCCAGGCTAGAACTGAATCAAAAAAGAATTTGCTATAAGTCAGCAACGTTCGTGCGTTTGCTTTGTTTTGCTGATTGCGCTGTGGAATTGTTGTCTGTCGGCTGTTCGCGTGTGAAAATTTCTGAAACTAGTGATGTGAAGATTTGCTTAGAGCCTGTTCATAAACCGCGTAGACTCATTTTTGAAAATTTCAGACCCCCTCTCCCCCCTCGTAGACTTTTCTCCATACAAATATTTGAAATTTTGTATGGAGCGTAGACTTTGGCCAAATCGGTTCAGAACTTTCTGAGTCTATAAGAGGCAGACAGGCAGGCAGACAGACAGATATTCATTTTAATATATATATAGAAATCCTGCCCTTTAGAACCCCCATATGCCAAATGTGGTTTGATGAGCTTGATTAGTTCTCGAGTTATGAATGACCCCCTCCCCCTCACCTTCAAAAGGGGGAGTGGTCTTGAACTGCCAGTGAAACATTTCTTGCCTCCTAAAACCTCAACATGCCATATTTGGTTTCATTTGCTTCATTGACTCTCGAGTTATGTTAAAAATTGTGTTTCATTTGTATGGGAGTCTCCCCTTCAAGAAAGCGGAGGGGTCTCAAATCATCATAGAAATATTTCTATTTTTCAAAAACTTCCACCTGCCAAACTTGGTTTCATATACTTGATTAGTTCTCGAGTTATACAGAAATTCTTTTTTTTTTTCATTGTATGGGAGTCCCCTTTACAGAAAGAGGAGGGGTTTCAAGTCACCTTAGAAACATTTATCGCCTTCAAAAACCTCCACATGCCAAATTTGGTTCCATTTGCTTGATTTGTTCTCGAGTTATGCAGAAATTCGTGTCTCATTTGTATGGAACCCCCCCCCCCCCCCTTCCAGAGGGCGGAGGGGTCTCAAACTATCATAGAAACATTAATCTGCTCCAATTGCAAATAAATTCAGTGAACTTCGCGTAATTTTATTGAAGAGTAAGGAAGTCCGAAAAAGTTTAAGAAACTTCACCGTATCTTAGTCAACTATATAAAACCTGAGTGAAATTCGTAGGAGCTTGAAAAGTTCGTAGTTGTTTAGAGAAAGATGTAGACATTTAGTAAAGTTCTTAGAATTTAAGGAACTTCCTTGGAATTTTGGAACTTCCTTGTAATTTTGGATATTCTGTTTCGCTTATTTGCGCAGAAAAGTTAAGAGATTTCTAAATTTTGGAATTGGTTGTGAATGTTCTGACATCAGAACAGTGTATGGATTAAAGAAAATATGTTCAACTTTGGCAATATTGGCAGAAAATCAGTTGTAAATTGTGTGAGTCATGAACAAATCCTAGAAGTTGACGCAACTTTCCTGAGTTTTGCAGAGTCACTCGGGTTTCGAAATAACCCTCAATATGGTATCATTACCTCTAACACTTTATGGCAACTCCACAAATACAGTTACTAAGGCAGCTATGCATCTTTACCTTAAACATTAATCACATTTCGCGGGAGAAACCAAGAACAACAGCCATTCGACCTTGAGACGCCATCGTTGATAATGAACTAATTTTCGTCGTCTCCTTCGTTTCGTAATAATCTGGGTTTCTAGTGCAAAAACCCGGTTCGGTTTCAGTTGGATTTTATTTTCCTATCACCCTGAAGGGAGGTCGTTCGTCTCCACTTAATGTGATTACGGTCCCTATTTGGGAAACTTTTTCTGCTTCCACAACGGCAACGATGGCTGCCAGCAGCGGATCGCCAATGAACGTGTTGGATGGATACTATAATGGCGAGTCACACTTACCAATACAGCTTTTTCTTCCCACATAGGGATTGTGGTTGCGGAACGATGGCTGCTGAGAACGAAGTCAACAGAGAAGTTTTACTAATTAATTTATCGCTTATTTGATGTCCTCTCGAGGCAGTAAGAATGCGAATGGCATAACTTTGTCGAGATAGAAAAATCGATTCCTATTGGAGGGGGTGCTTTAATCCCTCCGCTGATGGATTGGGGGTGATATGGATGAATTACTGTGAGCAAGTAAACGTTGAGGGATAAACTTTTTTTTCAGGCCAGCAGTTCGGTAGCTTTCATTTGCTAAAACTGCTCTCGATTGCGGTCACAATAGGTCTGGATTCTCTTCAGAATTAGTTGAAAACGACATTCTTAAGTACGTTCATCCACCGATCCGCTTTCATCGCTATGGCCTAAAAGCTCGATTCAAAGTAAATCTGGACGCACGGTTTAATACACCACTGCGTCCCTGATAGTTGGAACAAAAAACGTTTAACAGGCATTTGTTGATGTTTCATTGACAAAGAAATTGGTGAAAAGTTTGTCTCGATTCATCGACGCATCTCCAAATTAGGGATCATGGAACTTGAGAAAAGAAAATCAATTGTGCACAAACATCTAAAGAATCCTTCGTGGTCTGCCTCAAAAATTGCAAAAGTGTTAAAATTCCCAAAGTCAACGGTGTGTCTTGTGATCAAACGTTACAAAGATACTCTCATTGTGGATAGAGCACATCGCATCTATCATAAAAGTGGCACTAGGGACAAAGAGCTGAGGAGAAAGGTGTTGAGGTTCGTGAAAGGCAACCCAGGTGTCTTCATACGTGATTTGGCAAAGAAATACGATTCCAACTTTTCCACCGTGCGTAACATCCTTTCAAGAGAAGGATGTAAGTCTTTTTATGCCAGTAGACATCCGAATCGCTCCCTGAAACATAATTTAGTGGCCACAAAGCGAGCACGATTACTATACGAACGAGTTTTGACGAAATTTGATGGCTGTATTTTAATGGATTTAATGTCAAAATGGATTAAAACCAAACCCTGGACGAAAATTTTACCTGGCAACTGGTCGTGGGGATGTCCTTTCCAGGTATAAATCTGTTTTTGCTGATAAGTTTGCTAGGAAACTAATGATTTGGCAAGGAATCTCCAGTTGTGGCCTTAAAACCAACCAAAGCGGATTTTACCCTTGATTCGGCAACACAAGACCAACGTTATGTTTTGGCCGGATCTAGCCAGCTGCCACTACTCTAAGGAGGTACTAGAATGGTATGCTGCAAACAATGTTAATCTCGTCGCAAAAGAGATTAATACTCCGAATTGTCCTGAGTTCAGACCCATCAAAAAATATTGGGCAGTTTTCAAAAAAAAACACCAAGATGCGGCAAAAAAAAAAACAAATGAACAAAAAAATGGTTTTAAAAGAAAAAAGTTCGCTGGAACAAATCCCCCACCGCCCCGGCAAATAATGATAGCACCCACAACAAAAGAACGACAGCACGTTTGTTAAAACGAAAAAAAAGAAAATGTTTGATATAGTTTGTAGGAAGATAAAAAAAACCCCTTTTTTTTGCCTTTTTGATCAACCGCGTATGTAGTTGAATTCTTGAGTTATGATCACTTGAATGCGTCCAAATTTACTTTGAATTGGGCTTTGGAATTTGTTTTATCAAAATGTTCTGAAATTGTTTGGTGAATTGATAAAAGATGTAAATTTCGTATCATGTACATCAATACATTTCTGAGTGCTATGTGCAAATACGAGTTTAAACGTTGATTGAAACACTCAAAATTATTCAAGTCGTATGAAGAGGTCTTGCACGTCATGCGGTCAAAGCCGGAACTGAAGAACTGAATATGAAACTAGTGCCGACGTGCGAAAAATCAAGCAAACTAGCTACAGTAAGATGATCATCGAGCTGATGAAGGATCCAAAAGCTAGTACCTCTTCCTATAAAGAGCTAGCCGAGAAAGCCGTGGTTAACGCAATACAAGTGTGAGCCTTGTGCCCAGAAGCGACGGTCCAATGTAAGGACTTAGATGAGGTTACTTCGGAGGAAGCGAGCAGTGCGTGTTAAGAGAAGCTCAAATGACCATTTGCATAAGAAAAAGGCATTGTGGAACGCAAGTTGCGTCGATTAAGCTTCCAATGGACGCAGCAAACAAAACTCGGAAGATTAGGAAAATTAAAGTGGGCTGATCGGTATGACAGCTGATTGTTTCTCAACGACCGGAGGTGTGCTTGAAATGCCAAGAGTTCATTCACATTGCACGAAACTGTAAAGGGAATTCCCAGACAGGAGCAAGCTATGCAGAAGATGGGAATAAGGCAAAAGATTGCAGAAACCCACCAGAGTACCTGATCTGTGCCAAAAAGGAAGCCAAAAATCACGTGACAGGAGGCCCAAGGCTATAAACAGGTGACGGTTTCTAAATAACAGTGGAGGTAACACAAATAAACCTCAACCATTGTCACATGGCTATACAACTCCTGCGGCAATCTGTGTTGGAATCGAAGAGCGATGTAGCTATTATTTTAGAGCCATGTCAAATCGCGTCTGGAGATGGTAACTAGGTTGCAGATAAAGCAAGAACAATGGAAATATGGACGACGGGAAGATACTCTCTACCAGAAATTGTGTACCATCAAAAGCTTCAATGCTTGGGCGGTCGACTGGGGCAGCCATCTAACCAACCCAAGGGTCTGATTGTACACCTTGCCAAAGAAGGTGCCATCAGCATCTATCACAGGGAGGACCGGGAGTCCATCATCCATGTCACTTTCTGAAGCCCGTGTCTGTCAGAATACAAGAACTGGAGAGTGCGTGAGGAATATACCCACAGTGACCATCAAGCAATCCGGTAATGCACTGGGAATAGGAAGCAGATCGAGCCATGTGGAAGAAAAACAAATTAGCGTAGTTGAAAAATGGTGATCAACAGGGACGTATTTGTAGTGGCACTTTGACTCGTGGGCATCCACTTGAAAGAAACGGTCGCCGCCCAGCCTACTGGTGGAACACGACGATTGCCGAGGTACGAAAAAGTTGTCTCCGTGCCAGGAGACAAAGCCAGAGGGCCTACAACGACACCGAAAGAAAGGAACGAAAATTGGTGTGCAGAATGGCGAGAACCTGGTCCTCTCTTAGCTCAGTCGGCAGCTACAAAGCAACACCATGCTTACGGTGGCTGGGTTTGATTCCCGGTCTGGTCTAGGAATTTCTCGTTTAGGAAAATTTCTCGTTTACTGTTGCCGCAGCATGTGCCTGTGACCTGGTCACCTTCTCCGTACAGGGAGGAGGTTGACTTCGAAGAAAAAACTCGCGTAACTAACGAGGAGTTGATCAAAATGACGAAAACCATGAACGTGTAGAAGGTCCCTGGACCAGATGTAACCTTAAACTTGGCTCTGATAACAATAATACAGAAGAAATGCATCGACGAAGGTAGCTTCCCAGACTACTGGAAACGACCAAAACTGGTGCTGCTGTCAAAATCGGGAAAACCTCTCAGAGAACCTACGGCGTATAGACCAATCTGCCTCTTGGATTTGGTCGGGAAATTTTTGGAGGAAGTAATCCTGAATAGGGTCACTAAGAACACGGAGAGTGAGAGCGTCCTATCGAACATGCAATTCGGTTTCCAGAAAGGCAGGATCCGAACTGTTTTGGGAACTGCGAAGACGGCACAGAAAAAACAGATAATAGCAAATCACTTTTGCGTGGTAGGCCCTTGACTCAGCCTAATATGCCACGATCCATTACATTTTTTATTATATCTCATGAACTATTTGAACTGGAAGCGGCATTTGACTAGTTATACACTTGCTTAGATACGTTTAATAAGCCATTTGGTATTATGTATGACGAATAGTTACGCAACTCATTTTAGAAAGTCAGAAACTTTCGAGGGATATGGATATAACGGGTGTCCACTAAATAATGAGAACGAAAAGAATGGGTCAGGAAAAAAATACCAGTGAAGTTTTGTTCAAACTGATTTATTTTATTAAAAGAGTCAACTTAAATCTTCAAACTAAGTTTAGTGAATATTGTCATATGGTCCGTGGTCCGCCGTGCGGCGCAGCTTAGTCGTTATGCTGGAACATGACCGTTGGACGGCAGCCACATCGATTTTTCGGATGCAGCTTTTGATCCTGTTGGTAAGTTGCTTGGTGTTCTTGGCCTTCCAATTATCCTTGTATACCATGGAGCTCAAAAGACCGAAGAAATCCTCGATAGGACGGCACTGTGGCAAATTTGTCGGATTCCGGTCTTTTGGGACATATGGTATATTTTGGCTCTCCAAAAACGTTAGCGTTTTTTTTGCGTAGTGCGATGATGCCTTGTCCGGCCAAAACACGTATTTGCCATCCGAGTGATGTTGTTTAAGAAATGGGATGAGTATTTTCTGCAAACACTCTCTTTGGTACACCTCCTGGTTGATGGCCAAACCGCTTGGTCTGAACCACGGCTTCGAAATACCCTTATCGGATATTACGATGTATAACATAACCTTCGATTCAAATTTGTGCTTGAACTTATACATTACTTTTGGAGGAGTAGTAGATTTGTCCTTAGTGTAGAATCGGTCGTTTCCCGGTATCTGAGACTTCGAAAGAGGAAAGTAGCTTTCGTCGTCCAGAACGAAAGATTTTCCGCCGTAATTCCGAGTCATCCAGCGGCATTGGGATTTCACGGTTTGAATCTGCTCATCTGTGTACTCTGGGGATCTGGTTTTCTTTCTACACACTATTCCTTCTTTCTTTAGCGTCTTGCAGATGAGTGACTTCGAACAATGGAACTTTCGGGCTGCTTCCCGTTGACTTACCGAATCCTTGTTGTTGAACATGCTGCGCAGCGAGCGGAGCGTTTTCTCATTCATTATTTTCGCTGGACGGCCGCAACCTTTCTTCCGGGTTACTCTCATGCATGCCAGGATACGGTATACGGTGGATACCGGAACTTTTTCACGACAAAAATGGTCCACCGTGTATTTTTTTCCACGATCTTCGTTCGCTTGAAAGAATTGTACAACGCGCGCGCGCAGTTCTTCCTGTTTCGACTGCATGCTGAACACGACTGAACATGTTAGAGTGAAATAAGAGTGTATGAAAATTTTCTGGAGAGTGCAACGATTCATTCATCTAAAGTGACATTTCTATGCGGCCGTTTTTGTTCTGATGGAAAAGTATTGAAATCATTCTCATTTTTTAGTGGACACCCGTTAATGTCGGTCTATAAGCAACAAATTGGGTCTATTTATGGATGCAACTTCGTCCCATTCAATAAATTTGTTATTAAATGTGGTTTACATACAAACATATTTTTGATTTTCTGATTTAAGGCGTTGCCAGCTGCATTCGCTCTAAGCAACACAAATTTTCACAAATCAAACTGTAATAAAACTGCCAAGAGACATTTAAGTGACTTTCACAAATGATTTAGTGGCCATTCGATTATCAAAATATTATAATTAACTTTTCGCAGATTTTGTTCCTTTAATGCTTGCTATATAATAGGCCATAGTTGGGAACAAAGACAAACATATGTTTCGAACATTGGGTCTACGGTTTTCTTGTTAAATCAGTGTTATTTTATCTTTGTGTACAGTCAGTTTATAACGTGTGACTATTTTCTGTACACCTAGGTAGCAAAACGCAGTTTACCGGTTCAATTTATCCAAATTTAGATCATTTGAAGATCGTGTAGATAATCTGTTAAGCTTAACCAGTTAAATCATGATGTCTAAAAAGTCAAGGAAATCAAAAATTACGCGGAAGTGGACGACTATAAATTGAATAATACTGTCTTGATTGCTTCGAAATTAATTGGTCATCCTGATAATAACGCGATTTTTTTAATTATCACCGAATTAATGACATATTTATTTATTTATTTATTTATTTATTATGATTGTTTTCATCTGACATCGTGGTCTTAATGAAATTTATTTAAATTAATTAGTTAAAAATACGCGAACTATACAAGCGTTGTCTAAATGTCTCAGTCGTCAAATTAAAATCAAAAACGTTACATGCTTCTACAAATAGTCTACTTATAGAATTGATTGGATCATTTGCTGCATAGTCAGTATTCCTTGGTGGTACCAAGCGCAAACACAATGGATCGTTGAAATCTTTGCAAATTTTTGAAATAAATCCTAACTGACGATTAGCTTTGTCCACGATGGCAGAGTAGTGGAGTTTGAATGTCAATTTGCAATCCAACAGCACGCCGAGATCTCTAACCTTTTCCACACGTTCAAGTTGCTCCCCATCTATGTTGTAGTCGTACAGAATTGGGGATTTTCGCCGGCAGTAGGAAATGACACAGCACTTGGAGACGCTTATTCGGAGGTAGTTCTTGCAACACCACCGCGCAAAGCAGTTTAGAAGTCCCTGAAGTTCTCTGCAATCCACTTCGTTACGAATGACGAGGAAAACCTTCAGATCATCGGCATAGATAAGTAAACCTTCATTTGCAAGCAGAATAAATAGTCACATCGTTAAAAAATAACGAGAACAGCAGTGGACCTAAATTGCTGCCCTGTGGCACACCGGACGCAGGAGTGAAAGAGAGAGATTTTACTGATCCTATCTTCACACAGAGGCTTCTATTGCCAAGGTACGAATGTAGCCAATTGCACATCCTTTCCGAAACACCCAATCGAAGTAGTTTGGCTAGAAGAACATCATGGCTCACAGTGTCGAAGGCAGCCTTGATATCGGTATATACAGCACCTACTTGCGCACCGTTGTCCATAGCACTGATGCAGGTCGATGCAAAATCGACTAAAATAACCAGGACCAGGACAATAGGATGCCTTAAGCTTCTGTAACGCAAACTCCACCATTTGCTCATCAACTTGGAAGACATCTAGATCAACCACATCTCGTGGTACAATATATGGGTTGTTCCTCGTCGGTTGGCACATGGCTCACAAACACATTGGAAAACTGCTGGGCAAATAGATCACATTTTTCACTGGCACTGCTTGCTTTGACGTCAACAAGGTGCATCGATGATGGAAGTCCGGTCTCCTTTCGCTTCGAATTGACAAAACTCCAGAATCGCTTTGGGTTACGACGAAGATCCTCTTGCTTTCTTCTCACGTAGCGTTTGTATAGAAAACGGTTGTATCCACGGTAGATACGACTTGCCTCATCAAATTGTCGTTTTGAGAACGGACACCTTCGGCGACAGTACTGCTGCAGCAACCTGAAACGTCGACGACGCAGAATACCGAGCTGTGGGTTGGACCATGCCGGTTTCATTGGCGGTCTGTTCAACGGGACTGTTTGGATGATACAGTTAAGAAGGCTACTGTTGAATGAACTAATTGCAGCATCCACATTCACGCTCTCATAAACTGTTGACCAATCACTTTGCGAAAGTAGAGCGTTCATCGTTTCGAAATCGCCACGACGGAAGTCACGGCCCGAGAGATCTACTTCTTTGTGATATAAAACTGGTGATGGAAATGCCACAGAGAATTCTAGAGCTGGATGGTAGCGATCGAGGGGGACCACATGTTCTGTCGCTAGCGTAGCAAATCCATTGGTCATGTTTGAGTCGTTGCTGAAGATAAGGTCTAATATGCGTTCATTGCTGTTGCGAATTAGGTTGCGTTGCCGTAGTCCGTGAAATGCCATGTTGTCGAGAAGAGTTTGAGTAGCCGTAAAAATCTGTGACTGAAGTGGATCAACGAAAGCGTACCGTATAAGGTCTAATATGCTTGATTGCCATGCGAGACGAGGTTGATTGAAATCCCCAAATAGTATAATTGGGCTTGTATCCCTCTGCAAACTTCAGATTTCAGATACGGCATATTTGGTACATAGGCCGAATGAAGGAGCAAGGCTAACATAACATCCCATAACCCTAGTTACCCTCAATGTGAAGGATGCCTTCAACAGCGCTAGCTTGGAAGCAATCACCCATTCGTTGCACAGTATTGGGGTCCCTGAGTTCCTCTGCAGTATATTAAGGAGCTTCTTTCAGAACCGGACGCTAATCTACAAGACTGAAACTGGAGAGAGAATAATGACAATACGGGTGATTTTTTTTAAATTATTGTACAGATTGGGCTGAAGGGTCTCAGATTGTTACGAAGCTTTTTCCACGTGGAGGGCTCATGGATATATGAACAAAAAATAATATTTAAAAAATTCAGGTTTGCCAGTTTTCATAGAAAACAGTTTACAGTTTTCCGATTTTCCCGAAGATCACTTCAACGTCAAAAATTCATAACTCAAGAAAGATTCTTCGTAGAACAATTTTTTTCAAACTAGAATGACATTTTTTCAAGAATTAGGAAAAAAATATAATCTTAAAAAAATTAGCAACTTAATTTTCCACAGTGAAGGAAAATTGCTTGGAAAAACCAGAAAATCATTTTCTGATGTATGGAAAATTTTGAAAACAATATTTTCTTGTTCATTAATTCATAAACTTTCATTGATAAAATTTTGGCGATTGGCTTTTTTTTTAATTTTTAGTAATGCTTGATTGACAATTAATTCGTTTTCATACAAAAATAGAAAAAAAAAAAACTGAAGAGTATAATTTTCCAATTTGCTTATCGGTACCTAATGTATGCTTTTCAGGCAAGTATTGGTTTGTTAATTTTGTTCTAAGTAGCTTCAAAGTAGAGAGTTTAAAAAATAATAGGTGCAAAGCAAGTTTCTATACACGGGCGTTTCCGTACAAATGACTCATTAGTTCACGTCGAAAATCAGCAAGTGGTTAATTATTAAGACATTCGTGAAATGATTTCGAAAGATGGGCTACATCATACTTCAAGAGTGCAGGGCATTGCTACATCGAAAAGTTTTCCAAGGACACTATATCACCATCGATCATGGAGAAGGTAAAATACTGCGAAGCTCAACCATTCCCAAGTAACACACAAAACATCTTTTTACAATGATTACTTGTTACTTCATACTTGTTTGTTTTATAAATGTATTATAAATGTATTGCAAAACATGCCTAGTTCAGATCAGGTTGGATCTCTCGTATTCTATACATCTATCTGACTAACGATTGTGCTAAAAATATTTTTTTCACTGCTGGAATTGATTTATACTTTATCATTGTTCTTAAAAACATTGTTCCATACATTTATAAAACATGAACAGGACAAGATTTTATGCGCAGTTCTAAATACTGCTGAAATTACATTTCACCAACCATGTTTTGTAAAACGTGTTCTTTTTGTCATAAAGATGCATTTGTTGAACAAGATTGTGGCTTTACTGTCAACGGGAAGCATATAATAGATACCTTTAGTTTACTTTTTAACAATCGGACTTGGCTTAGCAAAGAAGCTACAAATCTATCACGCCAAGGACTAGTGTTCAAATCCCACGCTTGGCGTTGTTATATTTTTGTATGAGATAGATTTTTTTCCATTTTGCGAACAATTTTTTTTTTCTTAATTAGATTTATTTGGGTCCTCCCTTAGCTCAGTCGGTAAAGGCGCAGCTACAAAGTGATATCATGCTGGAGGTGACTGGGTTCGATTCCCGGTCTGGTCTAGGAATTTGTCGTTGAAAGAAAATTTCTCGACTCCCTGGGTATAGGGTTTGATTGTACTTGCAACACAATCATACTAATGCAATAATGGTACCCTGGCATCAAAAGCACTTAATTAATAGTTAACTATGGAAGTACATTTAGAACACTAAGTTGAGAGCAAGCAATAAGCGAATTACGAAAGCAATAAGCTTGAAACGCTTAAGAAGAAGGCTTCACTTTTTGCGCTTTTTACGTCATATTAAAGTATGAAATAAAGTGTTGTACACTTAAATCGATAACCTGTATTTGTAATTTAGCAGTACTTTAAACTTGTTTATTACAAACTGTGTTGCTTGGGTTAACGACTGTTCCAGAAAGTATTAGCACACCTTATTTTAACGGTCACTTTGAATATAATGAAATATTTCAACATGTTTTGGCTGCGTCCTTTTGTTTGCACATTTCTGAATGACATAGCATCAAAAAAGTGCTCTGTTTTGTGTTACTTGTTAAAATGCGCGGTCTTACTCCGGAACAACGAAAAAGTATCGTGCACAAATGGTGCACTGTGAGCGTGACTCTCCTTGAGAAAATTGGCCAAGGAAGAGGGTGTAAGCGTCGGAGCGGTAGCGATTCGAAAATATAGAGAACAGTGTACGTTTGAAGATGCACCGAAGAGTGGTCGGAAATCCGGTCCTGTTAGTCCGGATATCGATAAAAAGATCAGGGATGCCTACAAGCGAAAACCAGCGACTTCCGTTCGGGATGTTGCGAAAAAACTAGGGACCTCGTCGAGAAACGTCATGCGTGCCAAAGAAAGACTTGGGCTAAAAACATTCCGAAAGCAGAAAAAACCCAAAAGGAACCCAAAACAGGCCGCGTCCGTGAAACCACGGGCCCGCAAACTCTACGATTCGTTATTGTGTAGAAATTCTGGGTGTATAATAATGGACGATGAAACGTATGTGAAACTAGATTACAAAACGCTTCCCGGACCACAATTCTATACTGTAAGCGAAGACAAAGACATCTTCAAAACGGAGAAGGCAATTTTTACCGAAAAATTCGGTAAGAAGGTTATGGTTTGGCAGGCAATATGCGAGTGTGGTAAAACATCTAGTCCGTACATCACAACGGAGACGATGAACACTCAGAAATACGTTAAGTAATGTCTCCAGAAGCGATTATTGCCAATGATCAGGCAGCTCGAAGGTCAAGTAGTGTTTTGGCCTGATTTGGCGTCATGTCATTACACCAAGGACACTTTAGAATGGTACAAAAGTCAAAATGTATGTTTCGTGCCGAAAGACATGAATCCGCCGAACTGCCCGGAGGCACGGCCAATCGAGACTTTTTGGGCTTTAACCAAAGCAAAGCTTCGAAAATTCATAAAACCAGCGGACGAAATCCAAAAATTTAAAAAAGATTGGCCAAAAGTGGTCAAAATGGTGGGAAGTACCACTGTGCAGAAGATAATGGGTCATGTTCGAGGAAAAGTTAGGAGTCTTGGCTATGATTAAATATTTTGATTAAACGAGAGTAAAATATCATATAAAACACAAATACAAATATGATGCCAAATAAAATTATTAAAACTAAAAAAAACAAGACTTTTTTGTTATTTTGAAAGCGTGCTTATACTTTCTGGAACAGTCTATATGCTGTAATCCCTTTGACCTTTGGATTGAATAACGTACAAACACCTCTGAATACCCCAAAAACTTGTTTTTACCCTTCTTACACCAAGAGAAGGGTATTAAGATCGCTTGAAAATTCGACTTTTTATCCAAGCCCCAGAGGGCCGAGTGTCATATACCATTCGACTCAGCTCGACGAACTGTGCACATGTCTGTGTGTATGTATGTTTGTGTGTGTGTATGTGTGTGTGTGTGTATGTGTGTGTGTGTGTATGTGTGTGTGTGCGTTACAAATAATGTCACATCGGTTTCTCAGCCATTTGTGAACCGATTTCAGTTCTGTTGACGGCAAATGAAAGCTACAACATTCCCATAGAACGCTATTGATTTTTTTTTTATTCGGACATTTCGTTACGAAGATATCAACGAAACAGTACTTGACGGCCTATTATAATAGTAATCAAACAGTTTAGTCTCCGATTACATACTGAGCTATTTGTGTACCGATTTTAGTTTTGTTAGCGCCAAATCAAAGCTATAAAATAACTGGTCAAAATTTCATTAGGATTGGATAATCCTTCATGGAGATATGACCAAAACAATACCCGAGAGCAAATAATTGCACATAATTCGTCACAGTACAAAACCGAACAAGACCACTCACCCCACTCGATGCCGCTTGCATTCTATTGTTCCGCATCTGGTGCGTTGTATAGCACATTCAGCGGACAAGCCACACTATGCGACTCTATAGAATTAGAGCAGGATCGATTGGCTCGAGTGGTCCGGTTTTGAACAGCAACGAGTTTAAAATTACACAAAGTCTCCATTTACTATAACTACACAATTTTCAACGAACATGTACCTATTGAGCATCTTTAATCCATATCGCTAATCAAAATTAACGCTTAGGATTGTCTAATAATTCATTCTATGGACTGAATGTATGAAATTTCTTATGTAATATATTTAATTTCCGCTTTTATAGAACTAACATAAACAGCTTGTTAAATACTATTGATGGCAATATTTTAACCACATCGATAAACAATACGTTCAGGATTGACAAATAGTTCATTTTATAAACTCAATGTACAGGGCTGGTAGCAGGTCACTTTTTAGTGACTTGGTCACTATTTTAAGTCTAGTCACTAAAAAGTCACAATTTGCATCCAAAAGTCACTAAAGTCACTATTTTTCGGAAAATGGTCACTAAAGTCACTATTTTCGCTCCACCGATAGTAATTTTTTTTAATCCCGTGTACCTATTGTACAATAGTCAACCAAATTATGCGATCTGGCCACACTTAAAACGTTTATCCAATATACAAATAAAATGTCCATTGAAGAAACGACATAAAATGATCAAGTCGTTTTTGATGTACACTCACTTTTTTTTTCAAAAATATCTTTTTTATTTATTTTTCAGTTTATTTATTTGTACAGGCTCAATCGATTTAACTTTACAGAGCCAAGTTTTCATACTATTATACATCAATTATCTTAAACCTAATGTTAAGGGGATAGGACAGATTACTTGCGGCCGTCTCGAGG
Source organism: Aedes koreicus (assembly GCA_024533555.2). Taxonomy (NCBI): domain Eukaryota; kingdom Metazoa; phylum Arthropoda; class Insecta; order Diptera; family Culicidae; genus Aedes; species Aedes koreicus. Next base: position 39,700 of record JAHHFK020006054.1, on the reverse strand, counting down.
TTAATAGGAATAACAACTGAAAGGATGGGAAGGTGGGCTGGAAATATCTTTTTTAGATTCAGTTTTTTCAAAAGCGAATTGCTCTTTTGGTATCCAAATAGTCGAGAAAAGTACGAATACTTTACTTCCAGAGGACATTTTGGACAGTATTGAGAACTTGTTACCTGCGGAAACAGTTTATGTTGGGGATGAAGCAATGGCAAAGCTGGTCAAAATAAAAGAGATCGATAAGCATTACGTTGCTGCTGGTAAGCACGTAATCAAAAACTACAACGTACAGCTCCATTGGGTTGTTCTAAATGATGACGTAGGACTACGAAACTAAATGTATGTCATTTAGATGGTACAATGCAATGTTCTTTGAATAAACCCTTTCGGGCCTAATTTATACAAGCAATTCGATGAATTCTGAATGATTTGGTGCTCAATAACATAGAAATGATTGAAAAAAGTAGGTGTTGGTTCTGACAGCACGGACTGAGAATATGTCTCCAAATCCCCGAAACTGGGGATTATTAACTGTTATTATGAGATAATCTTGAGGTATTCTATGCCAAACAAACTAACTTAACTTTGTATAGCCCATAAAGCTATTGTTACAATTGTAGACCTTGTGTTTTGAAAGAAATTAAACTAACAAGGTTATCCTATGATGTATGTGGATGTTTCAAAATATTCATTGAATATGTTTGAATATTTATCGTAGCTTTGTATAGCCCAAACGGCTACGGTTACTTCTGGGTATCTTAAGTTCTGATCTCAGGGTCAGTTGTTATGAACCTGAACATCCCGAAATAATCTGATAATGGCAGGTGAGCTTACAGTAGCTTCAGTGAATGTGTTTGAATACATATCATCAACTTTCATAGATTATAAAGCTAACTTTACGACTATGGATCCTAAACTCTAAACTCAAGGGCAGTTTTGATGACCTAAAACATCCCATGATATCTCATTATATCGGTTGACCTACCAAAAGACTCACTTAATTTGGTGAAATACATATGGTTACTTTGTTTAGTCCAAAAAGCTGTAGATTTTAAGCTACAATTCAAAACTTAAAATCTACAGCTGTATATTTTAAGTTTTGAATTCCAGGACTGTTTGGATAACCTAGAACATCCGAAGATTATCTCAAGGTTTGTTCGTCCAAAATATTCAACGAATATGTTTCAGTACACATCATAGCTTTGAATAGCCCAGAAAGCTTTTGTTATAACTGTAGGTCCTATGTTCTGATCTCAAGGATAGTTTGGATGACCTAGATTATCCCTGTTCATCTCATGATGTTGTGTTTACGTTCGAAAATATTCACTGAATATGGTTGAATACGTAGCGTAACTTTGTATAGCCCAAAAAGCTATAGTTACTACTGAAGATCTTAACTTCTGAACTCAAGGACAGTTTGGATGACCTAGAACATCATAAAGTTATCAAATAATGACTGTTTCCAAATGCTCCATTCAATATGTTTGAATACTTATCATAACCTTCTATAGCCCATAAAGCTACTGTTACAACTGTAGATCTGATGTTTTGAACTCAAGTACATTTTTGATGACCTAGAACATCCCAGAAAGATACAAAAATATTAAACGTTTATCAACAAGAATATAATAATAGGTATGCATACGTACAATATTCTTAAACAACGGTTTACACTATTAATAAGGCATTTATTTTTTCTTCCGGAACTGCTTCATGTTCAGGATGTTCTAGGTCGTCAATAAGGCCTTAAACTCGTTTGTTTTTTTATATTTTCCAGATAAAAAAAAATGATGGAAAACAAATTTAACGAAGTTATTCAGTCTGTGTGATTGTATACAGCCATTATCCTTTTGGGGTCATATATGACCCCTTAGGCCTGAAAGAGTTAATATACTTTTTAAGGCAAGGCTTAACATTTATGAATTTTTCAATAGTATGTTGCCCAAAATGAACAATGTTTTCTGTTGAATCTGGTTTGTAGAACTCTTTATAAAATATTGCCAATGCCTCAACCCACCAGCCGTTGCATCCAGTGAAAGCTCCAAGTATGTTGTGAAAATCGCCAAGCTACTTCCGATTCAGGTCAACTATGATTTTCTTATTGACGAGTGGAACTTGTTAAAATGCTAGGTGGTGATCTTGAGTACAGAGTACAGAATTGAGGAGTATTGGAACCAGTTGTTTACTAAGAAAACGGCTGTAGCCTAGGTGAGCCTAAATACCCTCAGGCGATTAAGGTAGTGAAAACAGCTTCACATGGTAAAGGCTCAAAAAGGAATTGAGAAGTAATTCTAGCACAGGCAATGCTGGAAGGCATTTCAACCGTTCGTGTAGACCCGTCTTTGCAAAAAGGAAGTCGTGGAGAAAATAAAAGTCGCTTGATTACAGGCTTCTTTACAACAACAAAAAGGTCAAAAGATACAGTAACGAAATTCCTACTCCATTAAATCATCGAAAATAAAAAAAACTTCTTCTCGCGGCACAAGCAAAAGTTGCCTTTTGTTTTCGTTGCTTTGTATTTCCCGGCACATCCTAAAATATTCACATCAATTAACTGTCGAGTCATACAGCACAGGAGCAATTTCATGCTTAGCAATTCGAAAGTATTCAATTAATTTGTTTACTTAGGCACCTTTCAGAATACCAATTAGATAAATGACTTGCGTAGTTGAAATGTGCTTAGTCAGAAAGGATTCCAATCCACATCATTCCAACCTACGCTTACTTGGCAGAAGTGTTATATATGATATTTAGCAAATTTCTTCCACTCATCGATTGTGTAAACATTCTCAAATTGTCAATTATTTGGACAACCCACACTACGCAAGTGGGCAACCAGCAACTCTCCCATTATCTAAAGGTCATGAAGAAGTGTATTTTATCGACAATTTGGAAAATTCCTACACGACTCGAGAAGGACACAAACCGAAGTGGACTATGTACACAATAATCCTTTGTTGTTGCCACTCGGTGTCTTGCCGACACACTGGGTGAAACGGATAACCAACGATTGAACAAACACGTGCCCCACACAGCCAGGTGAGTGACTGCATTGAATCGATGAGTGTAGTCATGTGAAACTGTACGACCAATTTAATGCATCGTCAGAGGATAGAAATGCAAATGGGGATTATGATTTAACTCATTTATCCCCCCCCACAAATCCCCACAACCCCCCCCAAACCCCAACAGAACACAACAACAAAAAAAAAAAAAAAAAACAAAAAAAAATTTCCCCCACCCCCACAAAAGACAAAACAACCGCCCCCCCCCCCCCGAGGGAGGCCCGCGTTTTAGGACTTTTTTTTTCTCCCCCCTAAACCGGGAAACAATTACCGTTTTAAAAACCAAAAAATAGAGAGGCGCAGAAGAGTTCTTGGATTGTAGAACTCTTGCTTTCCAAGAAATCTTCACGGCAAAGACCTGGTAGGGTAACGGGATGTAATGTCAGCCTAGCTCCTTGATTCGGCCTATGTACCAAAAATGTCATAAATTTGCCGATAATCAACAAAATTATATTCCTATCAGGATGACCGATTTATTTCAAAGCAATTGAGACATAATTGATCAATTAATAGTTGCTCACTTCCGCGTAATTTTCGATTTCCTCAACTTTTTAGACAATATGATTTTACTGGTTAAGCGGAACAGATTATCTACACGATCTTCGAATGATCTTAATTTGCAGAAATTGAACCTATAAACCGAATAATACAGCCAAGATGTACAGCAAATAATCACACGTATGAACTAACAGGTCACATAGGTAAAATAACGATGATTTAACAAGAAAACCATAGACCCAATGTTAGGAACATATTTTTTACCACGTTCCCAACTATGGCCTGTTATTTGGAAAGTGTAGTAAAAATGTTGTTATTGGTAAAATTTACAATAAAAATGTCTGAGTTTCGGTTGAAAGTTTTCCATATGGGTCATCTTAACACAAACTAAAGGAACAAAATCTGTGTAGAGTGAATTATAATGTTTTGATTATCAAATGGTCGCTAAACCATATGTAAAAATCACTTAAGTGTTTCTTAGCAGTTTTAGTATAGTTTGATTTATGAAATTGTTTGGTGGGTAGAGCGAATACAGCTGGAAACGCATTTAATCAGAAAATCAGAAAAAAATCGTGCGAAGACAACATTTAATAACAAATCTGTCGAATGGGACGAACTTGCATCCATGAATAGCCCCAATTTGGCGCTTATAGACCGACATTACATCCATATCCCTCGAAAGTTTCTGACTTTATAAAATGAGTTGTGTAACTTTTCGTGATACATACTACCAAATGGCATATTGAACATATCTAAGCAAGTGTATAACTAGTTAAATATCGCTTCCAGCTCAAATATTTTATGAGTTATAGTAAAAAATGTAATCGATTGTTGCATATTAGGCTGAGTCAAGGGACACATACCCTACCTTTCTCTTTTTTCAGAGCTAACACAACCAACCGGCCAACAACCAAAAAAAAAAACAGGAATACTTTTCAACAGAGAAGAAAACAAAAAACCACCCACCATAATTGACCACTTCTTTGCAAGAATATGTTCCACAGCACACTGCTCCGAAGAATTTCTTAGAGTCAGACAAGAGCAGGAAAGAATCGACCTTCCAGTCGAATCGGATAATAATTCTCCAATGAAGATTGTGATTTCAAAACATGAAATTCTTCAGGCACTGGAAAGCGCGAAGGGAACTGGAATCTATGTTAACCCGTTTTACGGTTTTTTAAATTTTTCACGTGTACTGAATGGTGAATATGAATGAGACAAGCTACATAAATTTAATTAATAGAACGGTAGTGTATTGAATTAAATTAATCTATGTTAAATTTGGTGAGATCAGTTGATGATCAGTGAGTATAGACATCCGTATTTTTTTTAATTTCCGGAGTCAAGCAATTTTATTGAAATTTTTCAAACACTGAAAAAAATCTACCATTTTACCCGACTCTGCCTATTTTTAAAACTACCATGAAATTTCAGTCAAATTTACTACGTTTATGGTACAACCTTCAACATTTGTGGCTTATTTGACAGACCTCATATTGATATCAACCGTCATCATGGTAAAATCAAACGCATTTATAGTCAAGTGAAAATTGTTGGTGTTTGCGCTTAATTTAAGCCTCGAAATGATAGTTTCTAGTGCGGTTTTGACTTTGACTACGTCTTACGGCAACGGTAGGGTGTCAATTGAAAATCGAAAAAGAGGCGATCGTCACGAAATATCTAGATCTGTGCGCCGCCGCCCACGCCGTCGCCGCCGACGATTTTATAGTGCCGCCGCCGCCACTATTTTCGACCGGCGCGCCGCTGCATTTTTTTGCCCACGCCGCCAGGCAATTTGAGGCGCGCCGGTGATGCATCCCTTCAGTTATGTTCATTAGCCCTTTAGAAGTCAGCTTTCATTACAATAGATGACATCTCGATGTGATATGACATCCAGAGGGGTGCGTGTGAGACGATGATCAGCTTTGTCGTTTCGTTCTAGCAACTGCAGTGTATATTTTCGTGTTTCGACTTTTAGCAACTTCGCGAGTGAGTTTGAATTTAAATATAATAAAATGTCCGCCTTCAATGTCAAGAAAATTTCCATCGCGAGTGTACATATTGATAAACCAGCGATGTGTGGAAAAAAATTTCGACCTGGTAAACTTACTTCATTAATCTACCACAGCCATTTCGAGGAACAAGAGTCCTTCTATACGTTAGAATTGGAAGCTTACATGAGTTAATTTTGTATAAAGAGAAATTTACAGAAGAAGCCATTGCTTAAGCCCTAATGAAAAATCTTCGTCGAATTCACGACAGCAGCAAATCACATGGCGGAATGTTTATTTTTGGTATTTGGTATAGTTTTTAAATGGTTTCAGCTGAAAAATGCTTTCTTGTGTACTAAAAAGATGCGGACCCAAACTAAAATTGCTTTGTTATCATTCGCTTATTTTTTAAGTTTCACGGAACTATCCGAAATCATGGATTGTTTACACATTTTTCGTTACTAATACCGACAAAACCTTGCTCTTCGCCACCTGTATACACCTCATTGGAGCTATATCACTTGATATAAAGTAGCTTGATATCAATGTTCGTACATCTAGTTTTCACTTGAAATAATGCATCTGACGTCTCATATCAAGATTCGTCACATCAAGTAATATAGCTCGTAGTTTAAACGGGGTCTAAAACAAATAGAGTTTATTTCCACAACTTGATAGCATTTTTTCAGGCGTGAGAAAGTTCAAAATCATCTATAACGATCAGTGTAAATTAACAGTGATTGGACATACCAGATATTTGCATTGAATAAGGTCTGTATTCGCAATAATCCGGACACCTCAAAACATGAATAAAACATCAATTTCGCATTATATTTCCGTCGTAGTTGTTTATTTCAGATTTATGGGATGTGTTTTAACAATTCGTGAAGACAAAACATAGTTATTCGGTATTTGCATAAAATTTTCGAACTTTGCACTTAACTCCGTCCATTAGGGTTTGTACAGACTCTTCAGAAATCATAGAAGCCGACTTTGTCCAAATTTGCTGGAAGTGTTTGATGTCTTTGATTCCTTGCTTCTTTCAGGAGAGCTTCCACTTCATCAAAGCCTAATATCTCTCGATTGGTCGTAGCTCTGGACAATTTGGCGGGTTTGAGGTTTTTGGTCCAATGTTCACTTGATTTGCTTGGTACCACTCCATCACAGTTTTAGCATAGTGGCATGATGCCAAATCGGGCCAGAACAAAGGTTTTTCTTTGTGACTTTTGATGAAGGGTAGCAATCGCTTCTGCAGACACTCTTTCTGATAGATCTCCTTGTTGATAGTGTGATAGCCTGTAGTGACGAAAGATTTACTCTTTTTGCCACACGTGCAAATTGCTTTCCACACAACACAGTTTTAAAAAAACATGTAATTTTCTGCGTTTCTAATGCACATAAAGGGAAACGCTAGATTTGGCAGAAATTAATGGGATATTTCATGTACATTTAAGCCAGATAACGCCTTAATTTAGTCTGTTGTATGAAAGATTGTAAACATTGTTGTATGGCGCAAGAAAGATTGCAAACAATTTCGTTGCTTACGCTTTCTTTGGCTTAAAATGAAACGAGGAGAAATTTTCCGCGCTTGTTAAAATTCATTATTTTTTTCTGTGAAGGTATTTTTTTGGGAAATTTTGATGCCTTCTTCGTTCTGAAATGCTCAGCTGTAGCATCTCTGGCCATATCAGAATAAAAAGCCAGCCCTGGAAGCTGCTTTTAATCCTCCAGGATATAAGTTTCATCGTCCATAATAGCGCATGAAAACTTCGTCAAATATTCGCAGTATAAACGTCGAGCCCGTCCCAAACGTTGTTTTGATTTTTGGACAAAACCAGGCGACATCCTTTTTTAACGAGCCACCGTTCGAATGGAGAGATTTGGGTTTTTCGTTAATATCCTTTTCACCTTTCGGTCTATGACAGGATCAGCGCGTCCAATGTTTTTGTCACTTCTCGGTTTCCTCTCCACCGTCAAACGTTCCGAAAATGATTTGAGCACATTGTGGACAGTGGATTTAGGCAAATCCAATGTTTTTGCAAGGTCCCGTATTGACAAGTCAGGATTTGCCGTACGCCCGTACAAAATTCGCTCGCGCACTTATTTTTCTTTCATAGCCATATTGAATACTAAACATGAAATGTAAACATCAATCATGGTCATTTTCTTCATAGACTCTCAGCTATACCACTGTGAAATTTTTCATTCCTACGTGCAATATTTCAATAGTTACAATGATTTGAATGTGTCCGGATTAATGTGGATACATAACTTAGTCAAGACTGTATAAATAAGGGGTGTTTATTATATTTAACTTATATCGACACTAATACCACTGAAATCACCTTATTGGCAAAACATTTACCGAATAAAACCATCGTCGGCAAAACATTGTTTTTATTTGTACGTGACAAATCTCGAATCAAATAACTTGGTTAACCACTGTATTAACCGGTAAATCAGAGCACAGTGGATTCATTTTTATACGTGATCGTAATAATGCTTTAAAAATATTGATAGTTCAGTCTATTTCACTGCTCTTAATTTGAACTTTTTTATAATTGATTTAATGTTTGATCTTCAAGTTCCTAAATATATGAGTTTTAAAACAATTTGGATTTTTCAAACATTTAGTTTTTATGGTTTTGATAGTTTTAGATTCTCAAATCTATAATCTCAGAATTTTTAGATATGTGTTTTTATTTTTTTCATTTTCTGATTTTAAGATAGAGGTAATGACGGCTTTGGCGGGTTTTCTTCTATTATTATCAAGGGGGTTTTCAAAAACCGATTGCGCTCATATTTTGCCAAAAGATTCACAGTGTAAAAAGAAGAATGTTGTGGTCAAATTTCAAAATTTGTCTTTTAGTCTCTGAATTTTGTATTTTCAGATTTAACATTTTATTTTTAAAATTTCCGATATGAAGATATTTTGATTGCTGAATTTTAAGATTTCATAATTTGTTTTTATTTTCAGATTCTTCAATTTTTAGATTATAGGATTTTTAGAATTTTAGATTTTTAGATTTTTAGATTTTTAGATTTTAGGATTTTCAGGTTTTTTAGATTTTTAGATTTTATGATTTTTAGATTTTAAGATTTTAAGATTTTTAGATTTTTAGATTTTTAGATTTTTAGATTTAAGGATTTTTAGATTTTTAGATAAGAAATAAAATTATGATTTTTTTTATATATGAGATGTTTTGATTATTCAATTTTAAGATATTTAGAATTATTTAATGATTGCATTTTTATTGCAATTGAGAGATGTTTCGTTAGCTCCATCCATTGTGCTTTTAATATTACAAGAGTGTTCTAGTCTACGGTACAGTAAAAATCAGGGTACAAAATCAATAAAATGTCTTATCAGAACTTTATAATCTACTTTTCTGTTGTAATATGTCTTCAGTAAAATATTATATATTGAATATATCATCATTAATTAATTTATTATGAATGAATTCCCGTGAAATCGTTTTCGATTTCGGCTAACGCTGAAAACTTGATTTGCCCTCTTCTTGAAGATCTAAACTAAACTATTTTCGTACACGACAATTACGAATTGTGCAGAGCGTCAGTTTTGGTAAAGTTTAGCAATAAATACATTAGCCGGGGAATTCGACTTGTTATGAACAAATTCTATAATGTTAAGTCTTATATCTTTGTACACACACATACAGATACACACATACACACGTCAATTCATCGACCTGAGTCATATAACACTATGGATATCCGGGTCTTCCTCAAAAACATAAGACTTGGAGTGATCCTATAGTCTTTACAGTGCACGAGAAAGCCAAACAGTTAAAGGGGATAAGCATAAGGAAATATTGAGGGGATAATTTATGCCCGCGCCGATCCACGCCGCCGCTGCCGCCACCGCCACCAAGAACGACCGCGGCGTGGCACCGGCGCCGTTTAAAAATACCATATACGCCGCCGCCGATAAAATAGATCGGCGCACAGGTCTAGAAATATCGTTACAAATTAAACGCTTATAACTTGATAATTGCTCAAAAGATTTTCAAGATGTTTGCATCAGTCGGTTGGAAATTTTCCCGCATATCAATTCAACTACCAAAAATTAGCCTTTAAAAATTTTAAACTATTGAAAACAGAGAAAATAAAAGGTGATGTCTTGTAATTTTATTTTGCAGGCTAATTTTACTAAATGCATTGTACATTCCTGTCACAGATTTCAAATGTAAGCAAGGAAGATCGCATATGCAGCAATGAACGATAGAAAAAGGGTACACCTTCGCAATTTTACTCATTAGTGTCGCAGTACTGGAGCTATGCCGATCATCGAGCCATCAATGATCATCAGTTGGCGATGGCATGAACTCTGGAGGCAACCCTGATGGCATGAAACCTGTAGTGCGGAGCGGCAAGGCGCCAATGTGGATTTCGCAGCTGGTGGTGGCACGTACCATAGACACGTACCACCAGTGGACAGGTAGCTGAATGCTCTGCAGGCTGTTGCTAGCAAGCCCTTGGCTAGGCAACCGTTACTAGGCAGCCATTAAATATGCAGTGGTGTACTAGGCAGTCGGTTTCCCAAGCCAGTGATGATTTGTTGCCAGCCGGTGAACGCCACCACGAGGAGCAAAATAAGGTGCTTGAGTGTGTGTTTGTGTGTGTGCTATTCTTGGTAGCCATCTTAATCTAAAGCGCAACGTGCACAGCAGTAATAACCTGCTTCGCGAAAAGACCGAGAAGATTTTAATTACTATGCGGACTGTTTAAAATCCGTCCTTTTCAGGACGATCAATCCAAAGAAAGAGTTTGTTTAATTTGAATTTATCTAACATCTTACCAATTGGCAGACAGCGGTGTCTAAAACAATTTTAGTTTTCTCTTCGTTGCATACCTTGAGCATTGTGTACAATTTACAAATGGCTCCCGTCACGAAAAATTGAAACTGATAATTAAATCGTTTCTTGATTGATTTTTTTTTAGATTTTTACTCTAACATAGAGGGTTTTACGATTACCTTTTTATTTACTCAAGTATATAACATTTTACAAATAAAAGATGAATGTATGTTGTGTACATATTCATCCACCGGTGTTGAAATTTTTTAAAGAATGTTGCGTTTCGGCAAGTATTTAGAAATTTTTCTTTCACGGACAACGTTTTGATTTTCGAACATGATATTCCTAATTAAAATTCTCGGAACATTCCAATTTTACTTCTAGGAAGGAATGAATTTTGAGAAACTGTGAAACTGGGAATAAGTGTTATGCCTAATTGTTTTGATGCCAACGTTATGCGCCAATTTCTAAAACGTATTAAGATCTTACATACGGAAAATCCTCCAAAACGACCATCTACCGATGCCGAGTGAGCTCGTGGGTATCGGACGAAACTGAAAGCAGCCAGATGTAATGCGTTGCCAACTACTGATTGACACGCTGGAGAAGAGCCTTCAACGAGGGGCCGTATCATCATTTAAACCAAACGGTCCTTTTTAGGGCCACTAATTGCTTTCTAAAGAGTGTACAAAACAATTTTCCGACTTACTTACTATCTAGTGCTGGTCTGACGATCTATTACATCTACGCTATTTTGTTCAAACCACGCCCTACGGGTTGGGGTCAAATGAAAATTTGAAAATAACTGAAACAGTTTGAATGCTAATAGCTTTATCATTTCTCGATAGATCTTCGATATTATTGCTTCAATCAATTGGAGATTTTTGCGACTGTCAACTATCAAAAATATCATTCATTATTGACTTTGAATTCCCAAACAGGCTCTGAACCATCTATGAAGCGATAAGGTTTACATACAGTACCTGCGTTGCAATATTCCGCTACGAAACTAACGAAAATAATCAAACGATTTGATGTGGTCTATGTCAACCGGTCGTGTGTTAAACACAACCCCAATGATGTATTTTTGCGTGTAGCCAAGAATACTGTACTATGATACCTGGAAGGTTAACTAAAGGATGGAACGGTTAAAACTTGGTCGACTCAAATATGACGTAGTTTTTTTAATCGTTCATTTAACAAACATGAACACCCTTCATTTTGTAGGTGTATGCGAACGGAATGTTGGCTTTATTTTGTTTTTGCCATTTTTTATTCAATTGTCAAAATGGCGTCGAAGCAAGAAGAGCAGCGTATCAAAATTTTGCACGTGCATAAGCAAGATCCAAATTATTCCCACGCTGACTTGGCAAAATCACTTATTATTGCCAAATCAAACGTGACGAATGTTATAAAACTGTTCGGAGAACGTCTGATGAATGCCAGGAAGCCGGGATCAGGAGGAAACCGAAACCAGGAAGCCGCAGCAACCGGAAGAATAGTGGCCCATATTTTCAAACACAATCCCATCCATTCCATCAGAGATATCGGAAACAAATTGGGAAAGTCCCACACAACCGTACAAAGAACAAAGAAGCGAGCCGGACTGTAAACATATATGGTAACAGTGACATCAAATCGAGATGATAAATAAAACACAACAGCCAAAGGAAGAGCGCGTAAGTTGTAAAGGATGTACCGTTTAAAATTTGCACACACAAAATTCATTCTCAAAATTCGTGTTTTTATCCGATTATCACCAAATTTAGGGGAGTAAAAGAAAAAAATCAAGTAAGTTTCGGCATTGTTAGGTTTAGTTCACATGTACGGGTTAGTTCAAACTTGAATTCTAACTGCAGAATCCATCTCCTTCTAAATCGCAATATGCAAATGATACGCAAATTTGTGCGCATTTGTATAGAAAGAACGCCGGGTTTGCTATAGTCGCTGAAGCAGACCGGTCACCAGTTTTGTAGCCAAATATATAAAGTTAGTCACATGCAACAAAGGTTTTCGTACTGTGTCAAATAAAATCGGGTTTCGCTAAGTATTCGCGTCGTTTAATGATCAGTGTTTATTGGTTCCGAAATTACGCCCGTGATTCGACCCCTTTCAGAACAGGCATCATTCATTTAATTTATTTCGCCTTCATATCCGAATGCGCGAACCTTGGCCGAAACCCCAGCCATAAGGTGCTGCACGACCTCAGAATCGACAGTTTTTTTTTTCATATTAACCCATACTTTCCTCATTTCTTCAACATTCTTCACCACTTTAGGTCATTTTAGAAGCTACTCTTTCATATTAGCCCAGTATTTTCCTATTGGGCGCAGATCCGGAGTGTTTGTCGGGTTCAGATCTTTCGGCACAAAATCGACATCATTCGCCTTGCACCACTCTAGCACGTTCTTCGTGTAGTGGCATGATGCCAAATTCGGCCAGAAATTCGTCAAACCGTCGTAAGGAGAGGGAGAAGCCGCTTTTGGAGACACTCTTTCAAATACACCTGTCCATACATGGTGCTTGCGGTAACGAAAGGTCTACTCCGCTTTCCGCAAGTACAAAGCGCTAGCCAGATTAAGAACTTCTTGGTGAACTTCAACATCTTCTGTGTCCGGAGCTTCTCAGGAGCATCACACTTATCCTTGGCAGTCACAAAGAGGTTTCCTTGAATCTACTTGGAGACATATGTCTCGTCATCTATTACGAAGCAGTGTAGTTTCGTTAACTTCTAGCCGTACAACCTCCAGGCACGGCTTTTTGCGACCGTATTCTGTTTCTCGTCACAGTTTGGGAGCTTCTGAATCTTAAACGTACGTATTCCAGCTCGTGTGTTGGCATTCTGCACGAAAAACCTTCTCACATGCAACTTTTTAGCCACATCTCGAACTGAGGCGTTCGGTTTCCGTTTGAAAGTCCCAACCACGCGTTTGTGGTCGTTCTCGTTGACCTGACGGCTTTTTTCCTCGGATCTTCGCTTCCGATCAACAGTCAGACGTTCTTCGAACCGTTTTGTGATACCAGACACCGTGGGATTCACGATTCCCTACTGTTTTCCGATGGCACGATGCGACAGATCCTTATGCTCAAAGTACTCGTGCAAAACTTTCTCGCGCACGCACGTTCTTTCGTCGCCATTTTGAAATCTTCTGCGCACCTGACGAAATCATCTCACAGAATGTAAATAACACACAAAAGTTCAATTCAATGGATGCAAAGGTTCTACGCCCCAACAAAAAAAAAAATACGTATTAAACGGATCATAAGTTAGAGCAATTTGAGTATTTGTGGATTTTAAACGGTACACCCTTTACTTGAGTTTGTTGATCAAGTTTGATTGTATCGTAATAAACGACGAAACATACGTCAAGGCTGATTTCAAGCAGCTCCCAGGTTAAGAGTTTTATATGGCTACCGGAAAAGGAAAGGTTCAAGATAAGTTTAAGCAGAAAAAAATGTCAAACTTCCCGAACAAATACTTGGTTTGGCAGGCGATTTGTACCCGTGGACTAAAAGGCGAATGTTTCGTGACAACTGGCACGCTCAACCAAGATATTTATGTAAAGAAATGCTTATAAAAACGCTTATTGCCTTTCTCGAAGAAACATAGTTGTTCCCTGCTCTTTTGGCCAAACCTCGATTCTTGCCACTTCGGAAAAATGGCTCAGGAATGATAAACCGCCAACAGTATGCGAATCGTACCCAAGGAGAAAAATCCTCAAAACTCACCGGAACTGCGCACAATTGAAAAATATTGGACCCTCGTAAAGAGAAACCTCAAGAGAACTCAAAAAATAGATGGAAGTGAAAAACAGTTCAAGGCAAATAAGCGGTCAGCATCAAGTAGGGTGGATATAACAGCGGGGCAATACATGATGAAAGTTGTGAAACGTAAAGCCAGACAGTTTGCATTTGAAAAATCGGAAGCCTAATCAAATAATTCTGCTGTGTTTTGTAGACGATGAACTTCAAATAGAAATAAAGATTGATCATTTATATAATAAACTAATCTGTGTGCATTAAATCATGTTTGACCAATTTTTGACTGTTCCACCCTTTAGTTGCGTCAAATGAAAGACGCATAATCAAATATACCTTGTGTATTCCTGCAGTCCTATCTCAGGTGCAGTTATAAAAAAACACCACAAGTACAACAGTTCGAACCAGGGTTGGATTCTAATTGATTTAAGATTTATTTTGCAACACTGTACAGGGTGTCTCTCAATAGGTGTCACTAAAACAAAATGGAATTACAGCAAAACAAATCAACCGAATCATAGGATTTATTTTTCATTTGAAAGATACATGTTTTAGAAATAAATCATATTAATTCAATTCGAATCTCTCACCCTTTTCCTTGCTAACTTTGCGCAAACGCTTTGTAAACCCATCGCAGCTAGCACGCACGATTTCCGGAGGAATTTGGTCCCAAATAACAACCAAATGTTTCTTGAATCGATCTAAAGAAAGCCCTTTCGTAGGGCCTATATGTTGAAGCATATAACCCCAAACAAAGTAACCAAGTGGGTTGAGATCCGGTGAAGATGCAGGCCATTCTTCGCTTGTGATGAAATCGGGCAAATTTTCCGCGCACCACGCTTGTTTCTTCTTTGCCTTGTGACCTGGCGCTGAGTCCTGTTGGAAACAATATGGTGTATTTCCATACAGCATTGAAACATGAGGAAGCAGATGGTTCTTCAAAACCTGCTCGATGTTATATTCAGTGTTGATTTTTACGTTAGGTTCTATGAAAAGAAGAGAAAGTCTTCTTTTTCGTGAAACGGCGCCCCATACCATGATTTTCGATACATTCTGATAGCGTTCTACAGCTCGTTTATCTCTTGGAATATTGGCAAGACTTTTGCCATACACACTGTTATGTATGTTCACTTACTTTTTCTAATCAATCATTTTTCCCAGTGTATGGAGTAATGTCAGTATGAATAATAAAATGAAAACCTCGTGACGCGTATCGAACTAACAACGATAAAACTAAAAGTATATTTTCCTCTTATCCGTCCGAATAATTAAAACTATTTGTTGCGCTACTCAAACCGTAATATTCCTCTTTACCGGAAACACCCACAAGAACATAACATATGTTGTCAGAAGTGGAATTATTCGTAACAACCTCCACCGGTTAAAGAGTGAGGTTAGGAACAGCAGGAAAACGCCATTCGGAAAAGCAAAATGGCTCAAGTGACCCCTGAACTCATGGAGGCGCTCTCGCAAATGATCGCTCAGGCTCTGAAGGCATCAATTGGAAGCGTCGCACAACAAGCGAATCCGGATCCAGCCGCAGATCCCACTGGCCCATCACCAAAGGTACCTCCGTTTTCCATGTCAGAATATCGCTCCACGGAAAATGCATCCGTCTCCGACTACTTCAAGAGGTTCGAGTGGGCATTGCAGCTGAGCCTCATTCCGAAAGCCCAGTACGCGAACTATGCCAGAGTTCACATGGGGGCTGAGCTCAACAACGCACTGAAATTCCTGGTGAGCCCTCGTGACCCTGCTGACGTCACTTACGCAGATTTGCGCACCACACTCTCCAACCACTTCGATCGTTCAAAAAACAAATTCGTCAATAGCATCAAATTTCGACACATCCTGCAGAGTAAGGGCGAATCTGTCGCTCAATTCGTACTTCGTTTAAAGCAAGGAGCCGCATACTGCGAATACGGTGAATTCTTAGACCGGATGCTGATTGAACAATTTCTTCACGGGCTCGAGGCAAGAAATCTGTGCGACGAAATCATCGCGAATAAATAAATCATCGCGACGAAACAATCGCAAACGGGAAGTCAACACCGGGACATCATCGATGGAACCGGAAGCCACGAACAAGCTAGGATACGAAACTCCAAGAACCAGGAAGTACAGTCGGGCTGCACCAACACCACAGCAGCAGCCGCATAGGAGAGGATCACCGGATGAAAATCAACCAACGGGCAGTCATCGGAACATCAGATCAAGCTTCTGCAACGGCTGCGGTGGACAACACATGCAGAACCAATGTCGGTTCCGTGAACCAAGGTGCAATACGTGTAACAAGAAAGGCCACATTGCCAAAGTATGCCGATCGGGTCATTCAAGGTTTTAGAACTCCATGGATCAAGTAGAATCGTCAGAGAATCCAGTCTCCGAAATCGACGTAGTACAGACACTGGGACAGATCCACGATGTAACAGCGACCAGGATGAAAATGATTAACGTTGAAATCGATGGACATCGCCTGCAAATGGAGCTGGATACGAGAGCGCCATGCGGAATCATTTCGGAGTCTAAGCTGAGGAGAATCAAGCCAAAATTTTCCCTGCTTCCGTCAGACAGGCAGTTCTCAAGTTATTCGGATCATCGAATCAACTGCCTCGGTCGCATTCCCGTGAAAGTTGCGGTTGGATCAGCATCACGTAAGTTGAACGTTTACGTCGTTTCGGGAGAATCCGATCCTCTCTTTGGGCGTGAATGGATCGCCCAGTTCGCTGATCAGATTAACATAAACGAAATGTTTGCTCCGGAGACATCTGTCAACGCAGTCACTTCCACCGAACTTACTCCAAGGCAAGAAGCGCAGCTGTCCGAACTGCTGAGCAACTACGAGGAAATCTTTAGTGAAGTTCCCGGTATGCTGGGTGGACCACCAGCAAAAGTGCACATGAAACCAGGAGTATATTCCATCTTTGCCAAGGCACGGGATGTACCACTTGCTCTTCGAGATCGCTACGCAGCTGAAATCGACAAAAAAAAAATCACCGCAGGATTCTACGCGAAAGTGGACTACTCGGAATGGGCGTCGCCGACTCACATCGTAGTGAAGAAAAACGGAAGCATCCGAACCACTGGCAATTACAAGCCTACCGTCAATCCAAGGATGATAGTCGACGAACATCCAATACCGAAGGTCGAAACACTCTTCAACAAGATGCAAGGGGCTTCTTTGTTCTGCCATCTAGACCTAACCGACGCCTATACGCATCTTCCGATCGACAATGAGTTCCGTCATGTGCTCACCCTCAATACGGTGACAGGTGCTTATCTCACCGCAAATTTTGATGCCGTATAATCCAGCATTACCGCTTATTTTGGCAACGGATGCGAGCAAAACAGGATTGGGAGCCGTACTTTCACATCAGCTGAGTGACGGAACGGAGTTTTACGATGTCTAAAACGGGGCAACGTTACCCCCACATTGACAAAGAAGCCCTAGCAATTGTGTGGGCGGTCAAACGGTTTTTTCACTATCTGTATGCTCGTAAATTTACCTTGATTATGGACCATAAGCCCCTCACGCAGATACTGCATCCAGAAAAGTCCCTGCCTACGCTCTGCATCAGCCGAATGGCCAACTATGCCGATTACCTCGCACATTTCAACTTCAACGTCGTCTACAAGCCAACCAACCTGAATACCAATGCTGATTACTGTTCCCGGATTCCGAGCAAAGCAACACAATCCGGCGTCAATAGCTTGTCTAGCGGGGGAGGAAATACAGAGGATGAATTTGAACAGTTTACGCACCTCCAAATTCAGCAGCTTCCAGTGCGAGCCAAAAACATAGCGCGTGAAACTGGAGATTCGCCAGCGAAACTATTCCTTGGGCGAATCCGAATACGATTGGATCTCGTGATACCGCAGGATACCCACACGAAAATCTCCGACAAGCAGCGGGCAGTCTTCCTTCCGTTCATTCGCTCCAGGAGATCGGTTTTACTTTCTATCAGGAAATATTCGAATGGACAAATGGATTGCAGGAAGAATTTACGCTCGATTGGGAGATCTACACTACGAGATTGTTTACAATGGAAAGCATCTGAAACGTCACATCGACCAGATTCGATGTTTTTACAGCGGCACGGGTGGCAGCGATGAGTTGACACACACACCATCAAGTGAATCAAGTTCTCCGATTTTGACACCAGGTGAGACAACGCAGCGCACTCATTATTACGGAGATAATATGACGTCACAGGAACCGACTACCAAAACCGAATCCAACGCATCGTCCGAAAGCTCTTCTGATTCTTCAGATTCATCAGATGAACTTTTTCTTTCACCTAGTAGCAGTCCGGACCGGCGGCGAGAAGTCGCTCCACCTGTTTTGCGTCGAACAAACAGACAACGGTGTGCCCCGCAAAGGTATTCGCCGTGAACTTGAATTTCTTTTAAAGAAGGGAAGAATGTTATGTATGTTCACTTACTTTTTCTAATCAACCATTTTTCCCAGTGTATGGGGTAATGTCAGTATGAATAATAAAATGAAAACCACGTGACGCGTATCGAAACGGTTAAAACTAAAAGTATATTTTCCTCTTATCCGTCCGAATAATTAAAACTATTTGTTGCGCTACTCGAACCGTAATATTCCTCTTTACCGGAAACACCCACAAGAACATAACACACACGATCATTTTGTTGATCATGACTGTCCTGAAGGAGAAAGAGCTTTTCATCCGAAAATAAAATCTAGCAGTCACCGTGCCGAACAAAAAGATTTCTGCTTCTTTGGACCCCGGCTTGCTATTAAAGCTCCATCAACCCGTGAACCCGTTGTTTCTTGTACGGCGTGCATTCCAGATCATGTCTGAGGAGCCTGTTCATTGAAGCAGGGGACATTTGAAATTGTTTGCTCAATTTGCGGCCAGATACGCCTGGATTACGTCTTATTCGCTCCCTCACACATTTGATCTTTTTCTTCATTCTGGTAGTTCGTCTGGCACCTCCTTTGTGTTGAATATGGACATTTCGAGTTTCCTTGAACCGTTTTAAGGTACGAGAAACAAACCACTTACTCACTCCGAACTGCTTAAGGCTATTGAATATCTTGCACGGCCCAACCTTTTGCAAATGTAATTTTAAAACTTGCTCCCGTATGGTTTCCATGGTAGCTGATAAATATAAACAAACGGAATCGCTAATTTATCTTCAACGATAAGCTGTCAAAAGAATACACTCAAAACGGGTCAAAAGAATACACTCAAACGGGTTTATTTCCGCTGTTAAAGTTACGCAGCTGAAATAAACCAAGACTGAAAAATAGGTGACACCTATTGTGAGACACACTGTAATAATCAGGACAATTAAAATTTCCAATAATTTAATCCATATCCATCCCTCTCGACGTTGGCACAGTTAGACAGCAAACAATTAACATCGGTGAGTTAAGGGATACACACATCTTCCTTAAATCCCATAAGATGAAATTACCTTCCTAGAACGACTGAAACAAAACTTTCAACAGCAGCAAAATGGGGAAAACAACATAATTTATTACCAATCTCTGCAACCAAATGAAGATACATCACCGAAAGCAGTCCGAAGAAGGCTTTCCTCGGTTCGGACAAATAACCACAACCCACACATCAATCAACTTCAAAATGTGATATAAATTCACAATCAAAACACATATTCCCCCTGCATGCACCGTGTTCACGGAAACGGGAGAAAAACGGGAGTCGAAAATATTCCCAACTGCGCATCTTTCACCTTCCAGGGAAAAATCTGCGTCATAACAGGAATTGAACTTGCTTTCGTCCACTCAAACCATGAGTTCTATGCATCGAAGATTTTCGCTTCTCGTGATTACACATTCGGTACCAACGAACGGCAGTCCAGTAGAAACGTCCTGTAAATACGTTTGCGGTGGAAAGCTGTATGAGTCGGTAAAGGCACAGCAACAAATGCAAGACCATGCGGGAGGTGGCTGGGTTCGATTTCCGGTCCGGTCTAGGAATTTCTTGGATGGGATAATTTCTTGATTCCCTGGGCATAGGATATGATATACTTGCCACACAACCATACTCAGTCAAAAATGGTACCTGGCATCAATTAACAACTGTGAAAGTGATTTAGAAACGTGCATGTTGGATTATGATCCAATGATCACCTAAGTGGTTTGGTACGTTTTCTTCGTTAAGCAGTATTTTATACTTTGTGATTACTTTGAGCTGAAGGTCGGGAGTTTAATCCCAGGACCATCTCCTTCCTTGCCATTTGTCACTTTGCCACTATCTGTCCAAAATAAGTTTAAATGAAAAGCAGTCTCTGCTAACCACTGTGAATCTATTTTAAAGTATCCCTTCTTCTCTAACCCAACTATCCTTTCCTTGGAAATTGTGGTTAACACGCAGAGGGTAAACACGGTCTCTAACAACAATCGTTGAACTAACCATTCGTACCCTCCTCAAAGACCATGAGGCCGTGGCCGGTGCCGGTACTGATCTATGAATTGATTGAATTAGTGAATTTGTACATTGAAGATGGAAACTTTTGTCAAGATTGTTACGGGAGTGCCAACCGACCACCATCATACTTTGTGCGTTGCCCCAACGGTGTCCTTGCTACGACTGTGTGTGCCTTGCTCAATGCCCTGCCATGTGGATCAATCGTTTCTATGAAATCTTGCATTCGGATTATGAAGAAATTGTGCGAGGAAACGATACCCGTGTCTTCAGTCTCCAGCTGGAGGTTATGGGCATTGCTCTATACTAGTTGCCGGATCGGGCTGCTTGGATCGGAAACGTACTTAAATGGAATTCAGCTAAATACTTTTTACTTTTTTTTATTTTTGATATCATTAGAGTTTAAGCTCCCGTAACGTTTGTTGATCAGCGGGGGAAATTCCTTTAATCGTACATACATTGTTTGACCGTTTGGTTCAATCTAAAGGTATTCACAAACAATGAATATGTGAATGTGTGAGTGTAAGTGTGTGTTTTGCGTGTTTGTGCATGTGTGCGAGAGAGTGTGTGCCTGTATGAGTATATGTGTATGAGCGAACGACTCCGTGTCGGCGCGTCCTTCTTCTCTTTTCAGAAAGCGAGTAATGGCGCTATAACCATAAGCCTTTTAAGACTAGGACAAGAGTTAGTGCTCATGTCCCAACCGACAGACAAGTTCTTACGCAAGAAGTAGGAAAGGCCTGTATTCCAGCTCAGAAAAGCGGACAACAAAGGAGTGCATTAACTTTCTTAGCTTCGTCATTCCCAACGACCTATTAACATATAAATATACATATGCTTTCTCGCCAAGGAAAGCCTCCCGCACAATCCCATCCAACTTCCAACTCCAGATGTCTATGAAGGTAGCATGAGTTCTCAGCATCTTCTTAAGTAGACATCTAATCAACACTTCTCTCCTATCCCTTGCTGATCATAAGGACCTGGCCAGGTGTTGTGCAAAGAGATTGATGGTTGAAGAGCCTGCCACACCCAAGGCAGCTGTTCTGGCGCTTCCATCGTTTCTACAACAGCCAACCCAGGATTGTGTATGGTCGGAAAATGCTATGCTATGCTATGCTATGAAGATGGAAACTTTTGTCAAGCTCCATCTAGGTGGTTCTCTGTGCAATAACTTAAGTTTTGATCAGTGACGGAGGAGCAACTTCGACAAGCACGGTTAAAAAAGAAAAGATAAGCAGTATTGCACACTCCCATTATATTCATTTTTTTTATATAAAGGAATTCATAATTTATTTAAAGGAATTCATACTAAATTTCCTTAAAAAGGGGAAAAACATCCTTTTTATGTATTCTACAAACATTAAAAAAAATTCTCCTATTCAGTGTTACGACCCAGCGAAAATGAAACTGAACCAATTCTCATGACCATAAGTATTTGCACACCGACGCCGCCACCGTTAAAGAATCAAACACCGGGAATCTGCACAAAGTCACGAGTGTGAGAAGTGACAGCTTCGTTTTCCCGTTGAATCGGTGTTTTTACCTCCGGAGAGCCAGCTGTTGTGTACACCTAAACACTTTCGCCGACTTCAGGCGGGTGGTCAAGGCGATGGAAGGCGACTGCATTCCGGGAAATCCGCGTTCAAAGTATCACGTATGCACATGTTGACCTGTGTGTGAACTTAACTCAACTTGGATGTTGTTGACAAGGACGTAGTCAGGTTTCAAAATAGGTGGCAAAAATAGGGGTCTAACAATATTTTCGGTTTGGACGGAATAAGTTGTAGGATGGTGCACAATTTTGTTCAATGTAATTTAAAGTATGTGGGTGACGTAAGACTACGCATGTGTTCTCAATACTGGGGTTGCGAGTGTGAAAAGTGGGAGCGTCACGAAATATGGTTAGATTTTGAACGAAGTCGATTTCCGATCGATTTAAAAAATGATTGCACCAGTCGATCGGGACATTCACCACGCGTCGATTCTAGTATTGAAAACTGCCGATTTTTCTGCCAAATCTTGCATTCCCCTTATGTGCATTAGATAACGTAGAAAATTAAGGTGGGTGTTAGCCAAATTTCAATTTTTCAGTTAGAATCCTAAATAGGTAATTGAGTACCTTTCATACATTTAATAACATAACGTCCGTGCTCCATCACAATATGCGATGTGTCCGACTCAATGGGTAAATTGAACTGAAAGTGAGTTTGAAAGAAGGGGAACTTGGAGTAGAGCACACGTTGACACTAAATGTTGGCCAACGTGCTTTTGCACATTTGTTTGAACATTTGTTAAGCGGCACAGGTTTCCAAATCCAAAGTTCGGATATCGTACTGCATCGGTGCCCGGACTTTTTGTCCATGAATCTGAACACTTTTCAAATCACAAGCTAGCATGTAGTTGTGAGCTTGTAAATTTGTCATAATAGCATATTAGCTATAAATCTGACAGGGTTGATTCATCGATTTCTTTTACAATTTTTCCAAGTTGTAACATTCCGCCCATTTGCATGTTAGGCAGTGGGCGTTTCGTTCGTGATTCAGAATCGGTGGATTGTGAGTTTGTAGTTAGGTTATTACAGGATGCTCGGGGAGGCATACGTTGGGAGTGGCTGAGCGGAGGAGATGAATAGAAGTGGGCTTTCGGATGATTTGTTTATAGATCAAACCAATAATTATCCTTAAAAAATTATATGTACTCACTAACAATAGAGCGTGACAGTAACCGTATAAACCAGTAGCCTTTCAGGATTAAAGGGCTATTAAGTAGAACAGCCGACTGAGTTCATCATATATAGCTCGAATGGGCTTCAGCTTAATAAACAACTGAGTATTGTAGTCATTTATTCAATGAAATGTTCTCACTATTCTCATTCAATGCTCATTTCAGCCAAAAGTGTCCAACACATAGTTATAATCAACCATCGATAGCCCGCAATAATAACTATTAGTAGCTTTTCATAGTAATGGCTATGCTCTTCCAACATCTGGGGGACTACAAGGATTCGACCAATATCTTTGTTCTTATATCTCTATATTCCTAAAAACTGTTTAAGTAAACTAATAATAGTTCAGTTAAGCATAAGAATAATGTACCAGAATGTACCAGAAACTGCCTGCGGAGTTGGGTACAGGCGACTCGTGAGGTAGTAAGTGCTCTCAAGGACGTAGAGCAAGACAGGTAGTTGTTGCCCATTGTATCTATATTAATAAAATTTATTTTTAATAGGTTTGCGTCGACCATCAGTTGAATCGGTTGAATCGGTTGTGTCGATACTTTGTTCCGCAATATTTTGTTATAGGGCGTAGCGTTTAGTCTATTGTTTCGGTTGCCTATTGTTGCGCGAGTGATCGAGTGAGTATCAGAATTCGTGGTTCGCCGGGTGAGATCGGTCGGTGGTGAGTTAATTAATTAATTGTGATTCAAATTATTCGTTCGCCATACTCGTCGGGCCACCCTTTCTTGGAAGGAATAAACCACTGTCCCATTTTTTAAGTGACTATAGCGGCATCCGTACTGTTGGTGTAGATCGGTTCAAGTTAGCTCTTAAGCGTTGAGATGAATTTCCTTGTTTTTCTAATGAAATAGGGAAGATGTACCTATATTAATCTGATCACTTTGCAATTCATCCTACTTGAAATAAAACGATATACACGTAACAGAACTAGTTAGTAATGTTTGTTGTAATTATTTAACGTAAGCAAACATTATTAGAAAACGAAACCGATCCTGCAACTGCCCAATTGTTTGATTCATCGTAGGATGAATAAAGGAACAATGAGATTGATATGGGGGCAGTTACCCTACCACTATCATACTCTATGAGTGGCCCAATAGCATCCTTACTGTTGGTTTAAATTTCCATAATAATGCTTTGTTTTCGAAGATATACTGAAGCGCGTAATTTTTATAAGAAGTACAACACAACGCTTAACTCATAATTCAAAGGGATTACAGAAATTAACAAATTGTAACATGATTTCAGAGGCATCTACACCGTGTTCAATATATTCTCATACAAAATAAAACTCTATTTATTTCAAATCGATAATCCAGATTTTATTGATAACTTTACTCATGATATTGCAATATAATACTGATCAGCTACAGCATATGTTTTGGAACAACACCGCCTTTAAGCTTCTTGACCAGCTACAGACGTTTTTCGAAACCGTCACAGGTGGCACGCACGACTTCCATCGATATTTCGTCCCAAATTCGTTTGATTACGGTTTTGAATTGGTTCATATTAGATGCCCTGCGATCATTTAGCTTCGCCAGCATGTATGACCATACGAAATAATACAAGGGATTCAGATCTGGTGAACTGAGCGGCCATTCATTCTTGTCCAAAAAGTCGGTCAAATTTTCTCGGCACCAGCCCTGAACGAGATTTGCAGTATGCGATGGCGCTCCGTCCTGCTGAAACACATAGTGATCATCTCCAAACACCTCTTGTACATATGGCTTGACAACTTTCTCCAAAACTTCCGTTTTATAATATACGGCATTCACTTTAACGCCTTTTTCGATGAAAACCAGTGGTAATTTGCCTCGCTTGCAAATTCCTCCCCAAACCATCACTGACGTAGCACTTTGGAACCGTGGAATATTTCTATCACTCTCTGGAACAGTTCTCGAAGAGAGAGCCCCCAATCTGTTGTTCTGGACATTGTGGGATTGTTGCAAGACGAATAACTTTTCGTCGGAAAAGATAAACTCTTCCCCCCGTGCCGCGACAAAAGCAGACTTGCTCTTTCGAGTCGTTTCTGCTAGGAAGGTTCCAAAACTCCATGAACCTTACGTTTCTTGAAAGCTTGGAATCCGAGGTCATTTTGCAGTATATTGTGCATTGACGATCATTTTACGTACAGAGCGCTGTGATTTTCGTCTAATCCGTTCCCTGACTACTTTAACAACTCGTGCTGTCCGCATCGTACGAGTACGACCGGATCTCTTCCGGTCATCCAACGAACAGGTGTCACGGTACTTTCGGATGTTCGGTACACAAAATACCGCTTTACTCCGAGGATTTTCAAATTTCTGAAAATAGCGCCCGGGCGCTCACCTTTCAAAAACTTTTTTTATCACCACAGCACGAAACTCCTTCATCGCTGGTAAAAGATAAACACCGAATGAAAACAATCGGACATAACCTAAAAGCGTTTGTATAAACATAGTGCAAAACTACACTAACACATACGTGAAGCATGTTGAGTAGTTGCACGACACCAATGCAAGGAAAAAGTGTTTGAGAATATATTGGACACGGTGTATTTTTAATATTTTTTATACCTTGCTCTTTCGCGTGGCAAAAACCCAAAACTTGATAACTTCAAAAAATATATCTCAAAAAAAAAAAAAGATGCCACTCTAATTTTTGATACATTGTGTAAAACAGTCTAAATTTTCAAGAAAAAATATAAAATTGTACAGCGCCTTCTGGTCAGACACGGTGAAAATCGCCAAATACAAATACAATCAATGTGTTTCAATACAAAAATCATTTTTTTAATGCTATCATATTTTTTCTCTAAAGCATGTTTAATTATCTTTAATTTCGCATTGAAGCATTGAAAGTCGGCCTCTTCTTGAAAACAGTCATTTTCGGAATAAGTCGAAAAAAATCGATTTTTGCAACCGCCCTTACATGGAAATGGTCAACCCAATAAAAAAAAAATACAAAAATACGTGTCGAATATTTTGTGATAAGAAACAAAATTACCAATTTTCACGAAATTTTGTGACCTACTACAACGGTTTTTTATGGAATGGCTGTATATTCCCTTCAACTAGTTTAACAATTATTTCGTTAGTCGATAATTTTTTCTTGGATTCATACTGAGATGTGATGTGATGTGACAGGAAGCCACCACCAGTGCAGGACTTGCCATGGCGTACAGTTCCTCGCGATAGCAAGATAAACCTGTACATACCAGTAATCCTCACTATTCCGTCGTATGAAGGGCCAAACATGAGAGTGTGGACCCGTAAGGATAGACAATCTCTTTCCAACGAAATGCTCTTATTACAGGACATGAACAGTAAGCAACACACATTAGGATTTCCGTCTGGTGGTTTGTTAAAAATAGGGCTAGCAAACTCACTGGAGACTGTCGGAAGATAATTAGTCCTTCGCTGATCTCGATCTGACGATTTCCATCAAGAAAGGCCTAATTGTCATCTACGAATTGGGCCAGATATCCACGAATCCCTTATTCAGCCTACATATCATCTGGCACCCTGTATTCTCTTCTTACCCTTTGTTGTTGAATGAATGTGTGTAATGTAATATAATATTTGTATGTATAATATATGAATTCATTAAATATATTTAACATATCTAACAAACAAGTGGATGTGTTTGTTACAGAAAATTAAATTTAACTAGGTGTGTATTAATATTTTAATAGTCCTAGAAAAGCTGAAAAACAGAGTAGATCGGTTCAATCAACATAAATAAATATCAATTAAAAGATATACATAGATTTTTAGAATCAACAGATTATTCTATAAGACATGTTTTCAAAAATATTCTATAAGCTATTCTAGTTACATTTCAGAGATAGAAATTTGATCAAAGAGCCCGGATTGATAGATAATGACATTTTTAATCGATTCAATTCTTTAAAATATTTCGAATAACGCAGTGCTCCGCTTAAAGCAACATATAGCATTATTCAAATCAGCTCGTTGGTTTTTATTGTTCTAAGCAAACTGATTTTTATTATTTCAACTAAACAACAACATTACCGAAAGTCTGTGGATTATTCCAAGTGTGTAGCAATGTTAGAAAACATTCAATATAAAAGTAAAACAATATTTTGCGAAAACAGGAAATATAATTTGGCTTTTATGTGAACAACGTACGACATCCAGATTGTATGTCATTTGGTGAGCTGAAGTAGGTAGAAATAAAAGTACATTAATAAGAATATACGTCCAATTTGTGCATTTCTCACCAAATCAAGATATAAACGAAAACGATCAAAATTCAAGTTTTATGTTTGTTCTTGTTGTTGTTCATACTATACAAGAATCTGTAGCTTAGGGGCTATTCATAAACCACGTAGACTTTTTTGGGGGGAAGGGAGGTTTGCCCAAAGTCTACGCTCCATACAAAATTTCAAAAAATTGTATGGAGAAAAGTCTACGAAGGGGGAGGGGGGGTTCTGAGATTTTCAAAAATAAGTCTACGTGGTTTATGAACCGGCCCTTATGCTATCGATGCAATAACATTGTCTGGCAGCAAACCTTACAATCAAAGTATATGAATCAGACAAGAAAAAAAGTAGCCCATACCAGTTAATTCTTAAGATGGATGCTGTCCACCGAGGAAGCTTGGATTGACTACTGAAAATTGTCCATTCCCCTTAAATCATTTAAGATCTTCGTTTGCAGAATTTCTAGTGGTTTTCTGAAGTTATTCAGTAAGATAAATAAAAATAAAAAAATTGTGCCAGGCATACCTTGTGCTCAAATCCATATATATATATATATATATATATATATATATATATATATATATATATATATATATATATATATATATATATATATATATATATATATATATATATATATATATATATATATATATATATATATATATATATATATATATATATATATATATATATATATATATATATATATATATATATATATATATATATATATATATATATATATATATATATATATATATATATATATATATATATATATATATATATATATATATATATATATATATATATATATATATATATATATATATATATATATATATATAAATGGATTTCTGTCTGTCTGTATGTCTGTCTGTCTGTCTGTCTGTCTGTCTGTCTGTCTGCTGTCTGTGGTGACTTAATTAATTTTGAGTAATAAGTACACGACACCCATGAAGTCTGCACATTGTAGGCGAAATACGCGTATCTGTCAAGATAAGCAATAAAGGTAGTTGGAATTAAATGGAAATTACTAATCATTCTTCTTATTTTCTAGTTACAGGTATTCCACTAAACAGCTCACACTCTCCATAATTCAGATTGTTCAGTTGCATAGATACTTTGCTCGTGTTTTGGGATGAATGCATGATATCGGAATCGGAACAAGGTTATTAAATCTTTCCCGTAACAATATTCCAGCGTCTGAGAAATCTTCTTGCAATTGATCGTCCAAGATTGTCTTTTGTGGATTTCGATCCCACACGGTAAATCCCAGTTATCGAAAATAAAGAATATAAAAATAAAACTTTCAGGATTATGTGCACTAGAAATCCCCCTCTCTTTTGACTACACCCATGAAACTTGCACATTCCATCTAATTTGGTTGCTGCAGGTGATGTGTCTCGGTGTTTCATCTCAGTTTCCCAGGATCGAATCGATTCACATTTGGCGGAGTACGATCCGAAAGGAGTGAGGATCCGATTGTCGTCGTCCCAAACTCCTCTGTCAAATGCCGAACGGACAAGACAAATGGCCCTGATTGGTATTCGGACGCTGCTGTGTGATTTTGCGCTGCAATGCGAAAGACATTGTGGAAATACGGGAGAGGGACACGTGGAGGAAGTAATTCATCCGGATGCGAAAGTGTTTGGCATTTAACAGCGTCAACATTTTATGCAAATATTATTGCCAATCACCCGGAGAGCAATTGTTGGTATCACTTGGGCAAACAATTATTCATGCAGATAGGTACTCTCCATCCGGTTTCGACAGCATAGAAGGAAGCAATTAGTGATGCTTTGTATAATACCTACGTACGGAGTACTGCGATCTCAATAGGTTTTCATTTTCAAACCAATACCTTGAGACTCAATAAGTGTTTCAACGGAATCATCCTTCGTAAAATGGCAGCTATAATATAAGTGTAAACATCTAAATAGTACATTTAATAGAGATGAATACCGATCAAAACATTTGCAGTAGTTGTGGTTGTGAGGTGATATCGTAACATTTGCAAAGAATAGTAGCATTAGCCGGCGTCAGCGTCTAGTAGAAGTCTTCTCAAATGGAACATATTTTTATCAATACTTGCCATTCCATTCCTTGATGACAAAGGATCGAAGGCTTGGTGGGCTCTCAAATGGGGAGTTTTTAACTTGGAAGGAACGTGCTATCGGGGCAGTTTGCTCATTTACACTTCCTATCCGCTTCCTTGTATCTTGCTATGAAGTACTAGGTGATCAGTCACCCACCGATTACCTGTAGATCTGCCGAATTTTGGAATCGACTGCTTAAAATTATCTCAAATTGTAATCTTCCACCTATATCACAAAATATTGCGATTAGTTGAACGGATTGGAGATACGGAAAGCATTGGGTATATGACCAAGTCTCCCCCGGTTGGTACCAAATTAATGAGCGTAGGAATCAATAAAGATTAGACTCGGAAAAAATGCGACACTTTGTTTTGAGTGTAACTTTTTATCGCGTGCGTAGAAAATAATTTTGAGTAATACTTGTTTAGAGTGTTATGTTTATGTGTGCAAAATTTTATTGCGATCTGTCAGGTAGTTCTCAAGATGCATTCGAAACAAGAACAGCTACGCTAGCAAATCTTGGACGCGGTGATCGATAATCCTGGTCAGTCGCACAGATGGATCGGCAAAAGGCTTGGAATCCACCGTTCTACCGAGTCCCGCGTTGTGAAGATGTTCCAGGAGACAAAGGCCATCGCGCTGGAAACGGCCGAAAACCGAAAACGGAATACCCAGAGAAGGCGCGGAAGATAAGGCAGTACTTTAAGAATAACCCGAACCTTTCCACCCGAGACGTGGCAAAAAAGGTCGATTCGTCGAAGTGGTTCGTCCAGCAGACCATGAAGCGGGCTGGGCTACGTGTTTTTAAGGACAGGAAGGCGCCAAACCGGACTGACATGCAAAACACGGTGGCCAAATTGCGTGCGCGGAAGCTGTACCGTGAGTGGCTGGTCAAGCCAGGCTGTCTCGTCGTGGACGACCAGACATATATCAAGGCGGACACCAAACAAATCCCCAGCCTCGAGTTTTTTGTCGGTACGTCCCGCATGGAGGTTCCGGAAAAGTTCCGGAAAAGAAAGATGGACAAATTCGCGAAGAAGTACCTGATGTGGCAGGCGATCTACGAGTGCGGACGGTACAGCAAGCCGTTCGTTACAACCGGCACCATAAACGGGCAGATTTATCGAGAGGAATGCTTGCAGAAGCGCTTGCTGCCCTTCCTCCGCTCTCACCGTGGTCCCACGCTGTTCTGGCCGGATCTCGCTTCGTGCCATGACGCCAAGCCTGTAATGGATTGGTACGAAGCGAAGGGCGTTAATGTGGTCCCAAAGGAGGCAAACCCGCCAAATACACCAGAACTTCGTCCGATCGAAAAGTTTTGGGCGAAAATAAAGAAGAAGATGAAGAAAAGCGGAAAAACATTCAAAACCGATGAAGCTTTGAAGAAAAACTGGGAGAAATTGTGTAAGGAAGATGGACAAAGCCTCGCCCAAGATCTCATGAGCAGTGTTTAGAGAAATATACGAGCATTCAGCTTGGGCGAGAAAATTCAATAAATAAATTATGCCAAAACATAGCTACACACTCAGAAATTTTGAATTTTACACAAGACGTAATTCATGTTTGTAAAAAGCCGGGAAACGTAAAGAAAGATTTCGTGTAAAATTATGTTTCCTGAGACTGACACATACGCAATTCGGCGAAATATGTGTTTGATTCCGTGGCCGAATACAAGGCAGTTGCCACACTGCGTCACGTCATGCTTTCTCGGGCGATACCGGTCCCACTCGACAATGACGTTGAAAAGGGCCCGTATTTTCAACAGGTCCGCCATCGTGACGGAACCCTTCTCCAGATGGACCAGATAGAGTTGGTCCCGATGATTTCCCTGTTGTTGACGTCTGATCGGGAACACCTTCACTGGTTTCAGAGCTGCCGCTTGCAGCTCAGCAATTATTGCCTCCGGAGTGAATTCCTTCAGCGGCTTGTTTCCTGGTGCGTCGTGAGTATAAAACTCATGTTTCTTGATGACTAGGCGAGCACCGACAGCACGGGGGCCATTAGGCCGTAACACAAATCAATGTGGTTCTGAATTTTGATGGTTGTTGGATGTGTCGTTTAGTATATGGCATCCAATTATACGGAGAGATACTAACAACTCAAATGATTGTAAGTATTAGCCCCCTCAATCGGGAGCGCTTCTGAAACTCCTCGACTACAATGGCCTCAGGGTCAGCACGCTCACCGGACAATGTTCCACAAAGCAGGGAATAATCGCACTGATTACAATCAAAACTCTTCGAGCACTACACATTCACTATTTGTATTTAGCTTCTAGTCTCTTTCCCACTTTCTTAATATCTATCTGACCTTCTTGCTGTTCTTCGGGGCCCCTTGCAGCTTCACCACCACGTGTCCACGTAGACTGCTCCTCTCGACGGCTGGTTTTCCTATTGGTTCAGGTTTCCAGTTCCGACGATGCGCGTTCGCTCTTCCGGATGTTGATGGGGTAGAGATGGCGACGGCTTCTGCTTACTACCGTCCAGGGCCACCGAGTACGTTGACGGACTCGGAATGATGGATGGTGTGATGCCCTAGGAGCGGTGCAGGCTTCCGGTACGTCTACCGGGAATTTCAGGGACTCTGTACAAAAATACAGCGGGGTCCTGCTGTTCACTGTTTAAGTGCTTCTGCTGATGTGCACTAATATATTTGCTTTCGCTTTCGTAAAGGGTTTTGTGTTCTCCACTAGAATCGAGAATTATCGACCGTTCAACTTGATGGTTTACTAATGATTAAAATCCTATCGAGCTGTATATGCGAGTCTAATGGACCATGGGGTCACAACCCTCAGCATACGGCCAGTGACTCAGGCTAATCGCATTCATTGTGCTTGCTATCGCGCAGTTCGTAATGGCCTTCTCTATCGCCACCCCTCATGACCGCCCAAAGAGCCGTTTTCCGTACATCTGGTGGCGGGTTGTGTAGACTTCGGTGGGTAGGTGGCTGCGTTCTATGGTAACGATAACTGCCAGAGAGCTTTGATTTACGGAGAAAACTACAACCATATGCGACCATTTCCTGCACGCTTATTCACAAATATACGATATTAAACACGACAATCTCAAAAATACTCGGAACTGAAACGCGAACACTTACATCAACAATCAATATGCAACTATTGATTTGAAATTGGTTCACTGTTGTAGAACCCCTTGGTCTGAAGTACACCTTGAAGCCAGCACCTAACTATACATATTTGCGCCTTTGTTTTGATTTGCTGTGTTATTTTGACAGAATATTTGAGAGTGTGTTGGTGTGAGCTACGTTGTTAGGGGCGAATCATTGAGCTTGGGACCGAGCTTGGGACCGATGTGCTAGTACTGACTGAGCCAAGAAAAATATCTTATTTGTTCGGGACCTACTGGTCTTAGAGTTAGTCTATGCTTACATGATGGACAAGTAATTGAATTTTTAATCATTTGCGGCTTGTGTCGAGGGGTTTCAGCCAAAAATTCGACTTCGACTACAAGGAAACTTACTCACCCGTTGCCAAGCTCGATACACTAGTGGTTTTGGTATTGGAACTTGGTGGCTGGAGAAGTCACTGTACGGCCTTAAGCAAACCCCGAAATTATGGAAGGACCGGTTCCACGGCTTCATATTAGAACGGTTTGGGTTTACCAGAGGCGCACCCGACCAGTCTTGTATACGAAGCAGATCGGTAAGGACACGGTGATTCTTGTAATTTATACACAGAAAAAAAAATCTTGTAGTAAAAACTACCATTTTACCCGACTATCCTTAAAACTACCATGAAATTTCAATCAAATTTACTACGTTTATGGTAAAACCTTCAACATTTGTGGTATATTTGACAGACCTCATATTGATATCAAACGCACCATGGTCGATCTAATCGCAGGCATGGTAAACTTAAACGCATTTATAGTCAGGTGAAAATTGTTGGTGTTTGCGCTTAATTTAACCCTCGAAATGGTAGTTTCTACCGCGGTTTTTTTTTGCGTGTATTGACGATGTGGTCCTTGCTGGGTCAACCCTGTCGAAGCTGTAAAGTGAAGTCGATGTTGAAGGAAAAGTTATGAGGATCGGTCAGAGGCGTTTGCTGGAAGATCTCCTTCGTAGGTATGACATGGACGAATGCAAGCCTATCTCTACTCCACTAGAAGTCCAGCTCATGTTGGAGAAGGGGACCGAAAAAAGGCGTAGGACTCAACCGTATAGGAAGTTGACAACCAGACTAGACCTGTCGACAGCGGTCAACCAATTTATCCAGTACCAGAGCTATCCGACAGATGACAATTTGATACACTTGAAGAGGTACCACACCGGTACATTAAGGGCATTCTTGATTTGTGTCTGGTGTTCAAAGCAAATGCAGCTGCATCGATTCTTGAGGTGTACCCGAATAAAAATTTACATCAGGCTGATATCTGATTTCAATGTCTACATCAACATGAAATTCAAATGTAAATCTTACGTTGTACATTAGAAATCAGAACGATTTCGCAGTATTTAGGCAAGGTAACATGACATCAGACATTTTCAAACAATTTTTTCCTATTCCAATGTCTCTTTGATGTCATGATTTTTTTACTTTTGACATTCATACAAAAAAATTTTCTGATGTTTTAAGGTATTAAAGCTTATTGATGTTTTCAAATGTATTTGAATAAAATAGCATAGTCAAAGGATTTTTGATGTTTTCAGATGTATTAAAGGTTATGAATAAACATCTAACATTGGTGTTAGATTTGTGTCGATTTTTTCCAATAAAATAGGTGATGTATGATGCATTCAGTTATAGAAAAACGTGACTGTGTATCGTTTCCGGATGCAGTTGTAGATAATAACATTAAAACCAAATAATCTAAAAGGACATGGATTTCAACGCAACATGTGATTGTTATGACACAGGATGTATTCTGGCTTATTATGCATGCAACATTTACTTCACAAAGACCTTTGGTTATATCGTTCTATTGTAACGTTTCATTCTTATGTTGTAAGAAGTTTTTATTGAGCAGAGATATTTTGATGAAATTGAAAGGCCAAGTTTAGATTCATATAAAAAGGATAATTTAATCAACGAACGATGTCCCCCCCCCCCCCCCCCTCCCCCCCCCCCTCTTCCTCCTCACACTTCAATGTCTCGAATGGTTAATTGTAAAAAAAGGCGCACTGTTGCGCGTTTCATACTCCCTTCACTCTGCATCCGATTCGCTTCACGCGTTGTAGTGTTGCCAAAGCAAATCCAAATTTTCCCCCTATTTTCCCCATCCCCCCCCTCCTCCCCCCCCGACAGATGTAGGAAGTTGGTAGCAATCGCTAGATTGATGGTGGTAGCATTATGGCACAGTAGTTGCACTCACATTATTAACAGTTTTCTTATGCTATAGACCTGTACTCTTTTACAGTAGAATGAGGTTTATTTCTAAGGTAACGGAAAATTCTAATGTCATCAGATGTGTTTAGATGTCTTAGGTACACAACATTTCACACATACATAACGTTTGATTTTCATGTAATTTTAGATTCTAGTTTTATAGGACGTGTTCTGATGTTAAATTTAACATCATTAATACGTTTGTCTTAAATGTGAATATGTTATATTTATATGTACTAGGGCGTGACTTCGAACTCTGAATACTTATAGAATACGACAGCCCACATTCAAATTTAATGTTTGGAAGATGTCTGCTAATCTTTTTTACATCACCATTTCTATTCGGGTATTCAGACGCAGATTGGGCGAATGACACGTCGGATTACTGATCAATCAGCGGCTGTATCTTCAAGGTGCTAGGATGCACCATTGGCTGGATCACGCGGAAGTTGAAGACGGTGGCGCTTTCGTCTACCTAGGTGGAGCTGAATGGTCTGCGTAATGCAGCATGTCATCAGACCTGGCTGCTCCGTCTCCTGAAGGATCTCGGGTTCGACTCGGAAGACACAACAAAAAAAAATTCTAGGACAATCAATCAACTATACGAATTGCGGACAGTTTGAAAGAGTTTGAGCGCTTGAAACACGTGGATGTGAAGCTTCAGTTCCTGAAGGACCATCTGCTCCATCTGAGCTGTCAATTCTAATTATTCATTCCAACTCTGTAACTTAAAGGGAATAAATAAGTTTTTTTTTATTTTGGTTAATTAAATACGTTTTTTCGAGTTATTTGTTCAGCGGAATTTCCATAACTCTGTTGTTAGCGTCCGTTGTTGCATTGATCATTTGATGGCTGATAAATTTCAACTTCCAAACTTTAATACAAACCCGAAGTTAGATTTACGGTCCACCTTTTCACCAGCCAAGTAAAGGGTGTTCCGAACAAAATTTGGTCAAACAGTAATGTGAGTAAGTCGACCAAAGTTTTTAAAAGAGTCAAACAGTAATGTGAGTAAGTCGATCAAAGTTAAAAAGTCAAATTCTTTTTCTTTTTCAAGTTCAGTTAATACTGAATACAGGAGAAATATTCAGCTAAGCTTCATTTTTACCGAATGCGAACTGCGGGTCTTTCGTTTAACGCCTGCCATAAGATTTTGTACAGTCTCCTTGTCCACTTTATTCGCCGCAGAACGCCAGTTTGCCTTGAACTGTTTCTCGCTCACAACAGCTTTTTGAGTCTTCTTAAGGTTCCGCTTGACGATGGCCCAATATTGTTCGATTGGCGTGTTGGGAGGGTCTTGACCTATGGCACCATTTGAACGTTGTTGGAAGCATACCACTCCATGGCCTTTTTTTCGTAATGGCAAAATGCCAAATCCGGCCGGAATAGAACGGAACAATTGTGTCGCTTCAGTAAAGGTAGTAGATGTTTTCGTAGGCACTCGCTCAGATAAATTTCCAGGTTGACGGTTCCGATCGCAATTTAAACGTTGCTCTTCAAGCCACATGTACATATGGCCTGCCACACCAGATATTTCTTAGCGAACTTTGACAGTTTAATGTGCTTTAAAATATCTGCCACCTTTCCCCGGTCGGTTGCCGTGTAACATTCCTGTCCAGGAAGCTGTTTAAAGTCTGCCTTGACGTAAGTTTCATCGTCCTGTACCACGCAATTAAACTTCGTCAGCATCGTCGTGTACAACTTTCGCGATCGTGCTTGTGTTTATCGTCGCGATTTGGAGTCACCACTTTCTTATAAGTCGACAGTCCAGCTCGTTTTTAAGTTCTATCCACGATTGAAGGCGCCACTCCCAGCTTCTTTGCGACATCTCGGACGGAGAGGTTGGGGTTCCGCTCGAAACAGCGGGCAACTCTTTTTGTCGTCGCTTTGGCCTCCTGTTTTCGATTTCCCCCGATCCAGCTTTCCTGGCTGTCGACAAACGTTCACCGAACACTTTCAATACGTTGGTAACAGTTGATTTAGCCACATTCAACAATTTCGCCAACTTGGCGTGAGAGTAGTTTGGATTTCGCCATGCACGTGCAAAATTTTGATCCGTTGCTTCTCTTCCTTCGACGACATTTTGATAACTGAAGTGCTCATCTCAAAATCAAAATAGATACATGATGCTACACGCACACATCTTCAAAGTGAGGAGTGTGCAAATTTTTTTTTTTTTTGGGATAGACACGATTGGCACGATCTACAGGAAGTCTGTCCAAATATTTGGCTGCGCCGACGACGTTGATATCGTAGCACGTAACTTTGAGACGATGGCGGAAACGTACATCATACTTAAGGCTGATGCTGGTAGCATTGGGCTTGTGATTAATGCGTTGAAAACTAAATACATGAAAGGAAGAGGCTCACGAGAAGACAATGTTAGCCTCCTACCACGAGTTCAGATCGACGGTGATGAAATCGAGGTAGTAGACAAATTCGTGTATCTGGGCTCATTGGTGACAGCCGATAACGACACCAGCAGAGAAATAGAAAGGCGCATTATGGCTGGCAATCGTGTCTACTTTGGACTCCGAAGAACGCTCAGATCGAACAAAGTACGCTGAACTACAAAGTTGACCATCTACAAAACATTAATTAGACCGGTAGTTCTCTACGGCCACGAAACATGGACATTGCTAGAGGAAGACCAACGCGCCCTTAGTGTCTTGGAACGGAAGGTGCTGCGTACGATCTACGGTGGAGTGCAGATTGAAGACGGAACGTGGAGGAGGCGAATGAACCACGAATTGCACCAGTTACTGGGAGAACCTCCCATCGTACACATCGCAAAATTCGGTCGACTGCGATGGGCTGGGCATGTCGTAAGAATGTCGGACGACAGCCCTGTGAAAATGGTTCTCAAAAACGAACCGACGGGTACAAGAAGAAGAGGCGCGCAACGAGCAAAGTGGATCGATCAAGTAGAAGGCGACCTGTGGACCCTCCGCAGACAGCGAGACTGGCGAGGTACAGCCATGGACCGATTTTCCTCCTAACTACTCTAGTCGATCGCTGCAACACAACAACACAATCACATTATCGACTCTATTCTAACGACTAAAACATACAGCTACCTCACTGCCACAGCTAACAAAAATAACTCCTCCCCTCTCCCCCCCCTCCACACCCTCACTTCACAAACAGCACGGACTACTCGCGTTGCTACAGGAAAGGTAGCAGACATTTTTCTGAACATTCGTTCACCTAAATTTCCTTGTTGACGGTCCTGCTAGCAACATCACTTTTGGAGCTACAGGTACAGATATCTCCTAACGAGATTCGACAATTTCATATGCTTGAAAATGACGGCCACCTTTCCCAAATCGTATTTATGCCGTCCTGTTTTGTTTAACGTAACGATTTGGAGCGAACGCCTTCCAATGAGTCGTAAATCCGGCTTGTTTTAGCTCCATGAACGGTTGTAGGCAACACTTCCAACTTGTTTGCGACATATTGGGCAGAGCGGTTGTGGTTCCACATGACGGTGTGGCAAATCAAAATCTTATTCCATTCTTTGCTTCTAATTACAACTACAACTCAAATCTTTTTGTAATCTTTATACCAGTCATACGTTCTCCGAACACTTGTTTGACGTAGGTGAGAATTGGATTTGGCTGGAGTCAGAGTTGTTATTAACTCGACGTGCGAGATATTCGGAATTTCAAATGATACTTGTGCAAAATTCTGACGTCCTACTCCTCTTGCTTGGACACCCATTTTGAGAACTAAAGAGCAAATGTCAAAATCAAAGTAGGAGGCATGACTACGCACGCCCACACCGACGAAAAGAGGGTTGTTCAGGTTTTCCCAATGCACGATTAAAGGAAATGTCCTAAGTTTAAGCCTCTTGTAATTTCTAGGCAGTGGCGCAACTAGTCTTTTCCCATCGTTCAACCAAACCAGTCGTTTTTTTTATTTGTCTGCTCTGCAACAGGTTATGGGTCTGCGCGAGTAAATTATTTTCACCAACCTAAACTTCTGGAACACGATACGATGGACGGAAGCCGATTCAGCCCGCAAAAGCTGAACAACGCTAACGATTGGAGCTGGCGCTTCAAGGTGGAACTTTTGCTGGTCCGGGAAGATCTGTGGCAGTACGTAACGCCAGGTGAGAAACCGGAAGCAATAGCGGAAGCCATTTGGAGCGCAGGAGACGCCAAGGCCAGGGCGACAATCGGGTTGTTGATCGAGGACAATCAACACCCGTTGATCCGTTCGCTCGAAGACCGCGAAGGAAGCTTGGACGGCACTCCAGAAACACCACCAGAAGGTCAGTCTCACGTCGAAGGTTCCGCTGTTAAAGAGAATCTGCGACAAACGCTACTCGGAGGGAGAAGACATGGCGGAGCACATTTTCGCTATGGAGGAACTTTTTAACTGTCTTGGGAATGCCGGACAGACGCTGGAGGAAAATCTCACGGTCGCGATGATCCTGCGAAGCCTACCCAGCACGTACGACACCCTGACGACAGCCCTCGAGAGCCGCTCGGATGACGAACTAACCCTAGAACTCGTCAAGCGAAAACTGCTGGACAAAGCATCGAAGAAGCATGGTTCCAGCTCCGATTCCGCGATTCCAGTCGGACAAGGCAAGAAGAAGAAACTGTTGGCCTGCCACTACTGCAAGAGAATGGGCCACATTCAGAGAGAGTGCCGCCAGCACCCACGCGACACTGAAAAGGAAACGAAACAAGGTAAGCCGGGAAATCTATGCCCATGTCGCATAGCACCGTGTCGTTTGCGTTTCTGGCCAGAGGAAATGAA